>VZTQ01008204.1:0-44706 GCA_013400755.1 Pelecanoides urinatrix | reverse complement strand
TGTCCAGAGTAGGGCAACAAAGCAGGTGAAGGGTCTAGAGAACAAGTCTTATGAGGAGCGGCTGAGGGAACTGGGGCTGTTTAGCCTGGAGAAGAGGAGGCTGAGGAGAGACCTCATCGCGCTCTACAACTACCTGAAAGGAGGTTGTAGTGAGGTGGGGGTTGGTCTCTTCTGCCAAGTAACAAGTGATAGGATGAGAGGAAACGGCCTCAAATTGCGCCAAGGGAGGTTTAGATTGGACATTAGGAAAAATTTCTTTCCTGAAAGAGTGGTCAGGCCTTGGAACAGGCTGCCCAGGGAAGTGGTGGAGTCACCATC
The DNA here is from genome assembly GCA_013400755.1 of Pelecanoides urinatrix. Classification (NCBI taxonomy): domain Eukaryota; kingdom Metazoa; phylum Chordata; class Aves; order Procellariiformes; family Procellariidae; genus Pelecanoides; species Pelecanoides urinatrix. The sequence goes on along the minus strand of VZTQ01008204.1, from coordinate 44,388 downwards.
CCTGGAAGTATTTAAAAGACGTGTAGATGAGGTGCTTAGGGACATGGTTTAGTGGGCATGGTGGTGTTGAGTTGATGGTTGGACTCGATGACCTTAGAGGTCTTTTCCAACTTTAGTGATTCTATGATTCTATTCTATATATTAATACTGGGGAGAAAGGGAGAAAGGTAGAAAAATAGAATCAAAGTTCACAAAAAGGGGAAAAAAAACATATTTCTGTTCTGTTAAGTTTGCTTTTCATTTTCTGAACCACCAGATGAAAAATGTAAGCTAGAATCTGAATATAATTATACAAAATATATCTTGGCATCAGAAGAATGAATGTTGAATTGACAGGCAGGTAAATACTGAAAGCAAAATTTTATAGAAAATGTATACTTTCCCAGCAGTTCAGGAGTCATAAGACAATCATAACCACAAGTGACATGAATGAGAATGGTGTCTATTTACGTCTAATCTGCAATGCCTGGGGAGAAGGAGCTGGAATTTTAAGAAGTATCAGGAAAAAGCAAGGCTTGAAAACTGTGTTGAACCCACACTGAACCTATTTGTCAATTTGAAAAATTCCATGAGCCAGAAATGTTAGATGGGAAGCTAGTGACCCTAGTTGCTTTTAACAGCACTGGGTATGAAATAACTGTATCGTGTAACCAAGCAAGAAGTATATTATGAGACTGAAACATACAGCTGTGTTCAGCATTCTTGTAAAAATAGCTGGACAATATCACACATGCCAAACAAAATTATTATTCTTCAGCTCATACGTGAATTCCAGCTGAAAAGAGATAGCAGGGTTGGGTTGCACTTAAAAATCAGGGGGCACAGACTATATTTTGTCTTCAATTTATCCCACAGGTAGAAACACTGGAGAGAAGGAAAAAAACTGTCTTACCTTATTTTTACTACAAAATGTGTGGCTTTTGCAGTGCCTTTCATCTGAAGATCTCAAACATTTTATGAACACTAAGCTTGATTCCTCATAACTTTATTCTTGGATGGTAATTGATATTAGTATAAAAATGTATAAAACATACTACTATGATTCTTTGGACAATAATTTATATTGGTTTTGTTTAGCTGTTGATAACTTCATAACTCCCAAAGTCAATGGAGTCCAGTACTAAGCTCTCTGAATTCCTTTATTACTTCTCCCTGACCTAAGTGAGAAGTTATCACGATTATATTCAGTATGTCCAGGTCTCCTAAGCACCTTGGCTTTTTCTGTGTGCAATCACTGCTCCATCAATAACACCAATTTCCTTGGATCTAGGAGCTTACACAGAGAATATCTTCATAATCCCTTTTCACCAAAGTTATTATCATTGCTGTTTCTCCTGTACATTCCCTACAACATTATCTTAAGATTCAGACAGGGGCTCTATTATTTTTCCTTTACAAGTTACCTCTTGACATCTGAGTAGCCACTTCAGGATTCGTGCATTTTCTTAGCAAATGTGGGGTAGCATGGCTCTATTTCAGCCTTCCCATTTCCCCACGGGTAAGTTAAATGAATCTGTATTTGATGAGCGCACATAGATAGATACTGCAGCTCAGGTGATCTGCAAATTCTTGACATGGTCAGATGGGCAAATGGACCCTTAGCCCTTTCAGGAGTTAAATATTATTTCAAATAAAGCTTCCTTTACTACGCTGGTAGAGTAAGGAAACCTATGTCCAACGGAGAATCAGACTTTCCTTTATAATACATGTAGAGGCATCATGCAGCTGTTAACATTTCCTAACTATGTGATCTTGAAAGCATAATTGTTGGCCTTTTTTACCCCACCATGTTTGAGCTGTCTTGTTTCCTTTTGCTCATTGTATGGTGCCTGCAATTAGTCTTTAAGCTCTTTACACCAAGAAGTCTCTTGTGCAGTTTTATGTGCTGTTGAATACCCATTAAGATGGATTTGTTCTTCCTTTGCCAAAGTTATCCAAGTCACTATAATTATTTGAAAATAAATATGCCATTCTCTGGGTTTCATTGTTTGTTCGGGACTATTTTAACAGTTATCCAGGATGCTGTCTTAACTGAGGCTGGAAAAAATCAACAAATCTTGTGGGCTTTATGGAATGCTTACATGATACCTGAATCAATTGGCCATTTAATCTACTGGGGATGAAGGATGTGTTTTTTGATTGACTATTTTCAGCTGATTGACTTTTCCTCGATTTGGTTTTTTTTGAAGCTTTCCTACACTAGCAATAAGCCTCTGATAATCTAAATCACAGAGGAGATATTTTGTTTATGCATATTCATAGGTGATTAAAGGAAATTGTACTTGTTTATTTTGCCCATCTGAATTGTAATATTATCCATGTTGATTCCTGCCTTAGAAAAAGCTGTTTAAAACTCATGTGAAAAAAGGGCAGGAATTCCCTGTAGAACTGTTCATGGTTAATTCTATTTTGAAATAAATCTTATGCACAAAAGGCCAGTTTTATTTGATGCCATAAGAATAAAGATTCATATTTGCTATTATTTTACTGAAATGATTTTGTAATGCAAATTGAGCAGCTTTATTATTCAATTACTTTTGTGCTAATATAAATGGTAGGATTAACATAGCCGTACTATAGCTTCAGCAATCAGTATTATAAAAATTCAGCCAATTTCAACAGCTGCAGCTAAATAGTATCCTGTGGTCCAAATACTGAAATTGAGGTACTGGTAATAGAAATTCTTCTTTTGGACACAATTGTGATAATTAGAATACTGCATAATTTCTGAGTCACTGTCATGAATACACAATAAAAGAAAAAAGTGGAATAAACATACAGCAGATAAAAGCCTTTGTAACACTGTGTTCTCACTGCAGTAGTAGATCAGGTAGAAGAGACCACAGGCAAAGAGATTCCTCTGCGTTATCATCATGCTCATAGAGCTGCAGGTACTTGAGCTATTCTGGCATCACCTTGTGAGGAGGAGATGTGTGGCGGAATAGAAATCAGCAAGAGCTCAATCCCAGCCAGAACAGGTCCCATGGGTGCTGTCCTTATATACTGCCTAAGTACAAAATAGATGACCTGGATCATCCACAAGCTGTATTTTTTTTTTTTAAATTGTATTGTATTTTTAATGGCGGGAAGAAAACAAGGGAGAAGAAGACATGGATTTGTATTTGAACATAATGTCTCTAAATAAACACAGACTGCAGAGCATCCCAGCTAGAAAGGTCAAGAAGCAGCCAGAATTAATGTGGCAGATACTGAGACTGTTCCTTATCTCTGAAGCTGTCTGCGAAAAGTCTATGGTTGAAAAAAAATGTTCCTCATTTTCCCATTTGCAAGAGTCTGATTGGACTGGGGTCAGTGGCAAAAAGAAGTTAATGAACAAAAATAAGGTGCTTATTGTAAAAATAAACCCTGTGTAGTCATTAACTAGTTAAGGTAGCTCCTGTGAGGGACTGGATTACAATCCTTTCCCCACTACTGATGTAGATGCATGCTATTTAATGAAATAGCAGACTATCAAACCATATTTTATGGATACATGATGAAGCTGAGAGGGAAGCAATAACTGCCCTTTTAGCCTTGACAGTCCTATAGCATTTGGATTTAGCTGTTAGCTCCTATGTTAACCTGAGCTAATGCCTCGATTAAAGAGCTAACAGAGCCAGGTCAGAACGAGATTGGCTAAAGATCAGACTCCTCCTAAGCCACCACCCCAGCATGCGGCATTTGGAGTGTCTCATTCATCAGGTCTGCTCTGAAGATCCTCACTCCATCAGGAAAATGTGAAATTACAATTTTTCTGTATGTTTCTCCCTCATGTTTTTCACCTGTCTTCCCACTTGCAAATGAACATGCACACAACTCAAAAGAGATTTTTGTAGTTCAAAACAAGAAAAATCCCCATCATGTAATTTGTGTTGCCAGTACAGTACATGAAATTTATATTGATTTCAAAACTTGTGCATAATTAGTGGCATATTATAGTTCGTAACTACGTGGCTGATCTTACTGTTTTAATAAGTTACTGAACACCATTGCCATCAAATTTCACAAAACATAAATTCCTTTTATTTTAATTGTATACAGAATTTTGACTAGATTAAAGTACAAAGAATAATGTGACCTTTTCCATTATACCTTCTACATGATTCCTGTAGCATGGAAACTGTTAAGAGCCTGCAGATTTATTCAAAATTAATCTGATTCCATATTATTACATTTAAATGATTTTTCAACATAAAATATTTAATTAGGCAGCTTTAGGTTTTTTCATTTGGTATGTAAAATCCTTGGTAAAACATGGTCCCTACACTTGTCACTTTCTGTGGTACCAGCCCATCTCAGTTTGTCTATGAGGACTGGGAAGTTTTTGTATATACATGATATATGCTGCCAAGTCATGTAAATGTAATCAAAGTTCTGGTGAGATTACTGGAATGACTTAAGTAACTGAGGCATTGACGGATGAGGCATAACAATAACAGAAGCTGGAAAAGGGTTTATCTCAACATCATTGGCATCAAAGATAGAAAGTATGGAACAGATTCTATGTATGCACCATCCTGGACTTTCTCCATTTATCTAGAGAAGTCAGTGAGCTGAGGTTTTGGCTGCTTTGCCAAAAGTGCTGTCAAAATGGAACCAGATTGTAGTAGTGTTCTGCCTGGGATTGAGCTCTTGCTGATTTCTATTCCGCCACACATCTCCTCCTCACAAGGTGATGCCAGAATAGCTCAAGTACCTGCAGCTCTATGAGCATGATGTATCAGAAATAGTGTGGCCAGCAGGAGCAGGGAGGTGATCGTGCCCCTGTACTCGGCACTGGTGAGGCTGCACCTCAAATCCTGTGTTCAGTTTTGGGCACCTCACTACAAGAAGGACATGGAGGTGGTGGAGCGTGTCCAGAGAAGGGCAACAAAGCTGGTGAAGGGCCTGGAGCACAAGTCTTATGAGGAGCGGCTGAGGGAACTGGGGTTGTTTAGCCTAGAGAAGAGGAGGCTGAGGGGAGATCTCATCACGCTCTACAACTACCTGAAAGGAGGTTGTAGTGAGGTGGGGGTTGGTCTCTTCTCCCAAGTGACTAGCAATAAGACAAGAGGAAATGGCCTCAAGTTGCGCCAAGGGAGGTTTAGATTGGACATTAGGAGAAATTTCTTTCCTGAAAGAGTGGTCAGGCCTTGGAACAGGCTGCCCAGGGAAGTGGTGGAGTCACCATCCCTGGAAGTATTTAAAAGACGTGTAGATGAGGTGCTTAGGGACATGGTTTAGTGGGCATGGTGGTGTTGAGTTGACAGTTGGACTTGATGATCTTAGAGTTCTCCTCCAACCTTAGTGATTCTATGATTCTATGATTCTATTCTATGATTGAAAGGAATATGATGTGTCATCTTATTTTGTTGCAAAGTCATGGAACAGAAAATTTTGTCCTTGTTGATGATAAATGCACAGTACAGTTCTCTACTTTCCAGGGAGGTTACCAGGGCTGTGGCCCATCATTACCACTCCTTCATATCATCAGAAACTGATACATAAACAGGATGAGGCAACTGCCAGTCCAACAGTTGAGTTCAATACCACTTTCCTTTCATACTTTGAATATACAATTGAGTTGCCTCATTGGCTTAGTCTGATGGACTACTTCAGCTAGTGGCTTTTGTCATTACATGGGATACAGCATACACCTGTCAAATTGTTAGTCTGGATTAAATTAGGGCCTTCATCACAGCTATCCAACAGCCTCCAAATCTAAATTACAACAACCATCTCAGTTTTTACTTTCAGGGAGAAAAATTACCCAATATAGGGATAGTTTCAGAGTCAATGCTGGAGGATTCTCAGGAGATGTGATTATTTGGATAGCAGCCTTTGCCATCATGCTTCATGCCCTTTAGTCTCCCTGTCAACATTATGGCATGAAACTTTGAACAGAGTTGTGGATCTGTCAGGTCACAGTAAGAACAATTTTACTACATAGCCATGAAACATGGACACCGAAGAAGCGTGAAACATTCAAGTTTCACATTTTTCTGATTGTCCTCAGCAGCAGTCCAATCTTAAGGCTCAAAATAAGGTTAGTGATCAAGACATTGGTACTTGCAAAGATCCACTACTACAATTTGGTTCCATTTTGACAGCACTTTTGGTAGAAGCAGATTACAGGGGTGGAAATAAGGGAATTCTAAACCATGTTTACCAAGAAAAGCCACTGCATAGTTATTGGTTGTATGCTTCAAAACCTTAGGTGGCATGGCAACATCACAGTGACAGATGACGTCTAACAACCAGACAGCTCATTTTAATAATTCAGCCAAAATCTGGTCTAGCTGGCATTCAGTCTTTATTGAAGCTCCCTCACTTTTGGATTTGTCTCCTTAGTAGGAGGCAATTGGATGAAACCACAGAGTCTGCCCCACTGCGTCCGTCTTTACCTGTGAGTTTTGCAGTAGCTACGACCTGCTGTGAGATTTATGTATTGACCATGACAAAGGGGCTATAACCAATTAAATTAGCTGCTGATATTTCCTCTTGATAATTTCCTAAACTGGCAGTGCTTCCAGTCCTCTTGATGTGTTGCCCACATTCCTGAGACACAGCTCCAATCTACTACCGTTAGCAAATGCCCCTCTCATAGAAGAGGAATACTTAGATCAGGATAGGGCCCTGCTGCACAAAGGTGAGCGGAAGAGCCCCTTTCACTGCATCGTGCCAGAACGGGAAGATTTGGTGAAGCAGCCTTCATCTGCCAACAGGGAAGAGAAATCTGTTGCAGTGCTGCTGCACATCTTCATCCTGTGTCAACATTCCTTTCAGGAATGGGAATACTGAAGTAAGGTCCTCTACCTTTCAAATAATCCCATATAACTCTCTCTATGTCATTGCTAAATACATTGCACTTTGCCTGAAGATTCACTGCACTTTGTATAACTCAGAAGTATAAAAATTGGAGTCAAGCAGCAAGCACATTCTAGATGAGAGTCTGTGGTCTGGACTGCAGATCACCTCAGAGGCCACTACACAGCTCAGAAATTACCACTGAGCCCAGGATGTTCCCCCTGACATTACCCTCACATGTATTCCTATCGCAAGCCATAAATTTAGGCTTCTTCCATTACCTGCAAAACAACACAATTAACCTATTTTCTAATGAAAAATGACAAGTCCTGTTCAGGCTATGAATTAAATTACAAGTGGAGGTGGCAGATTGTATACATGCAGTTGACCTTGGTTCACTTTATAATGAGGTTTAGAAATCTTGGATTTTGATCAAATGTATCCTATAAGACTTGGGTTTTATTCTGGTACCACAACAGCATCTAACTGTTTGCTTTTTCTGAGTTATCCATATAGCAAAATGGGATTAACAAGGGAACTAAATATGAAGATGCCAAACTGTTGAAAGAATTGGTTTATATGCAAAATGTTGGTTTATAATGTGATAAAGCCTTTCAGTCTGAATTTCATACCTGGATTCTTCCCTCATGCAGGGAAGTTGTAAGCATTTAGACAGTAAAATTCTATAGACACATTTTAAATCTCAATCTAGCTCTGAATTTTGTAATGGTACAAGTGGGTTGTCATGTGGGAGGGTTTTGGCTGAGTGTTTTAATCTGGTTTCCTTGTGAGGAGTGCACATGGCTGCTTAGACCTGCCATACAGGTCTTACTGGGTTCAGCTTTGTGTTTCGGGCAAAGTGAAGCTGGGCTGCCCCAGAAGGAACAGTGAAGGGATCATGAGCCACTCAGGAAGACCATTTCATCGGCGAGCTGCTCTGCCCCACAAGATGAGTCAAAGGAGAGATGAATCTAAGCTGGCTCTATCTTGTGCTTCTTGTGCTTTACAGTGAATAAAGAGCTTATCACAATCCAGCAGCATCGGATGGAAGCCACTTAACAACTCAGTTCCCACAGCCAAGCACAAGCCTCTCAAAATCTGGTCCATCAAATATACATCTGCCTCTTGTACCCATAATTACATCATATACATCCAGGTTTCATAGATTTCTAGCACAAATGTGTAAGCAGAACAAAATGGGGCAGTTACCATACAAATAAATGATTCTCGCAGGGAAAAATGTTACGAATGCTGCTCAGCATATTACACCTGCAAGCAAAGAGCATACTACCTGCTGTCCAGTGCCAAGAGTAATTGCAGGTTTAGGAAGAGGTTGGGGAATTCAATGGACAGCACTCGTGACTGAATAAAATTTTGAGCACGTGAAGCTATAGAAATATGTGTGTTTACACTCTGGTCTTGGAGTCTGTGTTATCCATTTGTTCATTTCAAGGCAAAATAGGAAAAATAATTATCCTTTCAGCAGAAAAATACTAGAGCTGTAAAAATTTCCATTGATTAATCCAGAAATTACCCAAGAACTTGAAGCATTTGTTCACCATAACCTGTAATTTTCCTGACGGGCTACAGCAAGGCTCTCAGAGCCAAAAAGGTTCAGCTGAGGTGACTCAGTAAATGCAGAAACATGCTGCACCAAAGCTGCATAGAATTACAACTCATATCCTTAGCTTCAAGGATAATAACTGTGAACTCCAGGGCAAACCTTTCTTTATAGAGAACTAATGAGTTTTTGCAGTACCTCAGAACATCCCGTACCTGCTGTTGAGCTCTGAGTTAAACAAGCAGGAAGGAAAGTAACTGTCATCACTTCTGTCTTCTTCCAGTCCTGTGGTTATATGCTACTCTATGGTAAGTCATTTCACCTCCAGATAACTCTTCACAATTCTGGATCAAATTGTTCCTCTCCACAAATCTAAAAAAGAACAATTGAGTTGAGACATTGTGAAGATTTGAATGTTTTATATGCCATATATTCCTACTAGTTTATTTCAAATTCATTATGTTTGTAATAAGAATGGGAAAAATATTCAAGAGAATCATTTACTATCAAACTACAGTTTTATCAGAACCAGAAAAATAAATAAGAACATGCAGCTCTTGGTAAAAATGGATTGAAACCTTTTTATATTTAATTTCAACTTATTATTTGTTTCCTTTTCATTGTGAATTGTATATCATAGCTAATTGTTGAAGTCAGCTGCATTATAATTAAAATAATGCACAGTTTATCTTACCCAATATGCCAAAATAAGATTAATTGAAATTATGAAACACAACATTTTGACATAATGAGAGAAAACTTAATTAGTGATTTAACAAAAATGAATTTCTATTCTGTGGGAAACACCAAAACATTGACATTTTTTGAAAAGGAAATCTAATGAACAAACTCTGTAATTACGTACCTCAAGGGCTGTTGTGGGACATCAGATTTATACAATGTCAGGCTTCTGATACTAAATCAAAACCTATACAACCTGATCTGTAGCTTTCTAACTTTGCTTGGGTGAAAATATACACTGCAAATTGTGATTGCCACAGCTTTGTGTTGATATTTTTCACATACAAATAAAATGCATTGAGCAAGCTGGCTCATGACTGCAGTCCCCATGCAAGCCAGGCCTTCTTGCTTGTTTCAGGTATGTTTAGTGAGGGTTTTACCTTCACAGGATGCTAACCTATGCCATTTAGTCTGGGGATATAGAGCTATTAACAGTCCTCGGGGGGAAGGTCTCTTTCTCCAGACCCACAACCAGTGAGACCTGCATGAATCCCAGAGCTGTAGCTATTGCTATGCACAGGTCTTGCCGCTGCAGTAGGTCTCGCCGCAGCCCTCCTTTCAGGCTGCCCGCAGACCTCACCTTCCCCCACTGCAGGCAACGTCAGCAACTCCCGCTGGAACCTGCCTGAGTCTTTCAAAGTGCAGGCAGGATAAACAGAGGCTGCACAAACTGCCAAGCCTGTCCTCGGAGCAAGAATGTGAAGCACCTAGTTCACAGTAATGCATAGGACACATCCAAGATTTCCCCTTGAAAATCTCATCCAGACTGTTCCACAGATACGCCTAAGTACCCTGGACAACTTAGGTTATATCTATCTGCTAAAGCCATTTGCTCCACCCAGTGATGTCTGGTGCCCACGCCTGGTGGCTCAAGTGGCTTGTGTCCACACGGCCTCTCTGGATCAGACCAGCCATTTGACCAGGGTCTTCCGTGCCTCTTGCATTGCACCTCTAGATACAGTGCAGTAACCTAAGCAGTCCCAAAGCCCATTCCCTGGCCCTGAGGGCTGGCTACATTCTTAATTTTCAAGTATTTTCTGCTATAAAAGAGTGTGACAGCATCCAGGCTATGTATTCAGAACAGAGCCTGGTTGTGTTTCTGAACTTCGCTTAACAGTAGTTTACAATAGCATAGATGGCCTAAATGAAAAACGTGTAGTTGACTGTTCTACTACTTTAACACTCAAGATGATCAAGGTGCAAAACCTGGACTCATCCCTTCACTGTTGGTGTAATACTTGGACTCATCTTTGTGTTATTTAGTTTAGGAACACAGTGGTAAATCTGTAGCCCTGAGACAGAATTACTGATTTGTTTTCTTATATTAATTTTGAAGTGCCTGCAGTAATGCAAAGGCTATGTCATAATTAACCAGAGTAATTTTCATATACTGTGATAACATCATGCATGTCTTGGGATGGGGCTAGAGAACACGTGAGGATGGCCACAGGTATGTTGTGGTCCTGCAGGAACACTGATGTGCTGGAGGAGGGACGAAAACATGTGAACAAGCAAACTTGATGCATAAGTGGTATGAACTACCCATCAAAAACAGCCTCTGGACAAAATCATTGCTAAAACCATATGCTGGTTTCATCACAGAACAAATATTTTGTCCACTCCCCAAAGAGAACTGAAGTGAACTAACAAACATGCAGCAAGGATGCTGTCAGAGCCCAGACCTCCCCCAAGGAGCAAACAGGAGAGGCAACTTTTTGCCAGTACAGACTCACCTCGGTGCAATTCCAGGCTGAATTAAAATGGCAAGTTTGAAGGAATCTCTGTCTTTTCCACAGGAGACGATGGAGATTTCTGTTTCACTTCAGAGCTTTAGAATGGTGATAGTGGCATTAAAATGGTGTATTCATCCACAGTGGTTTTGTGTGACCCTGTACGTACACTATTGCCATGTTTCATAAAACCATTCCTAGATGACACAAACGTAGAGAAATGCTGATTAAGCTGTACAGCATATCTGAGCCTGAAATATGGATAATTAACCACTGCAGCAGCTGCCAATAACTGCAGGGCAAGAGCTTCTTTTAATTTTCCTTCAAAAGCTGAAGGAAGCTATGTTTGATTGTGAGACTTCAGGCAACTACAGAAGAAAATCGAGTCTAGTATTTCTTTCCCTTTGAAATAATATGATGAAAATTACCAGCGCCTTCTTTGTGAGACAGACAATTCTACATCAGGATTCAAAAGATAAAGAACAAATAAACGTGCTATACATGTACATCTTAGAATAAGAAACATAGTTTGAAGACAAGAAAAAAGAAGTCGGGAGTCAAGAAAAGACAGTACTGCTTCTGAGGGGGAATTCCAGCTTTGGTTTAGGCAAAGGACCACGGCAGGACCTTGGGAAAGTCACATCCCAGACAAGTGCCTCAGTTTCTCCATTATAGGTTATTCTGAATTCTAAAGAAAACAAAGTTGTATAAAAGAATTATATAATATGCAAATATATATTATTATCTAAGTCTATCAGCTATTAAATATAGAAACAGTGGAAGACAGCAAGATTTCTTCAGGATATGCTGTATTTGAGCCTCATACACTCAACAGATAAGCCTTTCCCTTTCTGCTTCCTTTCTTGCCATGAGACCAAAATCAAGAGATAATTTTAAAAGTCAGTGATTTGCACTCTAGCAGTATCTTGCAATCAGAGGAGATGGTGAGGTAGCAAAGGGAGACAGACTTTTCAAAGGCAAATATAGATACTAGTCCAGCTAGCTTTTCCATGGATGTATATAATTTTGTTTACCTCTGGAGTTCATAAAATGGCAATAGGTATTATTTCAGATTTTTGCAACACTGCCTCCAGATTTCTGGAACGCCTTTCAGGATTATCCTAGCACCATTATAAAGAAAATGTATGGATAGAGACTGAAAACACTGAGAATACACTATCTTTCCTGAGGTGAATGAATTTATGTGATAAATTCCTATATTGAATAGTGTGTAAACTGAGATTTGATCTGTTATTTGTTCTCATAGTAAACAATAATTTTCAGTGGCTTTTTAAAATTTCAGTAGCCTTTCCAAATTATTGCCCTAAAATTGCCATTTTAAATGCTGTCTAATATTATATATATATATTGAGAATAAGATATAGTTTCAAGAGTGAAATAGCCCACTCAATATCAGATTTGTAAGTGAGACATGCTGTAGAACACTAAATAGTTTCTTCTCATGCAAAAATCCTCTGTTATAATTACATTCAGTTATGTTAAAAATGCATGTCCGGGGGGCTGAGTAGACCATGACTCGCTCATGGTGAGACTCTAAGTTGTCACTTCATATTCAGTCCTAGCGGTTAAGTGACTGAAAGATGTTAATTGTTCAATATCCCACATGAAATGAGTTGCGTGGTCTCAGACCACTGGAGAAGTGTTTAGCATTACAAGAACACCAACTCACTTGGTACTAACTGGAAACTTTATTGTCAGTCTCAGCTTATATGTAAATGCAGGGATGCAGCACACTGACCAAGCAGCTATTAGGGTGATGATGGCATGTACACAAAGAGACCCTGAAAAAGCAATAAGCGGATAAGAATTAAATTGCTACTGTTTATTTTATATCTAGTTCATGAATTATTAAAAGGCTTTTCAGGGCTAGAAATCCACTATCTTTGACTAAAGTATAATTTAGTTCTGAAAGAAAATCACATTTAGAAGAAAATAAAATGAGGTTTTGAAATGTTTAGGTAGACTCAGTTCCGGGATTTGTCACAGAATTCAGTGACAAAAATCCCCTTGTATTGACAGGGGAGTTCACTTGGGAAATTGGAACTTATGGATCACGTTTACCTTAACTTTAGCTATATGAAATGTTGTGATTTAGCTGTAAACTAATTATCCATGAACCATCTGTAATCAAGGGAGAAAGAAAGAGAATCAAACCACTCTGTCTATCCTTAGCACTTCTGTCTCTTTATCGTACCCAAATGATGATTTGCTGTAGGTAGTAACTAAGTGCTTGGACTAGCCACATAAAGTTTCCGTGGCTAATGTTAGACGTAATTGATCCCATTCCTTCTTTTCATGAAATAGCATTCTTCTTCAAATGGCCTTTGCTCACATTCCCTTTCATAAGATATTGGAACTGTCTTGCACCTGTACCCACTGGAGGACACAGAGCTTTACTGTGCCCCTACCTTCAGGGACCCCAAGCATCTTGGCCATATGGAGGGGAGGAAGGCTGCTCCCATGGCAGTGCTAAGAGAAAATTGTGGAGCAGAGCTGGGCAAAATTCAGTTTTTCTATTGAACTAGACAAAAGGGAAAAAAGTCATTTAATTTCAAAGTTCTGTTCTACGTACATATTGTGTTTTCTATAGATTCTGTAAACATTCAAAGTCCATCTCAAAATATCTTCAGTTACAAGACAGTGTCATTCATTTTTCCTGGTCATGACCCCTCCCCCTTGTATGGTGGGATGAATTTGAGAGTCTCTGGTCAATAGTGAATATACAGGAAAAAGTGGGAAAAACAAGACATGTATAAAGTGTCTGACTGTTGGTCTATCCTCTCAGCTCCAGCAGCAATCAGTTTAAATATTTCCTGAGCCAGACACTGCATCTGGGTTACTTATGGATGTATTCCCATGAATTTCTCTAAACCCTGTTTAAATCTGTTTATATTTTTGGCATCCACAGCATCTCATGGAAATGACCTCACAGTGCAGTTATGTAACAATACGGAAAAGTATTTCCTTCTGTTTATATCACTACCTGATAACTTTATTGTGTATGTGTCCTCCTGAGTTCCTGTGCTGCAAGAAATCCAACAAGTCTTCCCTGTTCTCCACACTATTCATAAATTTATGCAACTGTCATACTCCTCTAAGTTGTGCTTTCCAAGATGAAGAGGTGCATTCAATTTAGTCTCCCTACATGTGGAAAACATTCTCCATCTCTATTAACCTCATTGCCTTTCAGTCTTATTTTATTACTACTACAATATTGTGTTATTGGTAGGTGGTTCTTTTCACACAAAAACAGCTTATATTCACAATTTTTGTCCTATTTTTACATTTGCACAGCTCAAAATCTTCACATGAATATGCATTTCTTCAGCCAAAGCATTTACTACCTCCAAGACTGAATCCTCAGTAACTATGTACGACATAAAGAAAATCAGTTCCTTCATATCTCATGCAGTTGTATTTTATTGAGGATTTTACTTTTGACTCTCTTTTCAAGTTTCTTACACATTGTTAGAATTGTCTAATAATTTTAAAGCTTGAGATAGCCTAGCACGCTGCTCATTCTAGTAGCATTTCAATACCTTCTGAGAGCGTATTGATTAATCCAGATATCTTTAGGTATAAATATGGGAACAACAACAGATCTTTATGCTAATATTTAGTATTAGTATAGCTTCTCTACATCTCTATTCTGCCTAAGTCATAAGTACAGACAATTTTGTCAGGCACATCCACTCTCTCATCAGCCTCTAACACTTCCTGTGGTGCCAGTAATATTTAAAAGTGAATTAGTCAATTCAGAAAAGAAAGAAAAAAAGAAAAGAAAAAAAAAAGGGGGGGGGGGGAATGGAAAAAGGGTGTATTCAGGTTATTTAAAAACGAGCATTCCTCTGGAAGATATATTGCAGTGAGCAAATGTGCACTGGCAAATGGACTAGATATGGGATTTGTATCAGTTACTGGAAACCTTCTAGTAGCATAAACAAGAACTTCATCAAACTCACACTCCCAAGTCTTAAGGCTGACCTCACACGCTCTCTGCATCAACAGATGGGTCTATCTGACTCACACTTGTTCCATGCACTCAGGAAGCATTATGCCTTAGCAAGCCTGAGACCCTGAGGAACTATAGAAACTGGTCTGTGAGCTGGAATACATGTTTCTTTTTGATGTTTGTTGCAGATGAAAGTTGCACATGAAAGTAGAAAGTTCATGTGGTTTGGGGGAATGCTGCTGACAGTATTTCAGACAATGAAAAAGTGATAAGGAGTTCAGGAAAATTCTCTTTCGACATCTGATTTCTCAGGCTTTTCATTTACAGAATGTGTCTGGTGCACCCTTTAGTGTACCTAAATGTTTTTGCTAGTGACTTTTTTTTCTTTTTTGAAATGTATTTATTAAACTTCAGCAAGTAAATTGCCAAGCTAAATAAGGGAGATTAAATACCTTAATACTGGCTTTTCGGTAATTTTTGTACAATAAAGATTCTTGTACCAATACTATGTATTCTGGTATAATTTCTCATGACATAACCAGCAGCAAATAAAATGAAGTAGAATAAAATAAAATTAAAAATAGGAAAAATCACATACCCATGCAATTATGACATTTTCATTCACAGGTTAAGTGTATTTGAATACCAGAGACCTTTCATTCTATCACACTCAGTTGTGAGAAGAGATCTTGACACGCATGTTCAACCTGGATCACATAACTTCTGCCTAATTGTCAGTCACATGCTAGAGATCAGGAGTCTTGGTTGTTATCCTTGACTGCAGAATAAAGTTGCGGGTTAGTAGTTAGAGATTTACAATGGAAAGCATATTCAATCTGAGAGGCCGTATGGATTATTTGTTAAGATTAAAACTTATTGCATGAGGTCCTAGGTTCTGTTCCTGAGGCAATCCATGACCTTCCTTTTAGCTTATTTATAAAATATGATAGCAGTTCATACTTGAATGTCCCTAGCTTAGAAGGCAAGCATGGATTTATTCAGTTTAAGTGGCTAAGTGCATGAAAATAAAAGCCGGAGTCAGTAGATCTGACTAATATAAATCTATGGCCTCCTTTTTTGTAACTCAAGGAATTTTCCCTGCGAGTAGGAGGGAGTAGGTAGTACTGCCTTTCTTCTTTCCTGCTGCAGTGAGCGAGGATTCCCTAATAAAATACTGTACTGCTCTGGTGAAAGCTCAATATCTCAACACACCCACACAGGGCAGTGCAATGCTGTACAGAAATTCTAAAACGAATCACCCAAGCGACACCGCTATCTGAAAACAGTGTGGTGTCTGCTCCCCTCAGGAAGTACCACTCACTGGAGTGCCTTGGCTTGCTGGCGTGGCTCGGTCCTCTTGAGTCTCGTAGCCAGTTCAAACAGGGAGGGACTACCCACAAACTGCACAGGGCATCCTTCTGTCCTACATTGACTTATAAATTTCTTTTCCTTCCCATGGAAAGAAGTAACTAACTATAGTACAAACAAGTCTTACTTATATAGAAGTCTTTTATAACACTTCATAATTCTTGAAGGGCAGGTGAAGAGCACATGGACAAGGAGGAGATTCTAGAACTTCTCTTCCTGGGTAGGGAAGCAAAAAAATGAGACACAGATCAAGACAAACTCTTTAAAGGAATGACCTGCATTGGGTTTACTCTGCCACTCTTAAGCACCTTAACATGGTCTTAAATTTTACATGTCTAATGAAAAGGTATTTTTCAAATAGGAGCCTACATTTCTTTATGCTTAATAAAGAAAAACAGATACCTCAGGAGACAGATTCATTTTGCCTATCTTTACATAGTCTTCCTTGCATATATAATCAACTCAGGGATTCCCCTTACATGCATTGCTTTATCAGGCACCTAAAATTGTGCACAAGTTAGCTGACAAATTCAATAGACTGCATGCAATTACATCATGGGGGTGGGTGGAGATTATTTTAATGTCTTAACCTGTCATTTTCCAAACCAGGAGAAAAAGCAAATAATATTAAAATGTTGAGTTCTAGGGTTTGGGGTTTGGGGTTTTTTTATTATTATTTTTTAAGAAAAAAAAATAGATTCAAAACACCTGTTAAACTGAAAACTTCTGCCGTAACTTTACATGTGGTGTCTCAAGTACCTCCATTATGATAAATGTGACTTTTAGTCTAAGATAAATCTGCCCACAGAGGATAGATTATCTCACTTATTATAGCCAGAATCATCCCCGTCACGACACAGGGTTGACAGAGTTTATCTGCTTTAGGACAAGCTCATTTTGACTGCATTATTTTAACAAACAGGCATATTTTCTACTATTTACCATTTTCTTTTGCTGCTGCATAGAGTTATCCACAGCCACAGCCGCTTGGAGATGCACCTGTTCCAGCGTGGCTTTCTCCATAGGCCACAATGCCTTCAGAGATATACCTGCTCCAGCGTGGCCTTACCCACAGCCACAGTCCCTTCAGAAGTGAATCTGCTGCAACATGACCTTACCCATGGCTGCAGTCCCTCTGTCACGAATGAGTGGTTTTGAAGCCACTTAAATCACTGGCAAAGTTATCAGCAAAAGGTGATTTTCATAGAAATTTGTAAAAGCATGACTTAACAGAATTCGATGGCAAGGTTCACTCTATTACTCATTACATGGATTAAGCAAACACAGGGAAAATCATGTCAGAATCATGTTGGAATGATTTATAGAAAGACCGAGGACAAAAAGGATAAGGAAGACCCTCCTGTTGAGTTACACGATTCAGAGAAGACCCGGCTGGAGCCAATCTTAGTCTCAGACTTGGGCAACGGTTTGTGTCTAATACAAAAGGGATAAGGAGACCCTCCCATTGAGTTCTGAGGTTCGGAGCAGACCCCCTTGCTTTCTAAACTCCTTCCCAGAAAGAAGTCCAGGTGTGGCTGGATCTACCCCTAGTCTTAGACCTGGTCAACAGTTTATGCCTAAGGGGTTATATATATGTTTAGCAGCGACCTAAAGTTCATTCACAGTTTTAAGGTAGATCACAAGATTTTAACAGCACTTAATCATTGACTAATTTAACAGTTACAAAGCGAGTTAATCAAGTTTACTACAATTACTAAAGCGATTTGATTACAAATTATGGTTATTACTGGTTGTCTAAATCAATACACACAAACACACACACACACACAAAAGATCTAGATCAATTCACACATATAGGCCTAAAGCTAGATAAAGGTACTGGTTAAAAATCCCCCTCGAGTCTGTGAAATACTTACGTTAAATGTCTTGGCATTGCTCAACGGGCGAAGGGTTGTGCCTCGAGAGTGTATCGGCCAAGGAGTGTTTCAGCCCAGGTGCCGGTGGTCTTCCAAATATGACTAACTTGAGAGTTTGAGAACTCTGAGAGGCATCCCACTCAGAGGGAAATTCTGGGCACAGGCCACTGCAGTCCAGAAGAGCTCAAAGGGTCTTGCTTGGGACCGCTGTTTATAGGTTTGCAAGATGATTCACTTTAGTCATCCATAAATTTCCATCCTGGCCAATATCCGGGGTGGTCCGGGACAGTAATTATGATATTGTTCCCCGGTAAAAATGGTATTGTTTCACTTGAGCTAAGACCCAGTTAGGGAATGCTTGAGGGCTGTCAGAGATGG
Source organism: Pelecanoides urinatrix (assembly GCA_013400755.1). Classification (NCBI taxonomy): domain Eukaryota; kingdom Metazoa; phylum Chordata; class Aves; order Procellariiformes; family Procellariidae; genus Pelecanoides; species Pelecanoides urinatrix. The sequence goes on along the minus strand of VZTQ01008204.1, from coordinate 25,974 downwards.
CGAATTATCCCGTGCTTTTGTTCCCTACCTTGATCAGGTAGCTGGTGTTCCCGGTACGATCAGTGTCGCGCCCCACCTTGGCCATGCGAGAGTGCCTGGTACAGTCAAGGGATGCTCAACCGCCCAACTTGTTACACAATGGCTAAGGCCTAACAGGAATTTCTGAGATCATAGAGTGACCCAAGGGAAGGGGGGAAATGCACCACCACACCCTCTAGGGGTGTACGTGCTCTGTCGTGGGCTTATCCACAGCTTCACACTTTGAGGTGCTCCAGCATGACCTCATGCACCGCCACTGATGCTTCCAGGTGTATCTGCTGCAGCGTGGACTTGTCCTTGGGCCACAATCCCTTCAGAGGTACACCTGCTGCAGCATGGACATAATCACAACCACAGACACTTTGNCAGGTGTTCAGCTATCCCCAGGAAAGTAGGGCTCCATCACGTGTAACGGTGACTTGGGAACACAAACGCCATCACTCTGAATGCCCCTCCCCGCCCCTTCCTTCTTCTTCCCCAGCTTTATGTGCTGAGCATGACGTCATACGGTGTGGAATATCCCTTTGGTCAGTTGGGGTCAGCTGTCCCAGCTGTGTCCCCTCCCAGCTCCTTGTGCACCCCCAGCCTGCTCGCTGGTGGGGTGGGGTGAGAAGCAGAAAAGGCCTTGACTCTGTGTAAGCACTGCTCAACAATAACGAAAACATCCCTGTATTATCAACACTGTTTTCAGCACAAATCCAAAACACAGCCCCACGCTAGATACTAAGAAAAAAATTACCTCTTTCCCAGCCAAAACCAGCACATTACCGTAGCTGAGGAAGTAGCCATGCACAGCACTAATTTTACATCGTCTTTGTTTTGTCTTGCCTACCTCCAGCTCCTGTTAGTGACATTAGTTGTTGCTTTTTCCATCATGATAAATCTGAGCAGACCTTTATACACTAGTCTCATATTTTCAACTTCAGTTAATTAATTAAAATACTTTTTCAGAGGGGAAGTAAGATTGACCTTCTTAATCCTCTCTATATGGGACAGAAAACTGGACCCAACATTTGTCAGGCTGAAATTTTCATTTGGAGCCTGAAAAAAATCCTTTGTAATCAGTGGAAAAGTTCTCATTCACAAGTGGTTTTTGGATCAGGTATAAAATATGATTTTTTTTTAATAAAGTCAATAGTTTCCTCTGGAACAGAGAAGTTCTACATCCATTTCAGTCAGACATGGTTTGAACAAGTAGCTTTTAAACCTCAAAAGAGTTGTATGTGATCTGGTTAAGGCAAAATTTGTCCCCTGTTGTTTAAACCCAGCTTTTTCTTCAGCTTCCAGTTTTCAAAAAACTGAGTTAAATCTCCTCTGAACGGTGCCCTTCATCGTTGCTTACATACGACTGAGTGCAGCTCCTACTGAAGTCTATGAAGAGGCTAAATCTGGCATACAAACAACCTACTGCTCCCTATTTTCAAGGACGTGCTGCTTTTTCAAAGTATAGTTTCTATCAGGTGCTCATTCAAACCTTTGTTTCTCTTCAACCTAACCACGATCCAGTCAATGCAATGTCCCGGTTCTGAATTTGCTAAGAGAGGTTGCTTACATTTTCTGAAAACAAAGCTTTAGACTGGAGAAAAATATTCTGAGGGTATAATAAGAAAGATTATCTTACAGTCCAAGGGCCCAATATTTAAATTAACGATTTACCTTCATTCACACCCCGGCAAAGCAGATGCTCCTTAAAGCAGTGTAGAAGTTAAAGGTGGACATATTTTAGAATGGGTGCTTTATTTTCCAAGAAGTGCCGCTGCTACTTTATCACTAAAAATAGTACTGTGAAGGTGAAACTGCAGACATAAATATTCAGTAGTAGCTAGTCTTTCTTAGTACTTTCTTCACAGTCCTAGGATTGGGGGTTTTTTCCTCTGAAAAATAGGACTATCATTGCCAGCATTGCAATTGGCTTGTAAATACTTTTAAAATACCTCAAGTTTCATGAACTACTGCAGAGGTGTTCAGCAAGCTAAGGACATCCTCAGAGAAAATAGGGTTCTCAAGTTCTATATGGACTTTGCTTTGAGCTTGTAAATAATTTCAAGAGGGAACCAAAATGAAGACACAAATCAATGCTCCCAAAATTTTGTCACCTGAATGAACAGCACATTAAGAATTTTAATCATTTTTACTGTTTCACCTACTTGTGCAACTACTGGTATTATTGAAGAAGAAGTGTCCTAAATAAGAAATCAAGAAACTGTTATTCAGAAATTCTGAAAAATTGTGATTTGGGTGAAAAAATATTGATTTTCCACTCCATCAGTCATCCTGCCATTTCATGATTTTCTCCACATTACAAATGGGGCAAAGTAATTTATTTTTACCTATTTCTGTGCAATGGGAATATATATATAAAAGTATATATATACACACTGAAAATTATCACATTTGGATTGTCAAGAATATTATATATTAACACTTCTGATGAAAAGAAACTTTCAAACTTTCCCCAAGCTTTGCTTTGTTGAAATAATTCAAAAATCTTTCACAAGTAATTTTAACATTAGACTGCATTTCCCTGTAGTTCAGGAAGCCAATGACTACATTTTCATTAGCTGAACTATTTCTCCCATATGCAAACAGGCAACATGCATTTCCTATGGACCATGTATCTCAGAGTGAAATTTGTTGCAAAGACTTCTGGAAAACATTATTTCCTGGGAAGGCTGATAACAAGGAAAAAAAGAACACTCACTTCTGCTAGGAATGTGTTAAAACAGGAACATCTAGCTTAGTGTTTTGCTGAACTAATCTGGACAATTCAAGAATTCTGGATCTTCTTGAACAAACAAAAATGAACAGAATATTTAATGGAAATTTTCCCCAGTGCAAAAGTAAAAAAAAAAAAGAGATAAATCCAACATTTTCTAGAATATTTTGATTTTGAGGAAGCTGAATTTTCTTGGAGAAAATATTCTATGGAAGACTCCAAGAATAACTGAAACCTGGATGCAGTGGCAAGTATCCTGCTGCAAGCAGGCTACAGAGAGCACCACCCACAAAAAGAACAATTTATTTCAGTCCTGTTCCCACAGCCCCTTTGAAACCACAACCACCTGCAACCCCAGAAAAGAGAGAGCCAAGTATGACACTCTACCAGAAACCATAAGAGCAAGCACCTGTCTGTCAGCTGTTGTTATGTTCCACTGTTGCAGATCTGCAGTAATCACGTACTTTAATCCTTTTTTATCCCCTGCAATAGTCTGTTCTTTTAAAATGAAAATTATACTTTCTAAAACCAGAATTTCTGTTTGAGGAGACTGAAGCTGAAGCATCTAGGAAAACATGTAGGAAATTTCTCTTTGGTATAGGTACTAATCTGTTAATTAGAGAAATCAGGATAGGAGGGAAGGGGAAAGAGTTTTTCATCCGAAAATAGCAAACTGTAAAACCGTTAAAGGTAGGAGACTCTGGATGTTAAATGGTAGATTTTGCCTCCAAAGGAGGATTTTTCTACTTTATTTCCCTTGTAATTAATTTTTTTTGTTCATTTCACAAAATAAAAATAGAAAGGACTGCCACTTGCGGGTAAATCAGTAAATGAACTGAAATGAATAAAAATGTCATTCATTCATTGCGTAAGATTCTCCTAACAAATAGCCTTACCTTAACCTCTTTCATGACTCTAGGGTAGATAGAACTTTGTCCTAAGAATGAGTTCTACCAAAAAGTGTGTTTCTCTTATCCCTTTGACAATTCATTATAAACTCTCAAAGGAATAAATTCTCATTCAATGTCATTGTAAAACATCCTTTGCCTGGAGAAAACTGTTCTAGCTACAGCATAACAAAGCCCAATAAATTTGATTTTTTCCTATCAAGCTGATGAAAATAAAGTTTGCAGGTGACACAATACATTTCAATAATGCATGTCTGCATATCCAGAAGATATGAAATTAGGATGTGGAAAAGCAAGAAAATAGAGAAGCGTTGCAGAAGTAATTTATCTCCCACTGCTACTTTCGTTTCTTACATAGCAAGCACAGTTGTGATTTTGATGCCTATGTGAAACTGATACCATCTATGACTCAAAAGCTCTAATGAATGACTCACCAGTGCTGAGAATAGCTACGGAAGGGTCACTCTGGGACTGGAAGGTTCCTTTCAGGAAACAGAGAGAATAGAAATGTATATCAGTTCCTGCTTGACAGTAAAATACTCAGAACAATTAAAGGGAATTTCAAACATAATTTTTACATTAAATGAAATCTATACTGTTATAAAATAATAACAGTACAGACATACTCACAAAAAAGTAAACTTCTAACCAAGCTGTTACAGAAGTATTAGGAAAATGAGGGCTGTGATTTTAGAATTTGCTTGTAAAGATATTTTCGTTTCACAAAGGAAAAATTTTAATTAATGTAGAAGTAGATCTGTTGTGAATTTTAACATTTACATCTCATTACTGACCAAAATATTGTCTTTTACACCCAGGAAATACCTTTGGGCTTCTGCACAGTTATTTGTATAATATATTCTCACATCAACATTATTTTCAGTATAGCTGATCAAATCAAAATGTAGAGACAAATGGATGCCATAGGTTGTGGACTTGGAATTCAGTGAGGAAGAAGTTAAACTGCTTTGTGTAGAGTTGGTGGCACTAGAGGAAGACAGACTAAATGTATTTTTTCTGGAGATGTTCAGGATATAATAGAGGAAACGAAGTTCTGACTGTGGCAGATCCCGGGGTAAACAAGAAAGACTGACTGCTGCAAGAAATGCAGTAAAGAGCAGGAGAAGGGGAGAAGAGGAGATGTGAGATATTAACTCTGGAAGACCTGGGGGTGAAAAAAAAAAGAGGACCAAAAGGAAAACAACACAATGAAGTCACAGTTGTCTACTGCTTGGAAGCCATGGAAAAGACAAATGGGTGGGCTCTATCAGATGAAATTTCATGTAATATATTAGGTTGTGCTTTGATTATCAAACAAAAGTAAGCGTTGTATGTGGGCCTTTCTCAGTAAAGGCTTTCAGTACATAGGGAATCTATCAGTGCTGGATGGGACTGAAGGTCAGATGAAGCCATGAAAATGACTGAGTAGAAGTTGAAGAGATTAACAATCACCTGAATGAAAGTTGACACCACAAAACATTAGGCAGAAAGATATATTATCTCACCACAGCATGTATACAGATTCTCTGAAATAGTAGAACTTTTCCATCTCAAACACACTCTGTATGACCTGGTATCTCCCTATTACGCAGAACTGATACCACATCTCTGATAGCTTCTTATTACTATTACAGCTGTGCACCTAAAACACCTTGCTGTAATATATAATAAAGCAAAGCCTTGGCTTTAGCCTTCAACAAATACTAAAGTGTTCTTTCATTCATTGTGAATCCATGGCTGTAGCAGGCTGTGATCTCTGGACTCTGATGGTAAGCAAGCTCCTCTGACTAGGAGCTTGCCTCTAAAAAGGCAATGAGAGTGTAATAGAATTTTATGATTACATTCTGAACATTTCCACTGTGAGAAGAAGGCTCCTGACTCAGGTATTTTTATCTTCTGCTTCAAGAACAATAAAAAACTATAGGAAGGAATCAACAACTCATGGTAGAAATAATTCAATACCTCTGCTACATTTCCTTCTGCATTATTTTCACTTGAAATTAACTTACTGAAATACAGTGAGAGTAATTTGGTAGTGCTGAAAAGGAGGCCAATACTACCCAACCTGGGTGGATGGTCAGCCTGCATTGCTAGAAAGGGGGGTTTTCTCCCTATATATCAGTGCTAAGAATGAACAAGCAAGATAAATTAAATGTGACCTCTGAATGAATGTGGGGGACAGAGAAAACTGGACGTATGAGATGGTTCTAAGACAAAATAGCTTCCCAGTCAAGGCAGAAGGAAACTGGGTATCAGGAAATCTGAGCAAAACCTGTAAGCAGTTGCCCACACTGAAGAGCCACAGCACATGTAGAAATGGCTTGGCTTTTGATGCCTTGGTTAAGAGACTTGTGTTTCATTCATCTAACCTGACAGTGCCTTTTTATCAGGAAAGATAAAATAAACTTTCATTTACTTCATAACAGACCTTGTTCTTAAAATGTATTTGCTAGTGTTTGTAAAGCACTTTGAGATCCTTGCTCGTCTGGCACAATATAAGCACAAAGTGTTATTAAATCATTCAGTATAAAATGTCCTTTACCTCATTATATTTTATAGTGGTAACTTTTTATTATCATCTGATAGCAGTAAAACATGACACAGTTCATCTAGCATGCTGGCGCAAGGTCTTGACTGAAGTTGATTGAGTTTTGTCTGAGTGAGGAGTGAATAAAAGTTGAGTTAAGGACTTCGGAATTTGATTTCCTAATAAGGCATTAGGAACACATATATGAAAAACAAAAATGGCATTCTTCTAATATATAAGTCACTAATGCTTTAGGCTTGATTGACTCCTTTTAATGGGGATATGAGCTCTCCTAAATTTTAAATAATTCTGCTATTTTTTCACATATTTTCTGCTGTTGCTAACTGATTCTCTGAGCACTGTTTCTATATGCCTCCCTCATGCTGCTTTTTTATGGCATAGCCATAATTATTTTTACTATATAGTGAAAGTCTTTTGCAAGAATAATGAGGATGATGAGTATCATTATTGGCCCATTGAATGGAAAATACCTGAACATGTGATGAAAACAATTCTGTGAAGAGAAGAGGACTTGTTTCATGAGGATAAGGACATCTCCTTCTACTTCTCACCATTTGTGTTATTAAGCCCTCAAGAACTGATCTGTCATTTTGTCTTGTGAAGCAATAGCTCTGGAGAGTTGAAGAACAGAATATTGGAAGAGCAATGAAAAGAGAGCTCCATGATACAACTGTCACATGCTTGGTAGAAAATCAGTGACCTGGGTGTCTCTTCCAGACCTCTGCATATAGCTAGGAATGGCACCAGCGGGGGAATGTAAGATGAAGAAGGTTCCCTCCCACTCCACATTTCTTCTTTCACTTGCTGTTCTTTCTTTTTTCCCAGCCTTAACATAAGTAAATTTTGTTTACTCTGTTGTAATGTCATATCATTTAAATCACTTCTTAGCTTTTTAACTCCACAACATTATTCTGAATGAGTGCCAAAGGCTTCCCTGACTTCTACCATGCTCCTGAGTGTATTTTCCAATCATGGGAGTTTCCCCCAAGTCCTGCTTAATGCTTTTTTAGCATCCATCACTGCTTTCTGTGGTACTGGAATTATATGACTTAGATATGTAATGTACCAACTCAATTAAATTAAAAAGAAATTCTTTATGCAATAAATTGCCTTTTGGCCTCACTTCTCACCAGTAATTTTTAATTTTATAAACCCCTCATAGAGATATTTAATTTTGAGAAAAAAGACCAAAAAGAATTTTAAAAAAGGGAAAGAAATTATTAACAGCCAGCATCACCAGAGCAAATGGTTTCTACTGAAAACTCAAATCATATAGAAATCCCCTATGTAAGAGCAAAAAGAGAGCAGCATAGACCCCCAGGAGTAGAGAGAGACTAGTCAAAGCAGAGATGGGGGGAACTGCTGCAGCAGGAGACACAATGAAAGCTAATGAACAGCTATGTTGCAGAGAGGGCTGAAGGCTGAAGAGTGGTACCTGCAGAGAGGAAGTTCTTGGTATTGGTCTTTTCCAGAGGTCACAGCTATATCAATGTAAACAGTCTGTGTGCTGCAGGCATCGTGTAAATAGCCCCACCCAAGACCAGGCACGCTGTTCTTTTAGCCAAGTGTCCCCTGTGTCAGCCCAGCAATCGGATGCTGTGGTACGTGAGGGTAAAGCACCCACACTGGCTGAATAGCAGCGTAATCATGGGGTTCTTCCCAAATTGCACTATGAGACAAGCTTGCTTTCTGTTTCAAAATTACATTCGTGACAACAAATCTGTTGAACTCCTCCACTGACATGTTTTACTTTCCCAGGACGGGAACACTCCAAAGGTTGCTTGTTGGCTCAGCTTCAATTTCCATGACAGATTTCAGGCAGTGACCTAACCTACCTCTTGCTTTACAGGAAACAACATGGAGATTCAAACTACTTTCATCTATAGCAGCTTAGTGATAAAGTGACCAGTGATACATAAGAAAATAATGTATTTTCTCTTTGTGAAAGACTATTCACCTCCAAGCCATGGTTGAAGAGTTGTGCATCTTTAAGGGAAGGAAGTTTCCTTCATGAACTAGAAATCTGCTTCCAAGGAAGAAGACGGACTTGCTGTGGAAGCTACAGAGTTTTACTGCTTCTACTTCCTCCCAGGGCACCAGAGACAGCAAAAGAAGATGGCTTCAGTCACTGGTAATAGGTAACAAAGATTTTCATTGTACAGCTATTTTGAATACCCCTCGGATCAGGATGGGGAAAAAATGGGACTTTTATCAAATGGTGGCTTGCTGGTGTATTTTACTAGACTTCACTTACTGAGTTAATGTTCCCAAGTCACTTCTTCCCAAAACAAACACATTTGTACTCACAGGCAGTCTTCTCAACTCACCAAGGAGACAGAAAGCTTAACTAGGTGAAGAGACAAAATAATCTTCCACAATTTATTGTCGAGGTCAAAGGAGGGAATTCTACAATATTCATGCTGTGCCTATTTACTAGTTAAAGGGTGAATTGCATTTATCAGGTCAGTCCATAGTGCACCTTTGACCAACAGTAGATTTAACAACTTCTTTCCCCCTCACCCTGAAGGACCTCCTGTCTGCTCTTGTGAAACTCTCTGGACCACAAGAATCATTTCTTCTCTGGTCTGACCAGAGTTGAAGGATATCCAGCCTGTGAGAGCAGGGGAGGCACACCACCTCCTCCAGATAAAAACAGCAGAGCCACAAGAAGGTGGAGGAAAGGAGCAGGACTTGTGCAGAAAAATCCCCCTGCTCCACAAGTGCCAAGCATGTTTCCATATCTCTGAAACCCTTGTTCAAATCTTAGTCTTTCCTCTTTTGCCACCCAACCCCAGGGCAAGAGTTAATTTGAGTAACAGGGAATGGAAAAAACAGGCCCACATCCATGCTGCTTCTTTTTTTCTTCTGCTCACCGAACACAATGGTTTTTGTGTTTTGGTACGCATGAACTATGCACTCAATCCAGTGGAGTTAGTTACTGTGCATTGCACTCAGACCATTTACTGCTTCGTTTCTATGAAAAAATAAATTGGTTGAGTTTGTGCTGCTTTAATGTTTTTATGTGGTTTTTGGCATCAATTGATAAGGGCATCCACGCATACTGCCCTAATATCTAGTTTCCAGCACAAAATCATACTTTCCTGCATCAACACATAACAGCTCAAATGCTGTCCAGTTTCCCAGTGTTAATCTGTGACACATATATCACTGCCAGATGGTGCTTCAGCACTCTGGAACCCTCTGCTCAAGGATCCTTAGACTGACAGCACGCGCTTCAGGCTCGTATCTCAGCTGTATGGGCATGGGATGGGTAAGGTGAGAGGAGTTACTGAACAGTTTAGCAGTCTAATATCTGTTAAACTTAGCTGTTTTATAACATTAGTCCTTCCTGTACTTCTGTTAGGCTCTTCCCATGGGAGTAAAGCAAGGCAGACACCAGATTGTCTGTTTAATGGGAAATAGAATGATTCCCCCCACTACTTTTTCCCCATCAAAAGAAACAAAAGCAAAAACAAAGGGGAGAAAAAAAGAAAAATTAAGAAGTAAGACATTTAAATCACTTTAGCTGTTCTGATTGAAAAAAAAATGACATTTCACTGTGTTTTCAGTCTTTTTAAATGTTAAGAATATTTTAATAAAAAATTTTATTTTATTTTCAAAACCATTTTGTAATGGACATAATAAACATTTACTTCTAAGTGTGTCAAAATAAGATAGTTTTTTCTGTGGCCCCTAAAGCCCCTTTTTTAACGTGGAGCTTGAAAAATACAGCTTAGAAGAAATTTCAGAGGAAAAATTATTTCTACTTTTACACTGAGAAAGATTTATATTAACACTCAACAGAGTAATAAAAAGGAAAAACCCCCGCAAAATTCTTAGTGGAGCTTTAAAATTACTTTATTTATCCCTGATTTTTATGCAGGTAGTGCTCAGAAGTCCCTATTTTGACTAGGTCATTTTGTTATAAAACCTATATGGAAAACCTATAGGAAAAATCCCATACCTGCAATACATATATATTTTTAAAAAGTAGCAAAATGGCAGTGATAATAATCTGCCCATGGCATCAACCTATTTTTATACCCCTTCAAATACTAAAATAGGATAATAAAAATTAAAAATGACCCTTCAAATACTAAAATAGGATAATAAAAATGATTCTTCCCTACTCCTCTGGGGTCTATGATCTAGAAGATGGAAATGGTCTCAAACACACGAACACTGAAATCAGTTTAAAAAGCTCCACCGAGTCAAGCTCCGTGGTGGGAAACAGCAACATCATCTTGAACTGGTAACTTTGCAGCCTACAGATGTTACCCTGCAGTTATGCTTTTACTTTGAGAAAAAAGGCCCCATTTTTTTCTCAGTTAACATTGAAATTGAAACTTTTTTCTCTTTTGGGGGTAAGGAAATAATGTATAGAACCAGATGTGCACAGAGCAATCACATGGACAACTCTGCCCCACAGTGAAACTGTATGTGCTCCTGAAGGTAATTAAGTTAGCCAAAGCCTATCTGAGTTACCCAGCTAATTATCTCTCCTTTACTAAAGTGGAATGATGGATTCCATCCATAATTAAACTAGGTTATGGGAATCTGGCTGACATTACCTACAGCATATCTTTCTGTATAGATTAATCAGTCTGGAAAATGGGTAGAAAGTAATTTCTCTACAGACCTCTCTATAAAGCGGGACTGGAGCAGAATATGTAGTTTCATGGGGGTTACAGTGCAGTAAAATTTGTGGTGTCTTTCTGCACAAGTCACCTTTCTAATAGAATACGTCTGGGTATAACCACCAGTTGCTAAGATGGTACGTTACTTCTCTGATCCAAGAATGTGAATGTCATGGCTAAAAGTGAGATGTTAGTACTCCAGAAACCATGTATAGGACAGCTTTCTGATTTTGTCAGTATTGTAGAGTAAAAGATGAGATGCAGCAAGATGCACCAAGTCTGCCAGGAAAAGTCATTCACAGCATTCACACACTAATGGGTAATAATGAAGAAAACTGATGAAAAACGGGAAATGACCTGCAAATCAAGTGGCCAAACCTCACAGAACAGTTCACTTCTTGAATGCCATTTCAGCTTTTAATTTCCCTTCCTGTCTTGCCACAGGTTTTCTAGGGAACTTGAGTCATGCCACCATTTGTTCCTCTAATCTTTCCCTCACACCCATATATGTACACCACTGTTAAATTAAAGAAGGTACTGACCTACGTCACAGGGATTTTGAAAGGATAAAAACATTAAACATTATAAATAATATAGCAGCTGATGGGAGGGGCAAATACACACTGTAAATAAATGTACAAAAAGGGAGAAAAACTTACAAAACGCTTCCTTTTTTCTCTTTGATACAAATGCTCATCTAAACAATAACTAAAACAAAATCTAAAACACAGCTTCAGTTGGTGTAAGATTTTAAATTCTGCCTTTGCAAGTTATAGAAACAATATTCATGTAATAAATACTTAGACTTCAGGACTAGAATTCAGGAGATGTGAGACCAGATGCTTGGCAGGCATAATTTATTTAGCTGATTTAGTTGATGATTTCAACACTCTGAAACAGATATTTTTTTTACAAGTCAAAGATCTGGTGACTGGTTTTTAATTCCCCTTTATTCCCTGCCTTTGTTTCATAACCCCAAGGAGATTATGCTTCCCTCATCCATAAATATGGCATAATAATATTTGTCCTTTCTAAAATTACTTTACCTCCAGGATACAAGGTGTTCTTGTTTACATCCTTTGCCATTTAAATCATTATTAATTTCCATGTGTCAAGTATAGCCCCCCAAAAATAGTATTTTTGAGGGGCATAAAAACAACCCCCTAACTGGTGTCCTGTCTAATTTGAGTGCCAAAGCAAGGACGGTACTAACAGACGTCTGATGCCATCTATAGCTGGCAGAGTAGCAGCTTTTTTCTGTTCACTGTGAGCACAGTCCCCACTGGGATCAATTTACTTTTTCATTCACACCACACAAAAGAATGTGTCGATAGTGCTGGAGATGACGTCAGTGCAGTCAGCTGCAGAGAGCCATGGGGAGGGCAAGTGCTGCAAACGAGAATAGCCATCGATAACATGCTCCTCAGATGAAAACCTTTCTATTGGAAACCAATGGTCACATTTATTAAAGCTTTGTTTTAAAATACAGCCAACAACGTACCAAAACAGCCAAACAAACCAGAGCAGGAAATATATAGTGGGATTTTATCCTGAAATAATGTGAAGAATGTTGAGCTTCAGAAAATCTCCTATTTCTAAGGAATGGTTCTTTTGTGTAAGTATCCTAGTGATATAACACCAATTTTGGTGCATAATTCACCATCTAGGGAACAAACTGCTGCTGCTAGGGGACATACTGAGCTCTCTCTCACCCACAGAGCAATGCAGCCTCTGGCTGTAAAGTGAGAGCAAAATTTACTTTGTTGCTTTAAAACAATTAAAAAATTACTTTTTTTCCTGAGTAGTCAGCATCGTTTGTTAGGTGGTGTTTATAAGATCTTTTATTGTGCAACATTTTTTAAGTCTATTTAATATAGAAAATGAGACACCATTGTGGCTGTTATAATGACATTGTTGTAACCCACAAAATTTTATTGAGTATTCGGATGTTAGTTTGGAGCAGATACTAATACCTTGCCTCAGACAACACCCACATCTTAGGTTTATTTTAGTAATCAATATTTTATCTAAATTTAGAGATTGTTAAGACTGTTTTGCAAGAGCAAATCTTAAAGAGTGCATAAGTCCCTTTCCACTTCACTCATGACACTCAGGTGCTTTAAGGGAGGTAAGCATTTAAGCAGGCTGATGAGCTAGAAGTTAAGCATAGGAAGGTGCTTGCAGCAGGGAACCTCTCAATTTACTTCAGTGCCCTGTAAATTGAAACCTAAAAAAGTACAAATTCAGAGCTGCAAGCTGCATCTAGCCTGTAACGGGAGTGTTACAACAGCACATAGAGGCATATCAGTCCAATACTAGCTCAGTATTAACAGCAATGAAGTTACGGTGTCTGCATAGACAAGCTTCCTAATCGGATACCCTGCACCTCAAATGGCCTCGTTCAGCCCACGCCAAAGCCAGTGACACTGCAGCTTCCCTGGTAATGACACATGCTGGCTACGCTGAAGTGAGTGCCTACATCGCACTGCCTGAACGCGGTGCAGAACTAACCTTAGGGACTGATGTCTTTTATGTAGCTATGAAACAGAACAAGCTTTCTCTGCTGTCTTCCCTCTCATGCATCCTGAGAGGACCAGCTCCCAGAGCACAGCTGAGTCTCTGTATTTATTTCAGTCTTTGTCTCAGGGCTGACATTTCTATGAGCAAGCTAATTTGAACCAACTGGGAGGAGCAGCAATGATGAAAAAGAAGCCAAAACCATGTTGGTTGGAAGAAGCCTAAGGAAATAAGTGATTTTTTTTTTTTTTAATAGGGAACTATTGGAATGACTACAAGCCCATTAAACTGCATAAAAGGCACTTTATTGACATCATTAAGGTTTGGTTCAGGAACAAAATGAGTAAAGTCTGATCCAGCAATCTCTAAAATGAATGGAAAAATCCTCATCGCTTTCAGCTGAGGCTAAATCAATCTGCAGACTAAACTACTTGGGCTAATTTAAAGTTTGGGGAAAAATAATGAAGACTAGCCAACAGAGGCTGGTAGACCATTGGCTTGTTTGAAGTTCATTTACTTCTTGGTCTAGAGACTTCTCTGCAGTATCTTTAAGGACCTTAAGAGATTCCAGCTTTCTCAGAGAAGTCAGAGGTTAACCTCAGGTTCTTTCAGAAAAAGCCTGAAGCTGAGGCAGGGAGGAATTAAGATGCTTAGCATGAAGCTGTTCCTTATGTATGTTTCTGACTTATGTACAGTGGCTGTAAGTTCAAATATGGCCTTTCTTCTATGCATACTTTCAGACAATTCTGCCTGCCTGAAATATAACGGTAGACAATTTCATTTTGCTTTAGTCAGTGAAACATGGAAAGTCAGCAGAGGCTTTGCCTAGTGTTGCAATGCAATGTTTCTCTTTCCTCTCTGGACACAGAAGAGGGTGGTAGATTGTAACCTTGGATTTCTGGTTTCATTCGGGCAGACGGGTTGCACTGCAAGGATATTCCCATTTTAAAGGCCGGTTGCTATTTTCTATTTGAGAAAGAAACTTTGTATTTATTGTCTTACAGATTCAAGGTATTGTGAATTATCACCACCCAAATTTTAACAATCCAGTTATATTTTATACTATATAATTCCATTGGCTTATTCATACATGTGAAAATATTATTAACATATATAAAATATGTATGTTTATTATTAATTTATACGTAAAATATGTGTGGTTTATGTATATTATATATATACACACACGTATGTATATACAAAAAATATGTGTGTAAACACACCAATGAGGGAGGTCTATATACATTTAATTTAGGAATTATTCCCACTAAAGAGCAATCATGGAGGCGATCGTTCTGGCACTGCATGTTGCCTGAACACATATCTGGATTTGCTTTTGTGAATAAATATCTGAGAAAGATAAATATATATGTATGTTTTATGTGTATGCTATGAACATATGCAATGTGTGTATATATTATAGAAGGTGTACAGCTTATATTAGGGAGAGACCATATGAAAGAAAAACCTGTCATTTAGCTTTTTGACAGGCTGCAACACATTTTGGTTGGCGTGCATATTCAAAGTACCAGTGTATAGCACGGTAATATCTGTTGGAGGAAGTCAGCCGGCCAGAGCCCAGTGGCAGCTGGACAGGATAGAAGTGCTGTCTCCTGGCAGGATGAAAGGGTTTTGGCTGTAGCAGCCTCAGGACCGCGCTGCTGCAGCAGGAAAGTGCCGCTCTGGTGCGAGGCCGTGTAGGGGGAGCTGGGGCTGGGGCTGGGGCTGGCCAGCAGCTCTGGAGGGTCGGTGGCTGTAACACTGGTTTCCTGGAAAACAATTACAGGAGGATGAGAGAGAACAGAGGTGGCAGTAAAATCAATGGGCTGTGTTAGTAGGGTAAGTGATAATGGAAACAGAGCATCCGAATTCAACCACAGTGAATCAAAAATCCAGCCTTTATATAAGATAAATGTTGGAGAGGCTCTCCTTTGAGCTTCTGTGAGCCCCCTCAGGCAATGCAGAATCCATTCTTATTAGCTAGTGATTTTGCAGCTCTGTAAGCAGTTCATTTTATTTTAATAATACCTGGATCTCTACATCTGAGAATCCCTGAACAGCAGCAACCACCTTGCTATTTCTTCACTGTCAACTCTTCTTAATGCTCTTGGGAGAGACCTGCTTTTCACAGTTGATGCCCCTTGAAAGAAAGAATCTAGTTGATTTTTTTATATTTTTCTCTTTTTTTGAGAAAAGACATAGCTGCAGCCACAGCACAGATTCCCTCCTCTATCCTAGATCCCTTGCTGCTACAGAAGTCCAGTGACATGATTGGAAAAATCTTGTCTCCTCTGGGCTTTAAAAGTATACAAACACTAAGCAATGCTATGCCATAAAAAAGTTGCCTACAAAGTTACAAAAAAGTGCTGTACCACCCCTGTCCTATTATGAAAAATGCAGTGAATAAGCATCTCCTACTGCTTTTGCTGATACAGGAGTGGTCCAAATTACTTTTGGGCCAGAGACTGAACCTGCAGAGAGTAGGTAAAAATTACTGTAATTTAGTCATGTGAGTATCTGGTTTCCAGGAGCAATCAGGTGCTTAAACACTTAAATAGCTGCAGTTTCATCTGCAGTTAATTACATGCTTAGAAAAAGACCCTGGTAAGGAAGGGCTGAAGGCTGGATCCTAATTTGTACTTGCTCCCAGAAAGGATTTCTTGAATGCAAACAGAAGAGGACTTCAAAGGCACAGTGCATGAAGCAGATTATTTGTATCTATATAGGACACTTATAGATATTAATAGATATCAATATTATAGCTTATCAATATCCCAAAGCATTTTGTGTTCATTTTTTGATGGTAAGACTTGGGATCTCACAGTGTTATCAAAATTAAATACTGTACCATGAGGCTTAGACTTTAAACAGGGCAAGCTGCTATGAGTTAGTTTTCTATACAATGACAGCAAGAAGAAAGATGGAAAAGAGTGATACAGATGAAACTGTAGAATTGCACAAGTCACCTAGGTCTTTACCTAGTGACTCTCAGTTCAGACAAAAAAATTTCTTAATCCCTGTCCAGAACTCACTGCTTACTATTTGCAAATACTGATGCTTCTGATGAGAAAGGTAGCAAAGTCACATGGCAGCTGCTAAGTTATGGTAGCTACATGTCTTCCCATTTACAATATGTATATAGTCCAGCATGTATTCTTATTGCAAGTGGCAGTAAACATGGACAAAGCTGCATGCCATTTGTTAAACATTAGCTCTAAGAGATGTGCCAGTGCTTGTACTGGTGCAGCAGGAATGCTGGAACCATGCCCTTCCCATGGGCTTGTCCATGACGGTCAACAGAGTATCCCTATGTCATTGACTTTTATATTAGAACGTTGCTTTTTGCACCAAACTTTTTTCCAGAAAGCTGCAGATTTTTGAACAAAGGCACACTGAACAATTGAGAGAATATGTGAATGAGTAAAGAAAGATTTTTGGTAGGACTGGGTTTGGTTTGGTTTGGGTTTTTTCCCTCAAAAGATAGGGGAGGTGGTTAGAAATTTTGGTGCTGTGAAAGCAGATGAGACTATTGCTTCTAGAGAAAATGCATTCCCTCTCTCTTTTGGACATCAGTCCAACACCCATTGAAATCAATGGAAATTATTTCATTGACTCAATTTCTGCTACACCACACCCTGTGTACTACACAAGAACAGGCACAGTTTTAAAAATAGAGGAAGAAGGGCAGACTGAACTTTTTCATCTTCATTATAGTCATCCTTTTTAGCAACCAGCAGTCCCTTCCCCCGTGCCAAAACCTGCTTGTGCCTGTATCAAAGAAGATTACTTTCATGCTTTGCTTAAAAGAGGCACAAAATGACCATTATCCATATTACCATTTTAGATATCATCGATCTTACTAGTTGATATCATATGAAATCACTCTCCTAGCCCCCATACTGTTTCTTGAGATTGTCTAAGGATGTTAGCAGCTGTCATGAGGTGGGTTACATTCACTTCATATTTTGAACCTTGTGTTCAATGAAAAAAACGTTTAGTATTTTTTTTTCAGGTGACAGCTGAGATTCGGGAGTATGGTTACACAGAAGCATAAATTATAACTGAACAAAGCAGAAACAGCAGTTCACTTTGCAAATATTATTACTTGTAGGGTGAGCATCTGCCAAGCTGCTGCTGGGGAAGGAAGTCAGGAGTGGTAAGATTTTACCCCTTCTCCTCTTTCTTTTAGTAACAGCAGGTGCAGCACATTTTTCAGAGATTTCTGGATGTCTGAAACATTCAGGCAAATGACCACTGCATATTTGGACAAAGCCCTGTGATGTTTGTTCCACACTAGACCTAAATTATGTGCCAGAGCTTGGAACAATGCAGCTGGAATCATGCCCCATCTGCAGACTTCTCTGTTACAACCAGTATAGCATCTTTAAGGCATGGGCGGAGATTATACTGGATTCATTGCATATCCGCTGCCATATTTCTGTCTGAAATTTCCATTTGATTTAGGGATCCGTAAGCAAAGGATGCAAAAAAATGACATAGAGCTGGGTTCAAAGCAAGGCAATACACTTACAGGTGGTGGCTGAGCAACTAGAAGCAGCTGCATGTTGACTATATCCCATACTAGAGGCATTTGAAGTTGTCATTGGCAGTATAGGATGCCTTTGGCAGTAAATGCTCTTTGCACTATCAGCAGAGACAAGTTAGTTTGGACATTGCCCATGGCTTCGTTCCCTAGGAATCAGCAAAAGAAGCTTCACCATTTCTCATAGTAGGAAAGAAGTTAAATTCAAAGAGACCAAGTATAAATGAGATTATGCACATAGTCTTTGAAATTTTTCACCATCAGGACCTTAATGCAGGCTGAGACTAGGCAGTGGACCCAGACTGAAGTGATTACACTGGAGAAAAGAAAGAAAACTGATAGAGATGCTGAGCAGTGTACCTACGGCACAATGAACATCACTACACTAAGAAGAATATCTTCAAGTAATATATAATTAACAATGATAATAATGATAATCCAAGTACACATATTATAGTTTTATACTGAAATTACAATTTAATGAAACTACATTATATTTTATGCAAGTAAATATTGCTAATTAATATAGACTATACATTAACTTCCTGTGTAATTACTTAATCTCAATCTCATCTCTAGAATGTGTATTTTTAGAATCTGGATGCACTAACTATAGTGTAATTATATACTGTAATGACTTTAAATTTATATACTTAGTAATGTGTGCCTATAACAAATTCCATAATTAAAATGTTTTAAGCATAGGATTAAATTTCTCACATAAGAACTCAAGTACTTCTCACATAAGACTTCAGTACCTGATGCAGGTATCTTGAAAAAGCCAACAGCAGTAAGCATGGAATTTCTAAATTTCTAAACTGGTTTCTCACATTAGATTATTTATATAGTTATATAACTCAGATTATATTTATTCACTTAATGACTGGCCTAATTTCTAAAGAATATTGAAAATCAGCTATACTTTCTCACTTCATCTAGCAATGCAGCCTACAAAATATAAAGGTTTTTTATTGTACAAAAACAATAAATTACATTATAGATTAAGTGTCAGCGCACTGTAAATGTTAAGCAAAGCATAAAATTGAGATCCAGAGGTCAACATTGTTGATATCCTCTGTATTATAAATTTATGAAACTATATTTGAAAGTTTGTATCCTGATTTCTCCAGGCTTGCTTGAAGTACCCAGCTTGGATTTTACTGTTCTATTCTATAAATGCTATGAGTGTATTTTGTCTTCTTTCATAAGAAAAAAATAATCAAGAAGAAGATCGATGTCCCATAGAGGCTATAGCAAAGTGATATCCCAAAGACCTTTATACTCAGAAATTCTTCTCTTCGGCTTTCATAAAATCTGTAATCACTGCCTGAAATTGGTACATGTAAAGATACAACTGATAGTCACTGTCTTATGATGTGCCAGGAATTGAAGGAAGGATAATGTTTTAAGCCTTTCAGAATCTGGAAGCAGAAGGGTAGTTGATATTTTTCAGACAAGACCCTCATTAAAGCCAACTTCTCTTCTTTCATCTCCTCCATCTCTAAAAACCTAGAGTAGACACTGGCACCAAAACTGACTTGTCTTTAAATGTGCCCATTAACAATTACCTGGCCTGAATTTTGCTTTCAGGCTATCTGCATACAAAATCTTTAAAAGTTATTTCCTTTAAACTTCTAAGTTCAGAAACATGAATGTGCAGCCTCTTACACAAAAGCTCATCTCACCTGCATACACCCTGCCAGAGGTGTACACTTAGATGCCTGCTATGCATTTGTAGAGGTGGCTGTATTATCTTGTAAACTGAAACACTGCAGAGAGGCCAGGTCAGTGGGAAACACAGTGGAAACACCTATACAAATATGTTCACAGGATAATCCCTTTTTCAAAAATTTCAAAGGACAAACAGTTAAAATCTAGCAATTCCGTATACAAAATATTTTTTTATATACCTTTTGATGGCAATTTGCAAAACATATACACCACTCTGTGGCTGTACTTCTTTGAAAATCCAGTATGAGCTTTTCAATGAGACAGATAATTTCGTCTGACCTGTCTTAGGATGAGCTAAACACTCCACTGACTGCCCTCATTTTTCTCCCTTGCCTAGCAGTGACTTATTCATACAACTGTCTAGCTTTTAGAAGGATGGATAAATTCCACAGTTTGTCTATTTGATGCAAACACATGTATTCAACTGGTACTTTTCCTGGCTGACCAAATTAGCCCATTATCAAACAACATGAAGTCTACACAGTTTATCAGCTGCAAGTATTTTAACAGAGAAAAACCTCTGAGCTTTGACAAGTTAATATTGTGAGTGAAGAAACAGGTGTCTTATTTTTACATGCCAAGTACCAAAACACACAAGAAGGTGGAGCTTTAACAGATGTCATTATATAAAGCAATTACTTGAGTCTTCCAGTGTTGCAGGATCTGTGAAGGTGCTGTAATGTACTCCAGAAGTCTATCTACAGACTATGCTATTCTGTTGGGTTTTTTTTGTTTTGGAGGGGTTTTTTGTTTGGTTGGTTTTTGTTTGTTTGGGGGGTTTTTTTGTTTTGTTTTTTAATTAAAAAGATAAATAAGCCAGTTTTTGTGGATCAAAAACTATCACCTAATTGTAGGATGCTCTGGGTACAAGCCGGAGAGGCTTTTGTGCTGCAAACAATTACATCTGTCATTATCTTTATGCGTCAGAATAGCCACACTTAACAGTTCTACTCATGTAGATTAAGCTTCATGTGTAAGTAATTGCAGAATTGGTACCTTTTACATTTTGCTTGTTGATCTAGGAACTGCCTATTCAATTCACATATAACTGAGTCAGCAGTCAATGAAATGAGTGTTTAAATTCTGCTGTCACTGAAAGCTTGGCAGCCCAAGGGGTGCTGATAACAGAGTTTCAGTCCAAGCGCTCTGGCCAAATCTACTGAAGTTTTTCAGCCTGTGCTATCTATTTTTAGATAGACTGGCTAAACAATCCTTATTGCATTTACCCTCACAGCATGCCTCAGTGGTTGAGCAAATGCTTGTATTCTCCTTTACAGAGGAGGACAAAGGCAGATGGATTAAAGAACGTAAGCATCTAACTCTGCTTCTTCAAAATACCACAGAGAAAAATATAGAAAATAGGTTCTGAAGAGATCTCAGAAGTTACCTAACCCATGCTGTTTTCCCAGGCCAGCATCAGTCATACCTCAGCCTGATAGTTCTTTAACTTGTTTCTCAAAAACTTCCTTTAATTGAAACTCCACAGCTGCCATGACAATTCCAGGGCATCACTATCTCCTGTGTAGAAAGGTTTCCTAATATCTGACCTAAACCTTTCTGTGATGTTAAGCCCTGTCATATCCCCTGTAGAAATGAAGAACAGTTTATTGTCTTATTTTTTGTAGCAGTCTCTTATGTCTTTAAAGGCTCCCCTCCAGCTTCTATTTTCTGAGTAGACACTTCCCCATCTCTTCGGTCATCACATTTTCTACGTTCCTGCCAATCCTCTCTCAAGTGTGGCAGAACTCAGGTGTGGATGGCCCAGGTCCCAAGCTGGTTAACTAGATTTTCCCTTTCAGTTTAAACACGCGAGTATCCCATGTATTTTAATGAGCTCCTTACATACCTAAGTTAGGCAGGTATTTACATGCTCTACTGTATCAGATCAAAGTGATCAGGTTCTTGCAGAATTAAGTCTTGAGTGAGAAACTGAAATCAGAACCTGTCACAGTAACAGCAAGAAAATTGAGATGAACTATATAAACAGGTTCAAAGATATGTTAATTACTAATAGGATATTAATAATAGTTCAGTGTTTCAATATCTTCAAAATCAGTCCGTGAATCTTCTCCTGAAGAAGAAGGTATTCAAGAGAATAAGATTCTGGACCTATATTGTCATACAGTTACCCTAAAACCTATATGCAGTCATTCAACAGAGAGATTCCCTAGAAAACATGAACTCAACAATGGTGGAGAGGCTTGAATGCTACATGAGAAATGCCTTGCCTCTTAATTTTAAACAAAACGGCTCTCAACTGTATAATGGATATATTGAATAGAAATTGCTAGAGAAGACTGTCTTTGCTGCCAAGAAGGAGTTATATTACAATACTGCACATAGCATCTATTTTGGAAGGTACGATATAAAATTTAACAGTTAAAAAAGAATCCTTATGTGACTGGTATTTTCAGAGGGCACAGATGCTACCAGCAGTGCATCCCAAAACCCAGCTCAAATGCATTATTCAGAACCCATCCTTGATAATGTCTCTTCCCAGCACAAGAAAATTGCTGCAAGTGTATATTATAACTTTCAGCACAACGTAATCACATCTTTGGAACTGCAACTGCTCCCAAGGCTGTCTTAGTGGTCACAGGTACTTCTCTGGAAGGACCAGGTGTATTATTTATACATGTGATTGACTGCCTTGCTTTGAGCAGTCTGAGTAACCATTCATACAAACTGAGATCAGACAAAAGCTACAAAGGATTCTGAAGAATAATAGAAAGGAAAGGTCAGTTTTAACAAATCTGTTGAGGGGGGAAACAGGTCAGCACAACTCTGAATTGCTTCCAGGGGTAAGGACATAGAAAAAGGCAATATAGAAGAAATCTGTTCTAACTGCAGGAAGGTAGAAACCAACCAAGTTGTTTTTAAAGAGAGATATGTTTTCCTAAGCAATAATAATTGAGGGCTTATGACTATGTGGCATATCTTAGTTCGAGCATTGTCCTTGGCCTTTGTCATTTATTTTTCTTGAGATTTCCACCTGTCTTGTTTTAACTTATCACCAAGAAGACTGGTGGGTGCAGATTTTAGGTTACTTTTACTTTTAGGTTACTTGATAAATACTTAGACAAAAGTTTCACACCCAAAATAATTTGCGGATAATAATAAAAATATAACAAAGAGCCATATGAGCAAAAATACCAAGGGCAATAAGATCTGTGGATCTTCAGCAGTGTGCACTTTATTGTAAATGGCCCATCCAAAAGCAAGATATGTGGAGATGTTTAAAAAACATGGAATGTTATTTTCAGATTCTCAGCTGGTATAAATTATTACAGCTTCACTAGAGTCTGTGCAGCTACACCACTGTACATGCACCAGCTGACGCTCTGACACATTGGTCATACCTAACCACAGATTTATTAATGTGGATAGCAGATGCTTCAGAGGAATAGTATATCTCTCACCTAACTAGGTGACATCTAACAAATATACAGATACCAGAACAGTTTAGAAAAACTGCTCAGAACTGTTATCTACTGCTTATTTCCAGGACTTAACAAAAACACAAGCTTTCTTTTAGGTTCGGAAGGCAACTGAAGCAATTGAAATCCTGCTGTGGTTGAGAAACAGATGTGATCTTTGGCTTTCAAAATGAGACTCTGAAAAGAGTAAATTGAGATTTGATAAATTCAAGAGAAATCACCACCTCCATCTCCTGAACCCACCTTTTTCTCTCTGCACCAGATCTTCTGTCTCCTTGATTTTCCTTGCTATATCTCAAGGTTGCTAAAGGATGGTAAAGAATGACTGGGTTTTTTCTCTCTGCCTTTTTTTTCTTTTAATTAAAAAAATCCATTATTTTCCATTTTCTTAACTTCGAGGTTGTTTCAGTTTTGAAATATGCCAAGCATGACATAGGATGCATGACACCAACTCAAAATTCAGCATCTCTTATCTCATTACCATAACCAATCAAATTACATTATACCTTCTGTGTTAGTAGGTAGGTCTACATAGGCATGCCTTCAGGTGATGGATCTTGAATTTTGCCCTGGCATGGGGTTAAGGAAGAAACACTATGATCCACACTTTACATTACATTGTACATTAAGCCTGTCTAGAAAGCAGTTAGTATTTTAATGTTAAGAGCTCAGTTACCTCCTCCTCTGCCACCACAATGGACTGCCAGCATGTCTTCCTGATGGTCTTAACAGTAGAGGAGACTAAATATATAGAGATTGTTTTAAAATAATAGGCACTTTAGAAAAAAATTTGCTGCTTAGAAATTACTTAGTAAAAATCTTTGTGGGAATTTTATTTTACCAAGATGAAATGGTTATTTGCAGGCACTCAACCTCCTGCCCCGTACTGGACTCAAGCTGAGGCAATATGGGGGAGAAGCAAATGTTATTCTCTAACATCTCAACTCTACACTTGTAAGAAATGGAACAATAGTAGCTATTTGCTGAGCTCTTTGTTTTTTTCAGGGTTGTACTATAGGTAATTTAAACAGCCTTTCCGCTGACCTGGTGTCCCTGCTACAGACTTTGACTTCTCCAGACAAGAAGAGCGTCTGCTGCCCACAATAAACAGATGGTTAGATAGGACCAGGGTATCAGAGTCTCCAGTGGATTATACACAGCTGGAATGCATGCTCCTACATATGTTCTTTACTCTGGCTTTGGTTGTTTTGATCGTAGATCACTACTTTTACTCTGCTGGAAGTGATACTGGGAGTTTAAGTAATGTGTAAGACTGGCCAGATGGAAGATAGAAGATTTCTTCAAAGATATTTGACTTTTGGATCTGATTTTCATTCACAGGTTTGATATATTTTTGCATCCCTACAGCATTGTGTGGAGAGCCACGACTTTGGGCTTAAAGGGTGGCCCAATGTTGCCATTCCAGTTCTAGGCAAGTGATGGGTGGACACTGGTCATTTTAAAGCATTTCTAGAGGCTTGAGAGCAGTTTAAGCAATCAATATATACGGACCTTGATCCAATTCCTTTAGAAAATCCTAATATTCTGATGGAAAGCAATATGTATGACCTAGACAGTCTGTAGGTAAGGTACCTCTGCAAAATGGGTGAAAGAGGAAGAGATGCCTCAACTCTAAAGGCAAAGTGAAAATCCTAGAGCTTGTTTGTAAAAGGTGGAAGCCAGAGGGAACGTTCTTAAGGAAAAATTTGGAGTGCAGTGCCTATTTCGTTGCGGGGCATAAGTCAAGAGAAGAGCATAAAATCAGTCCTGTTACACTAGTGTGAGAGGTGAATGAGGAGCTTTGAAAATCATGTACCAAATACATAGCAATGTTGATAGGGATGTTTGGGAAACACTGGAGGGATTTTACTGGGCATGGGGTGAAGAGACAGATATTCTCACTTTCTGTGAAAGTCCCCAACATTTTCAAAGAGATTGAAAAAAGTTTGTGAGTTTTCAAAAAGCCAGCTCTTATTCAAAACAAATTTTAATGGAAAATTTTCACACTAACTCAGGATTATTGCAGTGATCACAACAGAATTTTAACTTTTCAATCCTAGGCAGTGGGACTGCCAAGGCTGCAGTGAAAGATAAATCTGCCTTGACGGCAGAGCTATCAGCCTGCTTGATTTTCTCTTTTGATAGGTTTATGTTTCATGCCAATCAATCCAGCTCTACAGTGCAGCATAGTCTTTACCTTTTTAACGTAATCTATTAGCAGCCTAAAAGCTTTGAAGGAAAACAGTGCCCTCTAACTACGGTAGGAAAAAAAAAAAAAAAAAGAAGTGAGAGGATGGGAAAAGATTTTTAAGATAAAGTTTTTTTTCTTGTGTAAATGATTTTAGCTAATGGTTCAGAGACTCAGATCTCAGCCATTCTGATGATTACACATTTCCCTGGGGGAAACATATGCTCAGTGCACTCACCTTGGGCTTCCTGTTTCCACTTAGACATTGCAAGACTAAAGTGAGATCTCTATGGGCAGATGTCTCTAAGGAGTGAGGTCTCATGGCGAGTGATTCCCAACAGAGTACGTTCTTCTGCTGAAAAAAAAAAACAAACCACAGACAAAGGGAAATATTAGATCAAATGTTGGAGTAAATTCATATTTACTAAGCCAGATTCTCATCTCAGTTAATAGAAATTTAAGTTCAGACTGTTTATTTGTGTGCTGAAGCTGCTTTGGATTTAATCCATTTTAATTAAGATAGAATCTTACTCTCTTTGTTGTTTTAGATTTTTTTAATGGCTAAATTATGCGTATGTACACCAAAACGATGGATTCATTTCAGCGCTGTTCCTTTAACAAAAACTTCACCAGCCCATAGTACCTTAATCTCGCTACTGGCATCAGGACAATGATTTGGGGATATACCTCACATATAGAATCATAGAATC
>VZTQ01008203.1:1040-11250 GCA_013400755.1 Pelecanoides urinatrix | reverse complement strand
ACAGATTTCTTATTTTTGTATTTAGTCTAATCTAGGTCCATGGAAATGTCTCCCATATTGAAATAAAATTGCTAAAACCAAAGTATTTCAGTGCCATCAGAAGGCAGTTAAAACTATTGGCTTAATCAAATCCACATTTGATTGCAACTTATTAATGAATGAGAAGTTATTTCCTTGAAAACAACAACAAAAATCAGAACAGTAATTTCTTTTTCCCAGTGCTTGTCTAAAAATTTTCAGAGTCTCCATTCGATGGATTGACCAGACTGGTATTCCAGACTCATTACAACCCAAGTTCAGAATATGATTTGTAAGTCACTGCCAACTTTCAGACATTTTCTACTTTTGAGAAAATTTTTAGGCTGTGATGTTTCATAATTATGTTACCAAATGCTGGTTTGGGTTAACTGTTCTTTGTGGCAGAAACATTTCTTCCATTTCCAAAGCATCACCAGCTCTAATGATGACAAACCAATTTCTATTCCCATCCTGAATAATGTTTTGGCTTTGCATTGGGCATGATTTACGGATGAAAGGAAACTGGCTGAATAGAAACCTTCAGGTAAGCCTTCCCTTTTGTCTTCATGCTGAAACATACTTTGAGTATAGGAAGGGGCTCATTCTTTATGTATGGCCCTGCAAAACAAAAAATGTTTTATAGATACATTTATCTTCTAACATTGCCTGGAGACAAAGTTGTAGAGAAAACTCTTGTCACAGGAAAAAAGTGCCAGTGGCTAAAATAGTGTATGCTCAACTTGGTCATGTTTGTCTTGCTGTCTAGTAGACTAGCTGGTCTTAATAATATTGAAGACAACTATAGTCTACTATGAGATTATTAGTGCTCTGAAAGTGAATGGCNAAAGAATAATTTAACACAACAATGGCTACTAAAATGATTTGGGAAATGGCAAGCCATTGGCATGAGAGGAGATTAAAGAAAGAGTTGGATGTGTTTAGTTTAGTAACCAAAGGCTAAAAAGGAATCTGATTGGGTGTTTTAATTCAGAAAGCACTTACCAGAGAGGGAATATTGGCTAAATAAGTGGAAAGGTGTATGAACTAGTTATAAATAAAAACAGTCTGGAAATAAGAATAGGAAAATCAGTATTTCAGAGACTGGTCTTTGAAACGCAGTGAGGACCACAAGGAATACAAAGTTTCATGCTAGCAACTCACAAGTGTGTAAGTGGGATCTGATGACAGGATAGAATGATAGTGCTGCTGAAAATTAAAACTTGTGATTTGTATCTTTAGGTGGTTAACTTGTATCTGTAACAGAGGCTTGAAAGAAGACTGTATTTCCATATATCTTTTTTTGCACTGTATTTTAAATACTTTAATCCTGCCAGCTGTTTACCTGCAGGGGCCAGAGAGATTTACATTTGCCTTCAGTGCATAATTTGGCTTTTGGGGAATGAAGGTAGGCAGGGTTACTTTCTTTTGAAGCATCAGACAATGGCCACAGAAAGTGATGGAATATTGGGGCAGAATTTACTGGTATTTTCATGATATTGAAAAAACCTTTCCTGCCTCTGCTCAACTGCTTAGGAAGACCCACATTGTCAGGTTTGGAGTCACGTGGATTTGTCTCCCCAAATTCAGTGTGCTGACAGAATCTGTTAAGTCTTTTCTATTTTCTGCCTTTCTACATGATGTTAGGCAGTGCTTACTTTCTAGGATCTCCTAGGCATTTTCTCTTCACAAATGCCCTGCTATCGCTAAGGCCATGGTTGGGACATCAGTGACATGTTTAATTTTTCCTAATTTACTCTTGCATATTATCCAAGAAATCCTGATGATTTCTTGTCTTTATACTGAATGTCTTGGATTAGTTATAGAGTGACAGAAACTTTTACACAAGGTCTTGAGGTTTCGTGGGTAAGTGCATGGTTGCATACTTAGGGCAATCAGAGCAGACATTTTTGTAGACAGCTGTGGAGTACGTAATCATGTTGGCTGTGATTGATTCCAGGTCCCTCCAAAAACCTACATTTCTTAGTAATTAAGTTCACCAACTAGTTGTTGAATCTCTCCGACTGTGACTAGTTGAAATATGTTTGATGCCCTAAAGAACATTAAACATAGGGAACTGCTCCATACGTCCTTTACCTGAACATACTGAGAACATGCAGTTTACAGTGGAGACATGATTTTTTTTCTTTTAATGCAGGCACTCCTATGCTCTTGTAGTAAAAACTCTTAGGCTCTGTTTCACTGGTTCATCAGCTAGAATAGTAAGTTCTAGCTTCTGGGGATGCAAAAATATAATAGTCACTTCATCTAGGTTTCCATTCTAACTCCATCATGTAGGCAGGTTGGCAACATAGCAGGATTTGGTCTTTGGATAGTGATGCTGAAGACATGATGTTACAGTCATAGCCTTCTATGCCAGATGGCACAAAAAACATCTCTGTAACTTACCTATCATTATTTTTTTGTACCATTCTGAAAGCAGCATAAAAGATTGGACAACCTACAGTAGGGATCCTGCTCAATTTTGTAAGATGTCACTCACCACCTCCTATCCTCTGTCTTGACACTTGGAGACTATAGGCCACTTTGTTTATTGCTTCCAGATGTAAAAAGTCAACCTCTAGTTCTACAAGTAGATTTATGATGAGTGAGCTATTTTTTGGAAGAAGAACAGTAACTCCTACCAACCCAGCTCATTCTACATGTTCATCTGCACCTTGATGGTGCTGCCATGCACACAGCAACAGGAAACACTGTTCTTCCTAGAACATGAGAAATTCTGGATAGGGCTAAAAGCACTTTTCCAATGTGTTCTGAATTCTTTGTTAAACATACAGACTGACCAGAACAGATCTGTTATTCAAGAAAGGATCAGTCTTGGAAAACCACCCTGCAGAAGCTAATATGATATCCATTCACTGAGCAGAATTGTGAAGATCCCTTAAAAGAAAAAGCATCTATGTATCCTTACTTGTTTGTTATTGAGTGTACAGCATCTACTTGGAATTACAGCTCAGCTGTGGATAAAATGGGATGGGATGTAAAGAGAATACCCAGTGTTGGTTAACAGCCTGCAGACATCAATCCAGTTGGATGCCTTTAGGGGAACAATTGAACACAAGCTTATTTGATTAAGCAGCATTTCAATCTTTATTTAGCTAGATGATAAGCGTCTCTTCCTATCACTGGGTTGGCATTTGCAAAGTACCAACAATGAAATACATAAACACTTACTCAAAGGAGACCAAACTGTTGCTTGTCCTGTTGCTGTTTTATAAAATCTACTTGTGCAATAGATCTTCACCTGTTGTACATATGCCATACATGCACAGTCAGAATACTTAATCCTGAGCTGTTAGATGGTCTTCAGTGGAGTCCGAGACATTTCCTACACTTATAAATCTGTTAAAAGCTTTATAATAGCGGCGTACTGAATACATGTATACAGTACAATGAATAGTTAATTTGTGGAAATAATTCAAAGGAGAGAGAAAATGTATCATGTATTTTACTCTTGGACATGACTTCAGTGGCAGGAGGTAATTGCTTAGTGTCTGACTGAAGATTAAAGTACCACTTTATCAAAATAAGCATACAACCCAGACTTGTCCCGCAGGGAGCAGTGTTTCATAAATGCATAAACAGGTGGCATAGAGCATACTCCAAAGATGGGAATATTTCCANTCAGACAAAATACTGAAGTATGTGGAGAGGATCTAAAGATAGGAGGAACTATCTTCAACTTGTCACTCTTTGGGATAAAATTGCACTAAAACTGAGAATCAAATTAATGTTTCTGCTTTGAGTCAAACACGGGGACAAGTCCACTGTCTATTACAGAGAATCTGGCCCCAGAAGAGGTGCAGGTAACAGCTTCTCCCCTGCTCTCTAACGGGGCAAGGCTGGCATTGGATTCTGTCCATGCATCGCTATATAAAAATACCTTGTCAGAAATGAATAAAATTAAATCAGATTCTTGGTCTGTAGCGATGACATGTCAGAAGATGTGAAATTTCCAGTGAAATAACTTGTATATCATGCAGTGAGATTCGCCTGCATACATTCTTGTGTACGGTGCTAACACCCACAGATCTGCTTTTATTGCCTGCTTTCCTGCAGTTGAGATTCTGTGAAATCCCACTCAGAGGGGGCAGATTTTATGACTGGCTTTTATTTTATTGCTTCTGCTTTTGTATTTGCTCTGTGTATTTTTGAACTTCCTATGTATATCTGTGTATGGTGTTAGAAATCTGGGAATAAATTTGCAAGTGATCTTGAAGAAACCTTTGCAGTGCAACACTTTGTTTCAGGAAGGCTTTCTGGTCACATGTCACATATTTGCTTTTATGAAAAAGTGGAAATAGGTTGAAATACTTACAGAAAATATTCTGATAAGAATTTATCTTGCGCTTACTGTTGATTTTAAGCTGTGGTTAACAAACCCATAGTGCCTTATGCAGCACAGCAGCTACATAGGAGACGTAAGATCCAGACTGAAGTTCTGGCCCCAAATCAGACATCAGGGCCTGGGTCATTCACATATGAGATGTGATACCCTAACAGTATCTAGAGTCCTTGCTTCAGTCACTTCTTTGGAGCAGTCCTATTTTGTGCAGGTAACTGCTTATTAGTTGGGTCAGCAAAAAGCAGAGGAATTCCTTAGCCTAACAGTTAGGGAATTCACCTGGGATGTAGCAGCAGCAGGTGACTCTGCCTTCCCAGACATTGTACTTTCCTGCTATTGGTTACTCTCATGCAAGGTCAGTGATTTTGATGTTAATTTATGCCTGCCTACAAAATATTTCAAAACTAATGTTTACTTAGGCCAGAATTTTCCCACAAATCACAAGGGTTTCAACAACTCAACATTACCCAATACTACTTAATTTTTTACAGAATATTTCCAAGTTGCCAACAGTCAGAGAACCTTTTATATGGCTGACAACTCAAACAGCAGGACTCTAATAGGTTAAAAAATTTCAAAATGTAGCCTAAAAATAAAATCTTTTTGAGCTACCCTAGTACTAGATTAATGATATGCCACAGATAAAAAGAGTTAAGCACCTAGACATGACTAGCAATTCTAATCACAGATGAGACAGTTGGCTACACTCTGCCATTTTATGCCCTCAGGAGATGGTGAAGGTCATTTAGGTGCACAGATGTGGGATGCTGAGCCTGCTGGCCAAAAAAGAAATTCCAAACTCCAGAAAACGTAGCACCAGGATGGNAAAAATTTCAAAATGTAGCCTAAAAATAAAATCTTTTTGAGCTACCCTAGTACTAGATTAATGATATGCCACAGATAAAAAGAGTTAAGCACCTAGACATGACTAGCAATTCTAATCACAGATGAGACAGTTGGCTACACTCTGCCATTTTATGCCCTCAGGAGATGGTGAAGGTCATTTAGGTGCACAGATGTGGGATGCTGAGCCTGCTGGCCAAAAAAGAAATTCCAAACTCCAGAAAACGTAGCACCAGGATGGAGCTCACATAACCACATCACTCAAAGACTGACTGTGAATCTTTAAGGCAATGCCTATGGAAAACAATAAAAGGCCCAACAGGCGCCAGTAAGAACAGGATTTTTGTTTCTGTGACACCATTTGTTTTCTATTATGGATATTTGCGTCTTAGGTTAACATTCCTCTGAGATAAGACCTCATATCTGATAACATTCATCCCCAGGCCAGGCCACGGATCTATGTCGCTGGCACCATGCAACTATTTCTGTCTGGAATCCAAAATACTGCCAAGAACCACATCACTTTGTGTTGAAGTTGTTTTTTTGTATAGAGACCTGGTCAGAAAAATTGTTCCAGGAAGAGAAAAATGAATCATGACCTGGAAAGAGACCCCGAGCACGTATGAGAGACCATATGGTAACGATCAAAGTTGAGGAAAAACAAAAAGCTCCCTTCCACCTGCAAAACAGAATTGTCTGAAGATAGTGAAATGGGAATGCTTTGAAGATAAGCCATCATGTAGTGTGGGAAAAGGAGGCAAGAAGCGAAACCTGCTATTGAGACAATTTCCTAAGGTGCACTCTGTGATTGGTGAGTGGGGGAGCCAGGTGCTGATTACTTTCTACTCTGTTCTAACACGTAGAAGTCAGCAGAAGAAGTGCTAATTTTATTTGTTACCTGCTTCTCCTCATAACGTGCCTTCCAGTGGATAGAAAGCAGGCAGGGGAGGAACTGAAAATGATCTCAGCTTTCTTTCAAAATATTGCAGGTAGTAAGTCATCTGCCCTTCCTGAAATGGGATTCCTATATTGTCTTCCATGGTCTTCTCCTGGCTCTCTACAGGAAGATAAAGGCTTAAGTTCAAACACGGGCTCTGCAATTTCTCTCTCCTGTGCTTCTTAATCAGTCTGAAATCCGAAGGTAGGCACTGATGGGAAGTGAGGATGCTATTTTTGAGGTCACATCAAGAGAAGTGAGTATACCTAACTCTCTCCACTCCTCTATTGCACTCACTGGTAGCAACTATGCCTCCTTCAGAAAGCATATGGAATCTTGAGACATAGGCAGGACTTCGATACTGAACCAAACTACTAGTCTAGAGAAAAAAAAAAAAAAAGGCATTTCTTAGCCATTCTTTGTAGCACAGGTGGATGCTTCNAATTATTAAAGAAAATTTAATATTAAAGGAATCCAGTTTAAGTGTGGATATCCACATTGTGGACAGGTGGGTGGTTGTCACATCACCTCACTTTAAAGCAGATACTGTTAAAATGTTGGCATGTGCAGTTTTACACCAAGTAACAGCGATGGGCTGCAAAAAGGTTGTTTCCAATTTACTGTTATTTTTCAAATTTGAATTATAGTCACAGTGGCAGGCTTTGCTTTTTTATAGCCTACTTATTTAAAGTAATTTTGTTTAAATCATTTTAATTACATAGTTATTACACTTGCGCAAGTGCAGCTCACGGAATCTAGTTACTGCACATTCTCAGTGATGTGGTTCAGTACTCCCTGTTGACGCAAATGTACCTTTTGATCCCAAGTTCTGTTTTATGTACAGCTGCAAAGAGCAGTTGCAAACTAAGGATCATGAAAGTGGAAATTAAAGAAAACTTATTTAGTTGAAGTGGTAAAATACTTAGTAGTTTCTTTTACAGTGTCTCAGTGAAGCTTCTTTGTTTGTTATGAGATACTCTTGTCTGTTCTAGTCATTGGGTATTTTATATATTTGAAGGCTATACTTTAGGATGTTGACTTGTAAAGGAACTTTGCTATCAGTACCCAAAAATAAACTGGAAATCTGTCTTGCCAGAGAGAGAGAAAAAATGCACCATCAGAAGACTAAAACTTGAATATTATTGATGCATGCAATAAATTAATGAATAAGACAGTCTGCAATGTAAAGGGCACTGTAACGGCAGCACTTCCCAGCCATGTGTATCACTCAAAAATATTTTCTTAAGCACTGTGCAGACATCCCAAGTGAAGCAATGAAAGTGGTCAGGTGGGAGAAAGCAGAAGAAAGCAAAAATAAATTTCATTTCTGAGCAGCTTTGTAATTTTGACAAAACACCTATTTGGCAACAACATCGGATCGTATGCAAACCAAAATAGTGAAACATCCAAGAACCGATCAGAAAAGGTGCTGTAATAAGCAGACAATTTATTAGGCACTGCTTGTAATAAGCAGTATGTTCTGGTTTTAAATTACAGTATTTCTCAGTTTGATGTTTTACTTCCTTTAGCTGGTTAAGGCAGAAGGCAGCAATGACAAGCTTGCATCTGATTAGAAAAATCATCTCAGTAGACTGAATACAACTTTGCATATATATTCCTGTAACGGACAACCAAGGCATGCTAAAAGACAACTGCTTTACTTGATAGACATGCTAAGAATTTTCTCATCTTGTCTGCCTAATATAGAGGAATTAAAGTATCTTCCAGTATTTATAGGCACAATACCAGAATAAATATTTTTCTTCACTTCTTCTGACTTAGCGATACCTTTTTAAGAATAATTGTACTTATTTATCAAGTCAAGCCATTGTTTTACTGGGATGTTTTAGGAGGGTAAACTGTACATATAATATGAAAATAAATCTTCATTTAAATAGTTCTGCAATCTTAGACAATAATTTTGAATCTGTGGAATTTAGCCATACGTAGGTATCTGAGTATGATAATCTGTTTAAAAAATCTGATGATCACTGAAGATCATGATGGTCAGTAGTAAATCTCCATCAGCTTCGATGTGGAAATAGTGTGTGGTCATTTCTTCGTTCTAAAGAATTTATTTAATTATTCACAAAACACTGACAAACACAATAGCATGAAATATTTGAACGCCATACTGGCAAATAGTACTAGGAACAGCCATTCTGTGCCAGATCAGGATATCCACCTTAACAAACCCAGCTTTGGCACTGGCTGATTGTGACTGCCAAAGAACATAAAAACAGGGCTACTCCAAGGATACCCTTTCCCAGCTGTCAGCAGCCTTTAGCTCAGGGATTTTTCTAAACAGGATACTCTCTTATGTTTAATGCAAACTTCCATTGCATGCATTTCTTGTGTTGAATTTTAGCTAGTGTAAAGCTGATTTTGGTAGTCAAGAAGTTGCCAATGAATTTCAAAATCTGCTATGTGAAAATGTACTAATTTATTTTTAAGCTGCATCCTCATGAGTTTGTTGATCTGCCCCTGTATAAAAAACAGTGAATAATTATACACTATTCTCTGCATCACTTGTGATTTTAGAGGCCACTACCATGCTCATCCTCAGTTCTCTCTCCTGTAGACTGAAGAGGTAATTCCACCCTACAGATTTGCTCCTCAAACGAAAGACATGTCTTTAAGTATGCTGTTGCCTCTCTCTGTAACTTGGTAACAGACCTTTTGAAAGCCCTGTGTAAATCCAAATGGACTTCTTGAATCACCTTGTCCCCATATTCACCAACTCCTCTGAAGAACATGGAAGTGAATTACATCTAAAATAGCCAAATTGACGCACCATTCATCTCTGTTCACAGCACTATTTATAGAGACTTTGGGGGGTTGGGGGGTGGGGGCAACACCCACCCCACCCCCAATAAAATAAACCAAAAACTAAAACCTGTCACCTGTTATTCACATAGAGAGAGTTTTAAGCAAAATGTTTAAGCCACAGATAATAATTATACAGTTTCAAATTTGAATTCCTTCAGGACTCTCACAAGACTACTGTCCGACCTTTGTATTTATTCTAATCAGCTTGTCCAAAAAGGTTTTCATTCACATTTTCTGTGCAGGAGGGGCTCAAGACAGGAACCTTTCTACCTTCCCTCATGATGAACATGCATGTGAAGAGTCAATATTTTAAATCCAACTGAAATCCACATTTTAATACCATTTCAAAATAATTTGCCTTTTTTTGTTCTGTTAAGTTGCTGTAGGCATATTTATTTCAGCAGTCTTGGGATGTTGGTGATACACTCCAGCATTAATCAGGTACCTCTCAGAATGTAGGAATAAGAACAAGGACTTCCCAAAGCAAGCTGCCTTACCAGCCATACCATAACTTACTATAATACATGTCTAAGTTATTTTTTCAGGTTATTTCAGGTTTCTTTATTTGCACTTTTTTTCTTCTTGGAATAACAAAATATGTTGGCATGCCCAGTAACCAAACATAAGGTCAGATGACTGTATCTCTGGCAAAACCAAACTATGCAAGTTCCTGGTATGAAATTACAGGCAAAAGCTACAATTAGTCCGAATTAGCTTCTCCTTTTCTACCACATGACAAAACTTTGTAGATAAGGGTAATTAAATTTTCTATTTCATAATATCTCTTAGTAGTCTGATTTGTTTAAAATTATCCATCAAACTGCACAGTTAAGGAATACACTGCTAGAAATCTGAAACCGTGCTTTTCGTTTCCTGACAGTCTTTAGGTTCCATTACAACATCATGATTTTGAGAGCTGCAGGGTCTTTGTTATAATGAAAAAATTGTTCACTGGAATTATGAATGCTGCCAATCTTCAAAATAACTTGGCATCCTGCAAATGCCTTTTTATCACAACAAAACTATGCAAAATATATCAAAGCATTTGCAGGTATGCACCCACATTTTGTTGGAAGTCCTATACTGCAAAGTAGGTATTGTTAACTGTAGTCAGCAACAGAACGGGAAGCGAACGGGAAGCTTTTACTTCCAGCATTTCAATTTGGCTTAGGTAAAAGAAACACCATAAAATATAAAAATTAGGACCATTCTGAGCATTC
>VZTQ01008202.1:0-22437 GCA_013400755.1 Pelecanoides urinatrix | reverse complement strand
CTCTTCCCCAAGCCTGTAGCGTTGCCTGGGGTTGTTGTGGCCCAAGTGCAGGACCCGGCACTTGGCCTTGTTGAACCTCATGCAGTTGGCCTCGGCCCATCGATCCAGCCTGTCCAGGTCCCTCTGCAGAGCCTTCCTGCCCTCCAGCAGATCAACACTCCCGCCCAGCTTGGTGTCATCTGCAAACTTACTGAGGGAGCACACATATATAGCACATATACATTCTGCTCACCATTTTTTCCCTAAACATTGCCATATCAATAAGAGGTCATTTTTTCTATAGTATAAACAGTGTTTATAGAGTATCTGCATGTAATAACTGCTTATTTCTGCAGAACAGTTAGGCAATTGTTTTTCTGCTTGGATAAGAAAGAAGCGCAAGATCTGTCAAAATAACAAGTACACACAAATTGTAGCAGATCCTTCACCTAATTCATCATGCAGGTCTAATTGTAAATGGGAAAAGAGAGTTTTAAATCCCATAGTGAAAGTAGTATTTATTGGGGTGATTATGGCCCAGTAGGGTGAAAGGTTTTCTTATCTTCTTGAAGAGTTTGGCTATACTGCATTGCAATGCCAGGATATAATCTCCTATTAATACCTTAATTANAGCCGAAACCAGGACAGTATCTCATATTTTGGGGCTTGTGACTTTAAGTATCTTTGCCACTCAACATAAAAAAATCTTCACTTTTAAACAAGTCAGTGGATGGATGACCTTATTTGAGCAAACACCCCATAGACCATAGACAGGCTAGAACACAACCTTAACCCCCCTGATTCCTCAGCAGCTAATACCAGAGGAAGACTGAAACCTTTCAATCTCCTTCCCACCAACAAAAGTCTCACTTAAGCCTAGGCTGCTTATTTGAGCAATTCATTTGGCGGTGACGGTGAAAGCTGGGGATCTTGTCTGTAGAAGGCTGTGTGCAGCAAGGAACCATCCACATTCTAGGCAAGAGCATCCACATCTGCTAGATATTTTTAAAGGAGAGCATAATCCAAATACAGATAAAATTGCTTGTATTATTGCACATTGAAAAAAACTATTTTCAAAACCATATGGAGGATTCCTGCCTGTGCTGTGTCGTTCACACAAATGATGTGGATGCTGATGTTCTTGCATATGTATATACATTGGAACAGAACCATCTAAATCAGTGATGAGAAGTGTTAATGACAAGATTATATGTTCTTCTTGTTTGCTAGGAATAAAAAAATCCTCTGAAATATAAAAATATGAAGGTATGATCTTGTATATGTGACATACAACATAAACAACTTTAAAGAATTCATTTTTGGTGCTTACTTACGGCTCACAGCCATTACACTTCCTTAATGAACATTTCACCTCCTCTAATTTGCCCTAAAATAGGCATCATCCCTCCATGTGCAGATGTTACTTTATATATTTAGGTCAAATGGAACATTTTCTTGAAGTCAGTAGCCATGTTGCATGTGTACTTGTGCACTTCTACATGAGATCTTCCCTCTTACTCATCTGTATCTACAATAAGATTTACAAGGGCAGAAATTCAATTTGCACATTCATTTTCTGCCATGAAGGACACATGAATCTGAAGGACTCTGTGAATTTGAAGATATCAGATTTTAAAATTGTTTGACACTAATAATGCCAAGTTTCCTTCTTAATTAAGATATCCTAATTTCACTCAAGAGGAGTGAAGTTCAGTGAATCTCTTATGCTAATTGAGGGTCCATCAAGCTGACTAATAGCATGTTATTAATTTAAAGACAGTCAAAATGATCACACATCTCAGAGATTATAATAGGCAGTTACTGACATTGGTGACACAACACATTTCATTAATAAGACTTCTGTCACATGTTGGTAGCTATTCTGCCCTTAAAATAAAAAAAATCCCTCAGTAAGGGAATTAGACTTACATTGGCAGTCAGAACAGCCAATAAATCAACTCTAGCTATAATCCTGACTTAAATCTAATTTATTGCCTGAATATGCAGGCCACTTAAAAAAAAAAAATCCTTGAGCTCCACTTTTGTATTACATGTCAGCTATAAGGCTTACTGTCTCTTTTTTTCCCTTGATATTAAAAAATCACTTTTTGGCTGATTCAAAAGATTCAAAATATATTTAAAATTTTGAAGCACCAGTTTATCAAATATTTTAGAAGTTAATTATCTCATATATAGTGCTGGCCAAAAGCAGATTCCAGCTCCACAGTTCATTCATATCTTGGTATCTCACATCTCTATATAAGTGGAATTCCATATCTTGATGCCTCAAGTATGGGTAACATATGATTTATATTGGGTTTGTACCTGACGTTTGTTTGTTTCTCTTCTCTGACAAGATGAGAAAATAATGTGTCTTGTCTTGTCTCAACACATACAACTCAAAATCCAGCTCACAAAACTGCAGAAAGATGCATTCAGTATACACCATGCTTTCTTTTTCACCCAAAGCCTTTAAAGTGTATAGGATAGATGCTGAGTTTCGTAGTTATTTTGGTTCCTTCAGATTTTGTAATAGTATCTTGCTTTTGGCAGTTCATATGCAAGTTGTGACAGTTCAGTCAGGTATTACATTAGTGGTTTACACATCTTATTATTAGTGAGCTAGTAGTA
This sequence comes from Pelecanoides urinatrix, assembly GCA_013400755.1. Classification (NCBI taxonomy): domain Eukaryota; kingdom Metazoa; phylum Chordata; class Aves; order Procellariiformes; family Procellariidae; genus Pelecanoides; species Pelecanoides urinatrix. The sequence goes on along the minus strand of VZTQ01008202.1, from coordinate 19,827 downwards.
GCTTGACCACTGTTGAGGAGACCTTTTTCATACGTCTCGCCAGGAAACAGTAGACTACATTTCAGAACAGTCAATGAAATTTAGGTTAGACTGGCAGAGATTAACACTAAAATTTTTTTGAAGACTTCAACAGCAGCACAGAAAAAAGAACAGAGTGAGTTTAGGTGATAATACAGAAAACCCCAATTACACGCAGAACATGCAGCAATGTCAGAATTATACTCCCTTGGCTGCATCCAAACAGGATTCAGCAACTCTTGTAAAAATCAGTGATTCTGAGTGTCAGAAGTCAGAATTGCTGCCTGTGGTATCGTTTGTCTCACTGAAGAAGACAACATAAGGCCCAAATAACTCACGTTATCTTTAGTCAGAGTCAGGAGATCACTCAAGCAGAAATCACGTAGCTTTCGTGTAGAGGCTGGATTGTCAATTGTTCATCTTGTTCATCTTAGCATGTCCTGGCAGGAGTAGGGTATTATGAGGACTAGAAACAGCAGTCTTGGGAAAGTTTTAGAATCATCCCTTTAAATGTATCATTTGCATTTTATGTATATATTTGCAAAATGCCTCAGGTGTATTAGTTAATATGTTAAAATGTTAATTGCTGATAAACTTAATATATGCGAACTATTTTATTACTGTGATTTAAATTAGAATTACATTATTAATTGACCTAAACTTTCTAACTTCTCTTTCCATCACTAACCTGTAGCCTTTCAGAAAAACAGGATCACCACTCTCTGTCAATGTTCCTAAAACACTATCAATTTCTGTCAAACTCCTGATGTTGATAATTTACCAACTTCCATTTCTGTAAAGCTGTACTCCAACAAAGGCCAAAAGTAGCAACCATTCTTCTGGCCAAGATTTTACCATACTGGTCTAAGCCAACCTTCATTTAAACTTTCCCTCAAACCTCGAATCAACAGATTGAAACTGCAGGAAGAGCTCTGGCCACAAGAACTGTGAGAAGGAGAACAAAAATGGAGCCCCGTTGCTCCAAATGAGAAGAGGAAAGGAGAGATTTTTTTCTGACTGCTTTTTGGCAGGAGAGGAAAGGACATCGGATGGGCTCAGTCTGCCTTCCTGTCTCAATATGTGTAGTCTCCAATGTGGTAACGTTCTAATTGAAATCTGTTTGCAAAAAATGCCAAATGGACATAAGCTGTTAAAGTGAATAATTGGCAATGTCTTTGTGATTGATACAATCTATTGGTGAAACTTGCAATTCACATCTTTCTACTGATTTTCAGTCATTTTCACAGCCATCTGGTTTAAGTTATTTTTTTAAATACTCTTACTTGAAGTTCATCCAAGTAAGACAGTTTTCAGGTGTACTGCTCTGAAGGAGAGAGAGATAAACAGTCTAAATGGTAGCTAAAATGCAGTCAATATTTTACATGTTTAGACTTTAAATGCAATTGAAGTTTTGTATAAGCTCAGAGTGGTTATATTTAATTTTACCATATTATATCATGTTACATAGCTTCATACGACAGCTTAGTGTACTTTGGAAGAAAATTACCTTGACATTCAATACTTCAAATACTTTTGAAGCAATAAACTGATGTATAGCTTGAAAATTAATTTGAAGTTCTCCTTGAACCCTGTATAGCCACTGAATTACTGTTTTATATACCAGGTATTTACCCATCTAGACAAATGGAAGTTATATTCAGAAAGCATCACAAAGGAAAATAAACTAACAACATGTAGAGCCTATCTGTCTTTTGCCTAGCAAAAACATAAAAAGACTTTACAACTTAATTTAAAAGGCAGGTCTATGTGTGCTGCAGTTACTCAAAACAGTTTTGCTTATTTTACATATTTCCTATTGTTGTGGTTTCACTCCAGTTGGCAACCAAGCACCACACAACCGCTCACTCACCCTCCCTCCCCTGGTGGAATGGGGGAGAGAATTGGAAGGGCAGAAGTAAGAAAACTCATAGGTTGAGATAAGAACAGTTTCATAATTGAAATATAAAAACAACAACATCATCAACAACAATAATAATAATCAATTGTAATGAAAAGGAAAAAAAAAAGGGAGAGAGAGAGAGAGGAACAAAACCCAGGAAAAACAAGTGATGCAGCTGCTCACCACCTGCTGACCAATGCCCAGCCAGTCCCTGAGCAGTGATCGCTGCCCCCCGGCCAACTCTCCCCAGTTTATATACTGAGCATGATGTCATACAGTACAGAATATCCCTTTGGCCAGTTTGGACCAGCTGTCTTGGCTGTGTCCCCTCCCAGGTTCTTGTGCACCTGGCAGACCATGGGAAGCTGAAAAGTCCTTGACTTAGTGTAAACACTGCTTAGCCACAACTAAAACATCAGTGTGTTATCAACATTATTCTCATACTAAATCGAAAACACAGCACTGTACCAGCTACTAGGAAGAAAGTTTCCCAGACGAAACCAGGACACATATGTAAAAAATAATTTTTGCTGCTGAAGTTCAGTGTACAATAAAAAATTTTCTGGATGGTCCAGTTAGTCACATTTTTATTAATATTGGTCTACACTTTCAATTATAAGGTTAAGGTTATAAATATTCACTAAACTGTAAGAATTTGAGATAAAATATTACAGACCAAGATTATTATTAATAATAATCTGGATGATAATTTTGTTATGTTCAATTGACTGATTTCTCAGGATAAGTTTAAGGAAAGTACACCACATTTTTGGGAAGAAACACAAAATAGAAATAGGACATTACCTTTGCATCTGGAAGTTTTCTACTGAAACCATGAAAAGTCTGCTTCAAATTGGCACATTTGTGATTTGAACATACTTAATAGAGACTCAATAGAGACCTGTATGTATGTCAGAGGAGATATCTGTTCCAGGTGTACTGGGAGTATTCCATCCTTGTACAATAGAAACCAAAAATGACTTTTGCTATGACTGCGCCTTACAGCTGTCAGGGTTTGCTGTGTAAACAGGGTCAAGCACAGAAAATGAAAGTGGAGTTATTATCTCTTTTATAAAGAATAATAAATTTGTTTCAAAAATAAGAATTACATTTTTTTTCTCTCTCTCTCTCTCACACACACACACACACAAAATCTTGATTTTCTTGTTGCACTGAGAAGTAGTCTGCTTCTTTATAGAGCTGCAAAACACTGTGTTCATGCCCGTTACCAATGCAAAATTGATTCATGCGCTTGAATATCCCTCAGGTAAATGCTGGTAGCACACATGAGAACTAATGAGAAAAATCAAAATAATTATGGGAAGTAAATTCAAGTTGGAGGCAAAATTGTGATTAAACAACTTTTTTCAGACCTCTAGGCATGGCTAGATATATTTTGTCTCTAACTTAAATTTACCATGGCAGTATATCAGTAAAATGCTAGTAGTTATTCTACAATATTTGAATAGATTTTTTTTTGAAAAAGAAATTATTTAGAACAAGATAAAGAAGAAAGAAAAAATATTTATAAAGAGCACCAATAAATAATTTTGAATTTATATGGAAGATGCTACAAAATAATGCAGAAATATTTTACAAAGGTACCAGTAATTACAAATTTAAATGCAAAACAACAGTAGAAATATTAGAGAAATAAATTTTAAAGTTATCTCCAGAAATGTGTGTATGTGTGGAATTCTATGAAAAAATCCCTGTTTTCTAAGCAAAGAACCATCCGGTTGTCTGACTGGGTTTAGATTAAATGTAGGATTTTCAAATTCACAAATTTCAGTAGTTGTTTATAGACTTGCCATTCTGCATAACTCATTTTTCATCCAAAGAGGAAAGCAACTTGTTTTCTGTTAACCCCACTGGAACATCTTTTTTTCCCAATTGGTTGGTGTTTAATGACATACTTTCTAACATATTATCAGGCATTTATAGAAAACTAAAGTAATTAAGGAAAGTCCTTCTAAAGCAGTAAATGAGGAGAAGAACAGTAAATTATATCACCAAGACATGTTTGGTGTTACTATTCCTGTTTTTGAGTTGAAGTAAGTAATAGATAACCTTTTATTTGTATGGGTTATAAGCAATGTTTATACAACACAGTTTGCAATTTCCAGAGTGATTCCCTGAGCCTAAGAGGTATCACACCATTTGGATGACCAGAGAGAGCTGGTGTCCCTGCTGTCCTCTTGACACCTTTCTGGTCCTGTGCAAAGGATATTCTGCCCACTGGAAGCTTCATACCTCAAGGTATGGAGCACACGGGAAGGAGGCTGCACATTGGCATCATGGTCTTGGGACCGGTCTAACTAACAAGAGCCATGGAAGACACTTACAAAACCAGTACTCAAGTGACATGAAAAATCAGAAAATGCCAGATCTAGCAGCAGGTGAAAGGAAAACATAACCAAAAGAGCTGATCTGGATTAAGACTGTGAGAGTGGTTTGATTTGATATTTGAGAATCATTAAAAGTATTGTATCCAGACCTAATGATCCTCCAGTGTTTCACGGATCAGACAGGTCTTAAAAGGGCATTTCCGGACACCTAAGTTAGACTCCTGATCTGAATTCTTCTTTGAAAAAGTCTCTCTTTTTTTGTTCTTCTGACTGTAAAAAAAACCCTCTGGGAAACATTTACCTTAGCTCAAGTTATCCTTTGAAGGTATTTCCATATAATTTAATTTAATCTAACAGATAATAATAATGGCTAGTTGCACCTTCTAGTAGCACCTTTTTATACTTTGAATAAAGCTATTGATGCCAAAATTTTTGGGAGTATTTGAGTGTAAATGGCAGTGTTTCTTTGGAATTGATTCATTTGATTAAATGGTGCATTGGTTTTGTACTCAAGAGTTGGATGATGATGCATTTTTCTCACATTTTCTTTAAATATGAGTGCAATTAAGCCTGGCCAATCAGTGTATGGCTAAATAAGATTCTGGCTGTATGGAAGTGATACATACTTCTGCAGTGCACTGTTAGCTTAATTTAATAGTACACTTTTTAGTTAAGAATAGGTAAAGGATTTTTCAAATTGCGTGGGTAATCCGAATAAGTTAATATTTAAAAAGCTTGGACAGCCATTTCTGCAGGAAGGAGATGAAGGATACAGTTAAGCTATATTACTTTCAACACCTCTTCAGGTTCCAGTCTATGTTCAAAGTTAGATCCACGATATGAAAATAGGAAAGTATGCTAATCACAAAAGAACATACAAGAGTACGGGATAATGCAGAATATTTATTCACGTCTGTCAACTGAATATGAGAGCAAAGAACTGGAGGAGTCATTCAGTCCAACCACTACAACAATGGGTAGCTAATTCATGGGATCTTTCATAAACTTATGAATTCCCATGGTAAAACTAGAAAAACTATTAGTGGGCAGCACTGCTGGAAAACAAATAAAAAACTTCATCTTCTGCTGGATAGAAATCTTCTGATTTGCAGCTTGAAGGTATTCATGGTTAGTTTCTACTCACTTGCTCTTGTATCAACAGTGCCTGTCAGCTTAAATAACTCTTATTCCTTTCTAATATTTACCCCCCAGTGTGTTTAGAGATAGCAGTCATATTCTCTCTCACTGTTTGTTTTGTTAGGCAAAACAAGTCTTTTTCATTTATTCTCCACTTATAAAATAGACTGTCATTCTCCTGCTGAGAGGCAGGGTATGTTTAGCTCAAGAACAGTGCTACTGCAGCTGCACAGCTTCTGGATGACACTTGGGTTGAATCTGCCTGGCTGGAAGCATGTGAATATATATGTCCACCTATGTGGGCTAAACTTTCTTAGCCTTTTCTATATCTTGATTTAAATTAAACTTTAATGAAGATATATGGCCAGAATTGGAGACCATAGGTGTGAAAGAAGGGGTGTTGGAAGGATGAATGGACCATGTGAGCAGGGACTGAATAAGTCTACTGAAAGAATGGGCTGTCACAATATTTGCCTAGTTTAAATAAGCACTTAAAAGTATTTTCTTACTGAATGGAATTTTGAAATTTGTTAAGAATCAGCAATGTTTTCATGTGAAGAATTTATGCAATGGGTGAAATTAAGCAAGAAAAATATACTTCTGAAATCAGTTTTATTATCATCTGAGGCTGCAATATGATTCAAGCTCTTCCCTCTGCAGGAAGAAATGACTGCAGGATTTTTCATGTATAACATAGTGCTACATATGTCAAAAAATCAAAGTGAAAGTATTTAGAAACAAGAGATAATACTTAAAACTGGCCATAGCATGCTTTCATTAAAAGGGGATATTAGGCTCATGCTTGATGCTGAATAATTTTATTTATGTGGAGATGGAAGAGTTGGTTTTTGTGGGGTTGTTAGTTTATGTTTATTTTTTTTCCTTTTATAGCCACTTTTTTTTTCTAAAACAGTAATCTCTATATGGAAATCCATATTTAGAGCGTATCAGTTCCAAGTCTTTCTTTTAAAATTACAAAATTCGTTATTCACCTCACTCTTAGAGAGCCGAAGTGACTACACCCTTTCTATTTCCCTTCTTCTAAAACAAAACCAAGGTTACCCAATTTTGCTGAAATGTTGTCTATCTGGGAGAATTACAGAATGGAATGAATGCCAGTTATGAAAAGTTTAGCCTACAATTTGATTTGATTTCATTTCAAGAGGATTTGGAGTGAAAAGGACCCAAATAATATACCCTGAGTCTCTCCCTTCTCACACATGAATGCTCAGCAATGTCAAACTAGGAATAATAATCTATTATCCGTTTAACCTCAGTTTCAGGAAATTTTTGTTGTTAATGTTTTGTTTTAACATGTTTCTGATATAGTGGATAAGGTGAACGACAATAAAGAAATGTTGGAAGGATAAGGAGGGTTAATGGGACTATGACATTCAAATTTTATGTATAGTGGTCTTTTAGAAGAAAAGAAATCATCCTCTTGAACCAGACTGATTGCATTTCTAGACAGTTGGTTAAAAACCAATATTGCCAACATGGAGAAAATTGTCTGTGCTTCCACTAGAGATTATATCACATATTCATTGCTTTTGACACAGCTGATGGGAGAGTCAAAGAGGTAATGAATGGGATGTCCCTACCAAAGGAAAACATACTTGGAAATGTTAATCCAGTGAGGACCTTCCTGTTCTGTGTGTTCCAGTGTCACTAAATTTGTTTTAGAGACTGATCTCTGCATTTCTGTGCCAGAGTTTTACAAGCACTGTCATGGATGCATATGTAGTCATTGGGAAAGTTTGAAAGATAACAGTATATAATTTCTGTTGTATCCCTAAATCCCATATAGTAAATAACTCAAACAGGGTGGTTTGGTTTTTTTTGTTTTGGTTTGTTTTTTTTTTTTGTGATTGTGAGACAGTAATCTGTGAAGTCTTGATTTGTTATATTTATATGCTGTTAGGACTCCCTTGAAGAAACATTTCTAGAAACATCTTTGTTAATTTGGAGTTGTTGATTTAATCTAAATGTGCATATATGGAGGGAGGGTAGAGAAGAGGAACAGTAAGGAGTGAAAAATATGAGTGTAACATCTTTCTCCATTAAATGCAACTGTATATTCACTGTTCACTCAGAAGTGGTCTTGACACATAGGGTTATTCCTGTACAAATTACTATTCAGTTAGCAGAGACTATTGCTTTATGACAAGATGTTGTAATAGCAGTGCATTGTCATAATGTCATTGCAAAGCTTAGAGATGAATTTGGCAGATGTAATTTCTTTTTGGAGACATATGATAATAAGAACAACCTACCTGTTATGTAGTGTGAAAAATCACAGTAACCAAGGTCTTCAGTTGACACAGTGACACTGACAGAAATATAACATAGATTTGTATAGAGGTAGTAAAAGGAAAAAAGCTTGCTAGGATAAACCGGTGAATGAATTTGCAGGGCAAGCCAAGGTGATATTTGTTTCATTTTTTATATTGTGCCTTAATATCTAATATACTGTTAGAATTCAAGGTATCTGGTGAACTACTCAAAGTTGTGACAGAAATTATAATCACTGGCAAATGAGCAAAATACTTCACTAAGTCTACAGCAACAAAGTATACAAAATGGTGACTAGATTTCCAGAGTCTATTATAGGATTGAAACTATAGAAACAAATAGGTGATTCTGCAATTTCTTCAGATTGGAAGTAAGATATTCATCTAACAAACAAGTACTTTACTTTTGGCTTAAAGAAAATATTGTGTGATTAAAAATAGGGTGAGAACAAATGGAGGATTTTTTCTAGGAGGTGAATATGAGGAATTCATAGTTTTCAGTAGCAACATACTCTGAGTCAAAAGGGAGAAAAGAAAGTAGCATTTGGAGAATTAATTTAAATTAAATAGTTTTATAAGAACAATTAGCAATTTTTCTGATTTATCTGTGAATCTATGTTGGTGTTACAAGTCTTAATAATGAAATGCTATTTTAAAATGCACAGAACACTTTTTCTTTCAACAATAACACATAAGCAGTGGCAAAACTCTTTATAGAAATTACAACAAACCACTACATCAAAGACAGAATGATTTTGGACAACTTATTTGTATAATAAAGAGTTTATAATGAATGGCCTACCTATATTTTAAGTGTGAATTGAGCTCTGTGTATTGAAATAGTTTGAGGTTTCTCTGTATAATTTAATAATTTTTTAATAGAAATATATTGAAATTAATTTTAGTTTCTCTGTTTCTATTACAAAGAACTAACTTTTTGTTTGGCAGACAGGTCTTTGTGGACATTTTCAAATAGTGTATTTGTCTGTCTGAGACAGAGAGATCTTTATCATTATATTCTTGGCTGCTGAATATAACATTGTTTTGCAAATTTTTCCTGTTAATGCACTGTATAACAGTAATTACATCTGGATTTTTTGAAGGTGTAGCTTGATTGTTTTCAAGAGAGGCAGAGGAGAGATTTTAACATTGTCCATTCTGCATCATTCTCTATGGAATTAAAACAGGATTAGTTGAAATAACTGGGAAAAGATGGAAAAAATATCAAGAGATATTTTACTGATGTGGCAAAATGACACTTCTGACTGAAAAGCCAAATTTGTTGAAAGATTTAACATTGCTTCCTTGATTCACATCAAAGCTAAGATTGTTTGAGTAAGAATTCAAGGACTTTTAAAGAAGAAAACATCTTTTTAAACTCACCTTAGAAAAATATTAAAATACAAACACATAAATAAAACTGTGTACTGAAGTAGATAACTACTGCGGGAAATTTCAGTTCAAATACTGGGATTCTGGCAAAGTATAAGTACTTGGAAGTATAATCTTACACTGGGAAGATCCTGTGTAATTTTTAATCATAGTGGTGCTACCAGCTGCAGGCCTTCTGTGCTATATTTATTATAGTGCTTTACATGTTCTAGATTTAAAAATCTCTACACAGAAATTGGTAAAGTATGCTGGTTCTAATGGCACGGCATTAAGTTTTTTTATATTCATTTTTGCAGATTTTAAACTACAGTTCTGAAAATGATAGTTTAAATTGTGATACGCTTTGTCTCTGAAAGTCAAATAGCTCTCTTGTATGGTGATTTCTATGAGAATAGGTTTATGGTAAGCAATCTATATGATCAAATGAACAATACAAAATTCTTCAAATAATCATAGATGAGCAGAACAGATTGATGACAATGATTTAAATGTGAACAACTTGCAATACACATTATTTTAGTAATGCTATCTTTGTGTAATGTTATATTAAAAGACAATATTCCATAAAAATACTTTGATTTAATGAACAGAAAATCAGATTTAAACTATTACATTGATTTGTTGGAAGTGGTTTTGATGATTCAGTTTTACAGAGTGGCAACTTGTGTAGACTAAAATAATTTACCAAATATTTTATGGTCATATATATAATCATTGTTCTGAACATATTATGCAAAGTTAAGTTCAGTTAAATGTTTGCTGTCAGTCAGGGACATAGTTGACATAAGTAAATGCTATGCAATGTTTATATGATTTTTTTTTTTAAGTTGTAGTGTGAATTTAAGTAATATCTTAGAACTCAGTATGCCAATTGTCATGTTTAAAAGGGGGGAATTAACTCCTCTTAATTCTTTCATCTGTTTTTTTTAAAGGTATCATATTAACAAAAAAAGAAATTATATTAATACTTTGGGTGGAATTCAGTTCTAGACAGACACCTTAGCTACTCAGCTGACCAGAAAGTACCAGTAAGTGAGTTACCACTAATTATAATGGAAATTTGCACACCTAGCTTTTATGTTAACACAAACTTTTAGTTGCCTTCATCTTGAATGGAATCCCCACCCATTTGGAAAAGCCAGGTTTTCTTCGTAGATGGCTTTCTGATTTGAATAACGTACTTTTCAGCAATTTAGTAATTTTTGCAAATTCCTAAAAATGTCAAGAAAAACTTCTGTGGGTTTATGTAATAATTTTTATAAAGACAAGAAAAACACAAACAAAACCCCTCTTCACTAGCATAATTTAATTTGATACAGTTCTCCTTATTTGATCAACTCCAAAAAGTTTTTTTTTTAAATGTAAGTCCAGCAGATAAACTTAAGTTTTAACCACAGCTGTGTATGTGCGAATATAAAGCCTCTTGGACCTTCTCAGCTAGGATTTTTGCCTTTGGGAAGATATGCTGGTAAAAATAAACTGTCAATAGACTAGCTACATTGATGCCATCTGTTATGACCATTTTCTTCCTGCTAATAGGTTGTTCAGACCTGTTCCGAAATGCTCAGGTGTTAAATAATAATTGGTTTGCTGTGATTGGGCAATGAACAAAATAATGAAAGTCTTTGTGCCACTAGTGAGGCATGGTAGACAAGCCTCCTTTCTCTGGATGACACTTCTTGAAAGTGATGTGCCAAAAATGAAGATTTGAACGCACTTTGTACTTTTGATTGCCAGTAACACAGGTTGCATCACGTCAGCTGGCTGAGAAATTAATGACCTAAAGATTATTTAAGTGTTAAAATTCATGTGCAGTATGCACAATGGGAAAATAAATGAAAAGCTAAGCCATGAATACAAAGCTTTTCTAACAAATCGTATACATGTGCAGAAATGAAAGGTTTTGTTAAAAACGTAGCTAAAAACCTGTGATGTTTCAGAGCAGGAGACAGAGGGAATTATTTTGTTGAGAGGCAAATTGCCAACTCATTGTATGTCCTATTCAAAGTTGGCTTCCTCATTAGGTTAAAAGCCTTGGTCAAATTCTACTTTCAGCATAAAAATGAGATTATATGTGTTTGTTTGTTTAGGACTGTGTTTGGCTAATTCTAGATGTATTAAGAAAAGTCAGTTATGAGTTCTTTATGAATAAAACTTATGATTTGTGCTCTTCTTTCTATAATTAGAAGTTTCCAGTGAATAGTTTGCATCCCAAATATTTTCAGTTCATCTCTATCAGTTCTCGCACTGCTTTCTCTTTTTGACTGGATTCTATTAATGTATCCAAAGACACCTAGAGAAACATCAGCATTGATGAATAAGAACTAACTCTTCCACTGACTGCGTTCTTTTGAATTATGCTTTTGGTTTGACTGACAGATACTGTTGGGAGTCACACAGATTGTAAAATGTTGAACCAGTAGTATGTAGCAGAAACATGTTGTTTTCACAGCTGGAAATGATCAAGTATATGCACTGGTGGCTATGTCTTTTTTTCCTATTAAGAGCAAAATTGAAAGGAAATACCCCACTAGATGGCCAGAGTTACTCAAAGTTTGTAGCTATATCAAAGGCGTCAGTGCTGATCTGCATTCTTTATTTGAGGCTAAAAGTCATAGAAAAAGAAAATATACCAGAAAAGTGTCTTTTTCTGACTCAGAAATTCTGCTTCACTGCTGATTTGAAGTGCTGAACAAGAAGTTTACTATGCTGTCAACTTTCCCTCTTGTGTAGAGGGTGTTAGTGGGGTCTGCAGTACATATGAAATTTACCTAAAAAATGTGTTGCGCTCAGAATAGGAAGAAAGTTTGGGGAATTGGAGAGACAAACCCAGAAATTAATCTTTTATTATTTTAAACATCCTGGATCTTGTGAAATTTATCTAATTTGATCAACACCATGACAATATACCTGGTTTTGTTTTGTCCTGTCTATTATCATTCTCACTGCATAGCTCTTTCTTTTTGTTTTTGTTCTTATGACTGAGGTACCATTTTTAATCTTCTTGACATATTACAAAATGCCTAATTCAGCCTGGCTTCCACAGTTCTTATCTATTCCTTTAGTTTCTTTTAAATTAAAAAAAAAGCTTTCTTTTACTATATTTCCAATATGTTTGTGGTAGTAATCGAACTGTAACCTATTACATGAAACCTACACAAGTTTCTCACCATATTGTGTTATCTAGTGTATTTTTAAATTTTACCTCACCAACTGTATATGAAAAAGCTCAGGGATTTAATGAATATTATGTGAAACACATTTAATAATCACAGAAGATTTCATCACTTCCTTGTGTTACAATCACAATGTTCTATTTATAAAACATATAAAATAGAAAATGTAAGTGTGTGGGAAAATTATGTTTCAGTAATACAAAATGTGCCACACCTAAGAGATTTGTATGCTAAATGAGTTTTGTCATTTGCTTAAAGCTTCGCCTTTAAAATCGTATTATTGGGTGCAAGCTAAGAGCTTAAGTTTAGGTATTCTAACAGCTTAAAGTATTCTCAGCACAAGTCCCCTGCTGGGCTTTCTTAATCCTAGACTACTCTCTGAAACAGGAGTGAAGCCTGACTACATGATTCCTATGACACTTCAAAATACCAGTGTTTTTGAATTCCTAAAGCATATAAAATACCATGAAGTGTTAACTTGCTCTGTCACCTTCCTTTTAATATTTTCTAAATTATCTTAATTTTATTCATAGACCAAAATAAGTTTGTAACAAAAACAATGGCACCATAAACCTCTGAAATGAAACCAAACACTGACTTTCTTAATGATGTGTAAATTCAGGATTATAAAAGTTTTTCCTTCTTTACTGTTCCCCTTTGATAATTTAATATATCTCTAACCCTTGGCTTCTCTCTATGATAATTCTTGGACGTATACATCTCTGTGAGACTCAAAGTTTTATAATTATTTAAATACTTTATTGGGAAGGTAAAATGTCTCATGTACTAATAAAAAATACACATAGGAATATCCAGCAGCAAAGAAAACAGTACGTTCAGGGTTTTTTTTTGTGTGGAAATTACTGATACGTGTAAATAAATAAATAAAATTTATTTTTCAAACATATTAAATTTAAGTGTCTTATAACTTCTATTATATACTAATACTGAATAAGTGACTTTTAAAATGTGTCATAATGTAAAAACAAAAATTATATTCTTCCAAAATCAACATATGATACTTGATGCACTTAAATTTTTGAAAAACTGCTGCAACCATTGATATCTCTCTTAGAAATGAAATGTAGTTTAGTCAGATTTTGCAGTTGGAGAACAGTTAATTTTCAAGCCTGTTTTTCTGGTCATATTAATTAATCTTTGCCAGCTGCCAAACTGAATAAAAAATTTACAACTTTGATGCCACATATGTTCCAATTGCAATAATTTCAACAAGGTAATGATTCAGTGCTGACATGCAGATATTATTGTTTAAACATGTTATAAGTGATGACACATTTATTCTCACTTTAAAGATCCAGAAAGGTCTAGTAGGGAACTTCACAAAAACTTGCCTTCTATGTATGTTGCTGATTATAAGGCAAAAAATACAACAGCCATTGGAGGAGAGATACTGCTAAAACAGAGCAGTCCTTTTAAGTATCATATTAAAATGAACTTTTATAACCATTTCTGGTATTATGTAGTCATCATTTTAAGCTTTTAAGATCCAAAATAGTTCTGAAAAAAAGAAAAAATCAAGAAAAGATTCCTGACAGTAATAACAGACCCTTATTACTTGTTACTTGTATCAGCAAAATGTACAAATGTTCAAGACATACAATGACTATTATATCTGTCCAGGCAGTATGGTAAAATAAATCGGAGCTTTTTATAAAGCATTTTGTTGACAACCGAATTGAAATATTAAAAGGTTCTGATATTACATTTATCTGAATTCTGATAAAGTAAAACTCTTGGTTTAACTAAATGTCTGGCTTATCTTTAAGACTAATGAAACTCTGCTCTTCTTTCTTGGGCTTCTGTTTTGCTGAAGGCTTCAAACACATCCAGATCTGTCTTGATCACTGAAATTCTCCTGTGTATAAAACCACACACATTCTTACTACTGCAAATGACATTTGTATTTGTTTAAAGGAATTGCATATTAACAACTATTACATTACTAATTTAGTATCCCACATTCTTCTTTCAAAAGAAATCTACCTTTTAACAAGAACAAATGGAGGAAAGCTGGGGGAAGGCGAGATTGGAATTAGTATTTTATAGACGCAAATTATTTAGAGGTTTTATTTTATGACTGTGTAACATTGCACAGTCTACCTCCAGGAAAATATTATCTGATTTTATATTTCATGCTGTCTTTCCACATGTACATCTTGACTTCCTTGCCATTTTGTTGGATGACAGTACTAATTAAAATGAAGTTAAGATATGTAAGATCTAATGTATTTCTTTCTTATCTAAACATGAGGAATTAAGCAAAAATCATTAAATGACACATGGAATCTAGCCCAACTATTTCCAAGCTGCTTTTCTTTCCTTTTTATATCTGCTTTAGAATAAAGCAGAGAATTAATAGTACCACAAAGCTGGATATTGGAATTATTTGGAGTTGTATTAACATGTGAAAGTCAGCATCATACTGGATATTGCAAAATACCAGATAAGAATGATTGCACCTCTCAATAAATTTGTTTTGCTGACCTCAACGGGATTGGAATCACCTGTTGAAAAGTGTAAAACTCAATCATATGCTTATGATATCTTAGGTCTCTGTAGATAATTGCAGCTGTTCTGTTTCCCACGGATCAGATCATGTTAAGGACTCAGATGTACTGGTTTTGGCTGGGATAGAGTTAATTTTCTTCATAGTAGCTAGTATGGGGCTATGTTTTGGATTTGTGCTGAAAACAGTGTTGATATCACGGGTATGTTTTAGTTATTGCTGAGAAGTGCTCACATAGACTTAAGGTCTTTTCTGCTCCTCACACTGCCCTGCCAGCGAGTAGGCTGGGGGTGCACAAGAAGTTGGGAGGGACATAGCTGGGACAGCTGACCCCAGCTGACCAAAGGGATGTCCCATACCATATGACGTCATGCTCAGTATATAAAGCTGGGGGAAGAAGAAGGAAAGCGTGGATGTTTGGCATGATGGTGTTTGTCTTCCCAAGCAACCGTTATGCATGATGGAGCCCTGCTTTCCTGGAAATGGCTGAACACCTGTCTGCTGATGGGAAGCGGAGATTGAATTCCTTGTTTGGCTTTGCTTGTGTGCGCAGCTTTTGCTTTACCCATTAAACTGTCTTTATCTCAACCCATGAGTTTCCTCACTCTTACTCTTCCAATTCTCTCCCCCATCACACCGGTGGGACAGTGAGTGAATGGCTATGTGGGGCTTAGCTGCCTGCTGGGGTTTAAATCACAATGGAGTATTGCATCTAAGAAAATGAAAAACTGCACATGAATGGGTTTGAGAGCACAGATTTTCAATGTAAGTTGCTTTAATTTTAAAGGCCAGTGAATTGTCTTGCTTAAGACTACTGGATAGCTGTCAGATATTATGAACAGTTACCTAGCTGATGATAAAACTGTGGTGTGAGTTTTACCAGATTGGTTTCTGAACCGAATCCAGCTCTTTACAAGATTCAACTACCTATCCTCCTATGAAGGGAAATGGAGATATAATAAGGAGCACCTCAGTCTGTAAAAATTTAACATCTCTATCACTTATAGATTTATATGTTAAGTGGTTCCTCTTAGGCCCCGTATTTACCAAGGATGGTTGACTCTTGAAGTGTCTTATCTTGTTTGAACACCGGCAACTTAAGCTGAACATTCATGTACTTTATTTCCTCCCTTTTTCAATCTATTTCCTAATGATACTATAAATTTTACTTATTCTGATGTGGTCTTTGGGGTTCTGAATATAACTGTCTGACTACCTTGCCACCATTGTGACATATCTTTGTTCTTGTTGTTCCTCTGCAATGTGTTGTCATGTTTGTTTAAGAAGGAAGGAGCTGAGCAGCAGTGATGATGGTTGTTTCCATGCTCCTCTCTCCTACCACCATGAGCCAGGAGAGGGTCCTAGAGGTGGGGATGGGGTCATCTAAGAGGGTTTGAGATTCATAGAAAGTGAGAAGAGGTTCCTGAAAAATCAAGGGAGATGATACAGCAAAGTTTCCTAGCTGCAGGACAAGAGCCGTTTCTTCCTAGGGACCAAGAGAGGACTGGATAGGGTTTAGTGCAAGTCAGATAACCCTTAAAGCTGTTGAACTGAGGAAGAAGATTGAGTAAAACAACTAGGGTAAGGGGTCAGATTGGTTTGTAGACTTGTGTTTCTAGTCTGTTTTACATAGTCCATCTCTCTTTTTAAGAAGTTCAGTGTTTTATCTTGTGTTATAATAAAACTTAGCTGCAGAGATTTGGGGTTTTCTAGTTTTGATTTTTTGTGAGGAAGTTGCTCATTTTAAGGAAAGATTTGCCCAGATCGAATTCAAAGTTGTAATCAATTGATTACATTAATAGACATTCATTTTGCAAAACTTGTCTAGAGATTTAAAATATTTGCCAGTGCCAGTTATGAGATGCAGAAGTACATATCTGATGACACCACCAGATAATAGGCATGTCAGCACCATTAAAAAAAATGGTTATGTGGTTGAGAAAGGTTAAAATAAATCAAATACAGAGAATGCTGGGATAAGTAGGTTTCTCTGAATCATCAAATAAGAGGACAAAGGAGATACAGCTTTTTGACTCACTGCATCTCTTATTCTCTAAGTTTCCAGAATGTTCTATATTGTAAGAGTAGAGTGTAAGAAAGACAGAAGGATAACGTGGTAGACCATCTGAATTCTAAAAATATCACAGAGCAGTTCTATGGTTTTGATTAAAGTGCAGGAAATCTGGGTTCATCTTGTATTTATTCCATTGCCTTTATATATGATTTTCTGATTTAATTACCCTATATAAGAAATTAGCAAGGTTTTTGTGGGTTTTTTTGTTTTGGTTTTTTTTGTCCTAACTTTCTTTTAATCCACCATGTTTATATGTATATGCCAATAAAGCAAATGCTTGGATACGTATAAAATATCAGTATTTAAATGTGTGTGTATAAAACTGGTGTGTGTGGGGACAGTATTTATGTAATTATGCCTTTATGATGCGTGCCAAAGTTGGACACAATCTTGAATGGAATATCTCAGACTTATTGGAGGCTCTTGCACAGCTGCAATCTGCCCAAAAGCACTGTCTGGGACATGTGTTTTTTCACATAGTCAGGAACAACAGCCACTGATCCTTCATCAATATGGTGACAAATCTCACTCTGACTCTTAGCATAAAGGTGTGAGAATGTACAATACAGTGCACATTCCTTACTATCCCTTAGTACGGATGGAAAAGTACAAGAGGCACATGGACTTGTGTATTTATACCACTAGATTACAAATGGTAATCGTACCTGGATTTTTGTTAATTTTTTTGTTTATTAAATCAAGTAATTCTTCCTAGTTCCCTCTAGACTGGCTGTTGGTTTGAATACTTTCATAGAGAGATGGCAAACAAAGTAGATAACGTGTTTTAAAACAGATACAGTGTTTTGCATAAGCAGATCTCTTTCATTCTGTGGTCAGATAGATTTGGAAAATGATCATTCAAGGGAAAATATCTTTACTTGGACTGCAAAACCTAAATTTTTCAAGATTTTTTCCTTCTTGTTCTATAATCGCACAAAGTACTTTAATGGTAAGACTTCCATGGAAAATACACAGCAAATAATAATAATAATAATAAAAATATTATGCAGGCATTGTAACTTTAGGTTGTCCTGAGCTGAACAACTTCTTCTAGTACATTAACTTCTTTTCAGTATTTGTGGATTGTCATTCTTTCTCTTGTCCCTGAGAATAAAACTGGCCAAACTTAAATCTCTGGCCTTGTGATTTCTTCTCTGTTCTGCACTAAATATTGCTGAATGGATTGATTTTTTAAAAATACATTTCAAACTATTTCAACAGTTATAGATTAATTTTATTTTTGCGCTATAGCTATTTTACATCACTGACATCACATAAATCTACCTTTTAAAAGTCAGAAAAGAAACTTTGCACAATGCAACTCAGAAACAACTCTTTTAACATATATGGACAAGTTTATTTTCTTATTTCTAATTATTATTAATGTTAAAGGATTCAATTAAGAAAATATTAAAAAAACACACTATGCACCGGAGATGATTTTTGGATTACTCACACACTAATAATCATTGAACACTGTCAGAATATTTTATGAAACCAGAACAGCAGTTATCAGATGGGTTTATTTGCCTTGTAGTGCTTTATTGAATAACTATATTGGGCTTTTTTAATGCTAATATCTAATAACTGTTGTTTGGTTTTTTTTTTTTTTTTTTAATATCTCTGTTAAAGAAAGTTTGCGTTATCCTCATTTTAAAGCTAAGGAGAGTATTAAGGATATGTGAATGTGTTTACTTAAGGTCATCCACCTGCTGACTGCAGCGATTTCTCCTTCTCTTCTTCCTTCTGCAAATATTTTAAATGAAAAAAGTTAATGGAATAACAGAAGTTTTGCAGTTCAGACTTTGCCATGTATAGACAAATTTTCATAACTGATGCAACAGTACATCTACCTTATGCAGCCTTTATTAAGCACATTTAAGAACTGTCTTCTCTTTGCAATCTCTCTTTTTTCCTTTAAGAAATAAAAAAACACCAAACAGAAACACACAATACCACACCTTTCATTTGACAAACTCTATGAAGTAAAATGCCTTTGCAAGAATTATGTCAAGTCACAGTGTTTAGAATTTCAAACCTCTGATATTATGGGGTTTGTTTTCTTACGGTTTTATTATTTCAAGTTCACTTCAGTGATGTGTTTAAGTACAGTAAAAATCATTACATTCCTAAGGCTCTTGCTCCATTTTGTGTTTGATCGAAGAGTTTGAATATACTTTATTGGTAAAAATTGATAAAAATTGATGGAAGCCTCATCTCTGGAGGATGCCAACATTAAAGTGGCTCAGCTATTTCAGTGTGAAGTGAGGGGGAAGTGACCTGGGGTTCTCAGCATCTTACAGTAGATTATCATAACTACAAAATAGTACTTTTGTATACAGGTGTCTCAGAAGAAGCTGAGAGATTCTCATTTTCTTTTAGGAGAGAGCATTTTAGATATGATTGCAGATGAATTTCAGTTCATTCCTCGAAAATAAAAGAAAAGGACATACATTTTCATAACTGCTGAGTATCTTTTCCTGAGTAACAAATATCTTGGTGGCTTGTCAGGTATGGCACCCATTTTACCTTTTCATCCTTCAATATTTAGTCATTGTAAACAAGAAAGATGGTGCAAAATATTTTTAAATGTGAATAGCAATAACCAATCGGAATTGAATTGTAGAATATAAATGTAAGCTGTATCTTATAAGAAGTCACAGACCTTGTTGTGTTTTGTTCTAGTAAAACCTATCATTTCTTTACATTAAACTTTTTTGTTTGTTTCTTTATAAAGAGTTGTAGTTTTTAAAATGTCCTTTAAAATACAGCTTTAAGTCTGAGTCATTGTCATGGTTTAACCCTAGCTGGCAACTCAGCACCACACAGCTGCTCACTCACTCCCCCCCAGCACAATGGGGGAGGGAATCAGAAGAGTACAAGTGAGGTAACTCGTGGGTTGAGACAAAGACAGTTTAATAAGTAAAGCAAAAGCTATGTGTGCAAGCGAAGCAAAACAAGGAA
>VZTQ01008201.1:0-74662 GCA_013400755.1 Pelecanoides urinatrix | reverse complement strand
CCTTTTCCAGTCCCAAGTTAATCTTGGTGCAGCAGATAATCATGTCTTTATAAGCAGACACTGTAAAGCCCAAGAAGGACAGAAAGTGGTGAAAATACATGAAAAATAAGTTTTGTTTTGCTGTTGCGCTTGGAAAATCATACTGATAAAAATAAATCTGTTGTGGTTCTATAATGATTTCTTAATAATACTAAGGAAAATTCTATCTTTATTTAGAAAAAATGGAAGAGAAGATTAAAGAGCCAATTAAAGAACCTACGGAGGAGCCTTTACCAATGGAGACAGAAGAAGAAGAGCCAAAAGAAGAACCTATAAAAGAACTTATAAAGGAGGTAAAAGACCTTGCAACCAAATAGTCAGTATCGCCATTTTGAATCCTACATCCTACAGGTGTGGATGCATCTGTAGACCAGGCATATTGACAGGAGACATGGTTAGTAATTTGAGTTCTTAAATTCCTGGGGTGATTTTGAAAGCCTTCCTTTTTGGACTCATAGCTTTCCCCCCCCCTTTTTTTTTTTTTAACATAAGGAAAAAAGGACATTTGAAAGAAAAATACGGAGTATGCAAGTTAAGAAATTAGTAAGAACATGGAAAAATGTTAGCTAATTACATGGACGTGATGTTCTCACACTGATTTTAAAGTGTTCAGAAAAATGAAACGTGTCCTGAATGTTTGAAATCTTTAAATTAATAGCTTTTCCTCTATTTCTTTACTTCTTTATTTTGAACAATTTTGAAACAAAGCTTACATGTTCTCCATGTGCTATAACTGGTAACTTTGGTCTGTTAGGAACACATGTCCTAGAAAATGTCTGTAGTGTTTACATTGCAGTAAACAAAATTAACTTTTTTCTTGTAAGGCATTTTGTCATGCTGAGAAAGCATAGCTCTTGAAGTTGCTAAAGTGTTTGAATAAAAATTAAAACTTTTTTACTGATTTCTGTGAACTTCAATGTAGCTTAGTAGGCAAAAGCACAGAATTCAGTTGCTGTTTTTTATTACCACTCTGCCCCGTTTACTTTTGAGATAGTTGCTAGTTTGCTGATTTCTGTTACAAAGGTTATTGCAGATTTTTGCCTGTTTTGTACTACATGTCTCATTTTCAAGTAAATTAATTTTAAGAATAAATCAAAATTTCTTTGTGAGAAACTACACCCTTGCCCCTGTATTCAGGCCTTGATTCAAGGATTCATGCAGATCTAGGAAGGCATTTAAATAAGGTTTCATTGAAGTCAAAGTTAACTAAACACTTAGAGGTTTTCTGAATTGAGATTTTTGAATAGCAGTTACTGTCTATGTGTTGAAATTCCAATGCTTCTGTTTTAAGCATGGATGAAGTGTAATTGTGAGCTGTTTGTTAGCATTGTTTCAAAATACATTTGCTTGTTTAAAACAAGTCAATTACTTTATAATAAATAATTAGCTAGCTGTCATTGCCTGAATCCTGTAACTTGTTTTTCCCGTGAGGAGCCAAAAGAGGAAGAAATGACTGAAGAAGAGAAAGCAGCTCAGAAGGCCAAGCCGGTTGCAACCACTCCTATTCCAGGAACCCCATGGTAGGTAACCGTTTTCCGTATGGTCTGCTACTGCGGGACTGAAACGTCGTTTCCTGTGGCCATGAGGAAGGTCACTGGGTAGTTAGAACAAGTAACAGTGTGTGAAGATCCTGTTCCTGGTATGCTTCTGTCTTGGATAACGTTCGATTCCTCCAGCCAGCACTGTTCACACTGTGCCAGCCCTCATAAGGTTTAGTGGTGTGTGTATAGCCTTTCTACCACACGCTAACTGCAGTCCTATGAGGTACGTTACCAGTATAGATTCCATATCCCAGCCCCCTTCATCTGCCACCGATTCCTCCTGATCTAGTATGAAATACTGGCCAAAAAAAAAATCTTTGACTTCTTTTGCCCTTATGCCTTTGGGGAACAAATAGGTGCAGTTGCTGGCCAAAACAATCCTTTCCCCCACCCTCCACTTGACATAGACACTGATCAGGTGCCTATGTGTATAATGTCATGATGAGGTTACTCTTGCCACAATATATGTAAATCATCTTTGTGTGTTTGGATGACAAAAGTAAAAATCTTACTTATGGGAAAGGGATATTGTTTTCATTTTTGCCATTTAGCCACTGCTGCTTTTTAATTCTTCTTTCAAATTATCTCTGCAGTTCTTTCACCTCATTTATAAAATCCTGGCAAGATTGCTTTTTCTTATATTTTGCGGGGCATTGAAGTGATGAGGTATGTTTTATCCCAAAATATGATTGAGCTGTCTGAAACATTTTTCTAGAGAAGAACTGAATATACTGCAGCTCCTGATAAAAAGCATTTTTAAAATTGCATTTCAAATCTGCTAGCAGAGAAAAGCAATAATTCAGTATCCCATTTGGACAGTAGGAATGTCTGGTAGATGTACAGTCAGTATAACCTGAATCTGTCTGTGATGGTTATGCTTGCTTCAGTCTTTGAATATGGTAACAGGTATACAGAATCAATGAAGACAAAGATAATACAAGACTTCCTGTCTGACTGTTAAATTTCTAGGTGTGTGGTGTGGACTGGTGATGAGCGTGTTTTCTTCTATAACCCTACCACTCGTCTTTCTATGTGGGACCGACCAGATGACCTAATTGGAAGAGCTGATGTGGACAAAATTATTCAAGAACCTCCTCACAAAAAAGGAATGGAAGAAGGAAAAAAACTTAGTAAGAGCCATCTTGCAGCCTTCTTAAGAAGTCTAAATATAATTCATCACTTATTTTGTGTTGATTTCCAAAGCTAGTAACATTTAAATAAGTGAGAGAAATGTAGGGGCATATTGAAAAATGTATGATGCTTTGGAATTTAAGAAGGCTAGTGGGAATGCAGATTTATAGAGTCCTTTGGGGAAAAAAGTCTATTGAAGAAAGTAGACACTAACAAGGTTAATTTTTTTTCTAAATGCCAACAGGCTGAAAACCCCCCACAGTTTTTACTGACTAAAAAAAGGGACTGTGTTTGTTTTATAAGCAAGAGGAATTTTGGGGGCCAGAAAAGATTAATCATAATGTACGAATGGGCTCTCGCAGAAGAGGATTTAACTTAGAGAACATCAACTGGAATACAGTTTTGGAAACAGCTGCCAAGAGCAGAGAACATTCAAGAAGCTGCTGAGATGAGACTTCTTTCTGGCATGAGTTCTAGTAAATGATCCTGGGATGACATGTGGGCTTGGTAGTTGGAGGAGAGCAAAGTGCAAGTAGGTAATCAGGAGATCCAAATGTGCTTCATTAGACTGTTTAGCCTGAGTTGGTTTTTTTCCCTGGAAATAAGAGGTCAGTGTTTGTAATTTTAAATACAAAGTTGGCCACAAGTCCATTAGTCCTGCCACCAAATTCCAATAGTGTTATTCTGAAAGCAACTGAAAACCGTATGTCTTCCTTTGTCAGAATACATTATTGCTGCACACATTGTCCTCTGTTTTTGCCCAAGGCTTCGTTTGTGATTTACAAACTTTTCATAAAGATAAAATCTAAATTATTATTGAAATCTGTTACAGTTAGAGAAGAGCATGAATCTACAGAGGAAGCAAATGAAGATGAGCCTATTAAAATTAAAAAGCGCAAGTAAGTTTGCCTTTTCAATATTAAGTGGTCTGTGTAGATAAAAAAACTAAAGTTTTTCATCTGAGCAGTGTGTATACTGTTGTATTCAGCAGAGTAGAACAGTAACTAATAGGATTGGTGAACACAATCATGAACTTTCTACTATTTTACTTCAGCAGCTCAAGTATTTGATATTTCTCTGAGATAGCTGAAATTCATGTATAGAGGAAATAGCATCTCCTCTGGAAATCATTTGAAATGGAAATAAATGGTATAAGTGGGTGAATCCAAGGGATATTATGAGTGCAGTTTATCTTAAACAGTTTGCTTCTCTTGCTTGTTTATCTAGCTTGTTAATTTCTGTGCACAAGATTTTCTTGCCAAAAAATACAGCTATCTAGATTTTCATAGTGATTACTCTGTTTTCACTCTGTTACAAAGGTTTGAGAGTTTTGTTTAGGTCTTTTGATCTGTTTTGTTTATTGGGAGCGATACATGTCACTTCACTCTGTTACTTACACAGTTTTAAAAGTAGTTTTACCATTTTATTTGTTGTTGTGTACGCTTAGGGGTGATCATAAAGTTGTTAGCAGTTAGGATTTTGAGTTTGTTTGGGATGAAGTGCATTTGCTTTTAGTAAACATATATCAACAAACAGCATGCTTTTTTCCAGAAATGCTTTGATGGGTGAGTGTATTAATTGCGTTACAGCATTTTCTGTTGTAATGATTGTATGGTATTCTCAATTTGAACTATCTCCCTTAGCCATAGTCTTTGCACTGGGCCTCATGGTCTTGAACAGAAGATTAGGAAATTAGTGCAGTTAATGTAAAATCTATTGCACGTCTGGTGAAACCATTGAATACAACCAGAATGTGCTAACTTCTTGGAGTCATTTGTTGGCACTAAAGTTGTTGAGAATACATTGGTTCTTGAGCTCTTTCAGTATGAAAGCATTTATATCCACATCTCAAAGAATGGCTTTCATGATTTGTAAGCCAACACTTCTGAAGTAATCTGTTCTATCCATTCTGTCCTGGTGTAGTTCAATTTCTAACCTACAGGGTTGACATATGACTTCTCAAGTTATACTCTATGTTTAATTTTTTTCAGGAAAGATGATAACAAAGATATTGATTCAGAGAAGGAGGCTGCTATGGAAGCTGAAATTAAAGCCGCGAGAGAGAGAGCCATTGTCCCTCTGGAGGCTCGGATGAAACAATTCAAGGACATGCTTCTAGAAAGAGGGGTCAGAGAAATCAGTGTGTGTGTGTATATGTGAGAAGGGGAGAGAGGGAGGGGGAGGTTCAGGCAGAGGTCTCGATTCTTAGCGAATTCAGAACTTGCGGTGCTTTATATAAGGAAAACAATCTTGTCCTTCCTCTGGTTAATGGATGCATTTGGTACAAGAATCCATGTTTCAAAGAATGTTACAATTATAGCAAAATTTTGATTTCTAAGTAACTGAAATTAAACAGTATCAAGACAGATTTTTTTTTTTTAAACTTTTTTTCCAAGTTAAGTAATTACCTAATTGAAAGCTGCCATTGAAAATAAATAGGACACACAAACTGGACACATCCTTAATGTTTTTGGAAATGTTTCTACATGAAAAAAGCAGCAAGTTCCACTGTAGTCTGTATGCTCTTATCCTTAAATGGGACATTTTTTGCTTTTAGTTAACTAAATTTGAAATCTGCTTGATACCAATCAGTTTTGATAGATAAATTAGGCTATTAAAATAAAAATTTATATAGTAACTTAAAAAAAATGGAAGTGGTTCCAACTGTCTATGCAGCTTTCCTTTAGTTTCAATAACTGGAATTTATGGTGTAGTTTTAATAAAGCTTGTTTAAGATGAACTCGAACATTTTTAAATCAATCTCTTTTGTAGCAGAACTATTAGATTTCATAACATTTAGAAAAGGTATAGAGCAGGCATGGGATATGAGAACATGGAATGTTAAGGCTTTCTTCTGATGTACTTTTTTTTTTTTAAATGTCACACAGTAGTAGTAATTAAGCATGTGTTATTATTTAAAAGTTTTCAGAGCCAATTAGCATTGAAACATGCTATGGCAGCCTCCATTAGTGATGAAAACTTCAGGATGAGTTTGTTTCTCTCTTTTCATCAGATGTCCTATAGTTTTCAAGCAAAACTGTACAACTTCTATATATTTGAGGAAACTTAACCATTAGTTAAAATCTGACTTTTTTTAATTAAAGGTCTCTGCTTTTTCAACATGGGAGAAAGAGCTGCACAAGATAGTTTTTGATCCTCGTTACTTACTTCTCAACCCAAAAGAAAGAAAACAGGTAAAATAGAAGTCAGATTCATTCCTCATCCAAACACAGCTACTACAGACTTTATCTAAATCCTCGATCTGTTATTTTTGTTCCTGCTAGCCTTCCAGACTAATCAGTGTTGCAGGGGGTTTTTGTTACGGTTAGGGTTTGTCTGGAAATGGAAGAAGCCAGCAAGGAAAGAACTGATAGTTTTTATTTTTCCAGATCTAATATTTTAACACAGTGAAAGTTGTATGCATACAGAGAGCTCCCAAAACATGAATGAAATGGTGAGAATCGTCAGTATCTCTTCAAAATATTGGCATAATGAATATTTTACCTATTTATTAAAAAAAAGAAAAAGTGGTTGGGGGAAAAACTAAAGCGCATTTTTATTGTTAAGCAAGTTCTCACTCCAGAAGCTTTTCTTCAAATGGATGTAGGGAAATGGGAAACTTTGTACTTATAGGAAGTGTCTGCTTAAATAGTGTCTTAAATATATGGCTCTAAAAAATGTTAACGTAACATAACACGAATGTGTAAGAAACTTCTTCACATGTCTCAGATTACATGTTTAGGTACAGTATGCTACCTGTTCAGCAGATTGGAGTAATTTGCGTATTCAAATACAAAAGAGTCCCTAACCCTTCTTTCTGCCTTGTCTATGTTGGTTCTGTGGTGAGAGGAAAGGAAATAGGAGAAAAGGAAAGAAATGGGATTTTACCTCCCTCTTGCCTAGAGCTTATATGGCTTCAGGTTTGTATGTTTTATGTTGGTGACTGGTGTTTCTGTAGGTATTTGATCAGTATGTGAAAACCCGAGCAGAAGAAGAACGCAAGGAGAAGAAAAACAAAATCATGCAGGCCAAAGAAGATTTCAAGAAAATGATGGAAGAAGCAAAGATTAATCCAAGGTAGGAGCTTCTTTCTTGTTCATATGCATAAGCTCTATTAGAACAAAGTATGGGTGGTATTAGGTAGATTAACCTCTTTCAAAATGGGCACAATCAGATACTGTTGAAATCTTCACCTAATCCATGAAATAACAGAACTTGTGATTTATAATTATTTACATTATAATTATTTACATGAGTCATTTTGAAGAAATGCCCAGCATGCTATCTGGATTGTGAGAAAGGCCTCGTGATCCACCACAAGTTTTCTTTAATAACCCTGTTTCTTCTTAAGAATATTGGTAGTCTCTGAGAAGTGCTAGGGAGGTTTCTTCAGTTTGGAGGGAGCTGAAGGGATGTTTTTCTGGTTACAAAGTATGTTAATAATAATATAATAGAATGTTCTGGTTGCTTTAATATAGAATTTATTACATACCCTTCACATTCAGACCTACTTGCAGTGATAATAGCCAGGTGATGACAGTGAATGTACTAACATTTAAGATTTTATTGCTAGAATTGTTTATTTCACAGCTTTCTCACATAGAGTTCATGAAATATGTGCTTATGTCACCAGATGAGCTCTAAAGCATTCTCTTTCAGCATCTCTTGGCTTATCTGGCATTAATTCTTTTACAGTGAAATAACAACTCATTTGTTTCACTTCAGCTTAATTTTTTTCAGTGACCGTTTTGGAAATCTGGTGGAAGCCAGTGCTATACTAACTCTTAAATTACTTCAAATCTGATTAATAACTCTTATTTAAAACACCTGTCTGCTCATTTAATAAGGGTAGCAGTTTCGACCGTAGTAGGCTGGGAAGAATGGAGGTATAGAAATGTTTTAAGAAAAAGTTCATCAGTAATAAGTTTAATATATAATTCAGAGACTAACATGGACTATTACGTTAGCTTTAGTATCCTCAGCTTCCAAGATATCTCCAATGTGTCATATTGGGACTGACTCTTACCTGATATGGGTTGGGGTGGGAAAGAGAGTTCCAGCTGAAATACTGTTTTGTTTAATCTTATCCTTTGTCTTCTGGTTTCAGTGTTTGTCTAAAGATATTGCTGTACTTCTGTGAGTGCCAGACTGGTTTTTTATCATCTGTCTCAGTCCAACATGCTCAAGAGTTTGTGTTCTACTTCACTTAAACAGCTCTTGTTCTTCAATGTAGCTGTACATTCACTTTCTAATCTTTTTGAATAAGCTACCAAATTCTCTTCTTGTTTCAATTTACCCTACAGCAACAGTAGGCTGGATTTTCCAAGTCTAATTATTTCCATGCTGTGATGAAAACATTCGTATGATTATAAGTGTCTCACGTATTCTTGGGGCCAGATTTGCATCAGAGCTTGGAAAAAGCACAGTAGTGGTTTTTTTCGAGGTAAGTGGCAGTACTATATCTACTGCACAGATTGGAATCTGGCCCTGGAGGTGAGAGAACGGTCAGGGAAATGCTATGGGGATAATGGGTTGAAAGCCCAGTATTGCTGCACCTGCCCATAGTGTTTAAAATGTTTTCAACGCCGTGTGTTTTAAGATAAGGCTATACAATGCTCACATGTAGGAGGAAAAATTGATTCAGCCAGTGTTCTATTGTGACTAATACCAAAAGATTATTTTCTTGGTGAACTCTTAGCATGGTTTGGCTGCAAGTGAATGCACGTAAAATTTTCAGTTTCACAGCTGTGAAATACCTGGACAGACTGGTGGCTGAACTGCTAACCCACAAAAAAGAAGATTTTTGTAGACAACTGAGTTTTTTCATTTCTTCTTCTTGGTTGCTTTGTAATCTCTCTTCCTACACCTGCACTTTCTGCAGGTATTCAAACAAACAGACAAAAAAACCCCCTATAAGTCTCTAACAATACCTTTCATGTGTGTGCCTAAACCTGACTCCTTTCTATATAGTTCATTGATCGAGCATCTCTATAGTGAGACCATAGGATGTTACCTTTTTTTTTTTTTTTTTTTTTAAATTGTGCTCTGGCATGTATTCTAGCAGAAGAAATATTTCTCTGCTGAACCTGCTTCCCAGCAAAGACAGCTCTGCCAAATGAGTTCACTTGCCATTTTGTTGCAGAACTACTTTTAGTGAATTTGCAGCCAAGCATGCTAAAGACTCGAGATTCAAGGCAATTGAAAAGATGAAAGATCGAGAGGCCTTGTTTAATGAGTTTATCACAGCGGCAAGAAAGAAGGAAAAAGAAGATTCGAAGACCAGAGGTGAGAAGGTAAGGTAACTTTTTTAGTTCCAGCAGTGTGAATGGTGTGAGTCTGAGTGACATGGGACAAAGCCAGTGCTTGGTTTCCAGTGAGCCTTCTGTGAGATACGGTCCTTCTCTTTCCATAGAGGTTTTACAATGTAAACACTTCACAGATGTCCCTTTGGTCTTTCTGGACTAACTATTTTAAGTTTGCAGGTATACTGACTTTTAGAGTATGTAGAATTGAACTTACACTTATTTGTGAAGCTGAGTTTACTTAAATAATCACACTTTTTTTTCATTTACCTAAGCAAGTAACATTATATTCTTAACAGGAATAATGCCTGTTTGGGGTTTTTTTGGTCATATTTTCCTGAAGCATTAAAAGGAAAAGGATTCTTGTCCTGTTTAGCTGGAAACCCCAGAACTGGCCATTACCTCTCTGTTCTCTCAGTGGAGGCAGAACTTGAAATTCTCTGTAAGATACTCCGTCTAAATTTCAAACAGCTTCCATATCTTCTCTTTCCATCTAAACGCTAGCACTTTACTGACTTTTTAATCTTTCAGTAAATATATCTTATGTATAAACTGCTGCTTATTAGAATTAAAGGTCAGCTATTAAAGATTAATGAATTCCAAATGTCATTTGACCGTATTGTCAATAGCAGGGAGCAGGCTTCACCACTGGGGAAGCAGGCTACTATGGAGGTGGCATCAAATATTATCATCAAAATATGCAGCCGCTTACTTAAATGTCCCTGTGTGTTGTGCGAATGGAGAAAATAACCTCTAAAGCCTAATCATTTTTGACATTTTAAAGTCTGCAATATTTATTTTGTAGTATAAAGTTATTGCAAATTTCACCTACTAAGAATGCTTACAGAAGAGAAAAATGCGGAATAACAGGTTAGATTTGGGGACAATTTCGTTATTCAATAAGGTTTGCATTTTTTTTTAATCTAGGTACTCTGGTCTAATTTGATTCTGTACTCAATTTTTTTCGAATGTTGACTTACTGCTGATATTTTCAATAAATGATTCTGCTTTCAGAGGAGAACTGATGTAGTTCAAAACTAGACTTTTACATACTACATTTCGATTATGAATATGGAATTTTAAAGCATTCTTGCAGCTTAATAGTGCAGTTGAAGACTTTAAAAAAAAGTATATAT
The DNA here is from genome assembly GCA_013400755.1 of Pelecanoides urinatrix. Lineage (NCBI taxonomy): Eukaryota > Metazoa > Chordata > Aves > Procellariiformes > Procellariidae > Pelecanoides > Pelecanoides urinatrix. The sequence goes on along the minus strand of VZTQ01008201.1, from coordinate 64,513 downwards.
TTGTTTTGTTGTTGCATGATTGTTCTAAAGTTGAAAAGTTAAAAGAAGAGAGATTGTGTTTGTTTGCTTTTGAAATAATGTTTTTTTCTCCAAAAGCCTTTTGTAACCATTTTATGTATTCTGTTTTATAACAAGTGGATAGACTTTACAGTTATGTGCTGTGCGGCCTGTCAATCAGTTCAGTCTGACAGCTGTCAATCACTGACACGCAAATATTATGGGATTCCCTAGTGAGGAAAGAATTGGTATCTCTGTGTGGTGACTTTAGCCTCCCGCAGTTCCGGTACTTTACATTTTTTTAGTTTTTTTCCTTGTGAAGTGATGAGAGTTGTACCTGCAATGTGTTAACTGCCAAAAAAAAAAAAAAGACTTCTAAATACACCTGAAATATTTTCAGTCTTATTTTCCTTTGATTTTGAAAGTGCTTAAAACATAAAAGAAAATTTAAGGCATTTAACCTGAAGCTTTCTCAGTCTGTTTTAAAGTCCAAAATCTTTATTTAAGGAGAATCAACTTTACAGAAATCTTTAACGTAAGGGTTTTAAATTATATAATGTTTTGATTTTGCTTCATTGAGTTATGGCTTATTGGATGGTGATGGAGCAGCCAGCTTTTCAGATGGTTGTTTTTATTCATGTGGCTAATTTCAGTGAGTAAATACGATGCTAATACTTCTTGGATGACAGAGATGAGGCAGTATGCGTGGGTTTGAGGATATTGGGGAAGGGACTATGAGCTGGTAATGTTGACTAAGCTGCTCACGTGCTGTCCCAGGACACAGCATTGTTGCATGTCCTCAACATGAGCTGTGCCAGCAGATGAGCCTGACGTCCCACTTTACGTAGATGTACTGACATGTTCAGCTGCAAACATCCTGCAGCCCACTGTGCTGATGGCTGTCTCATCTGTCATCTGTCCTGTATCAAGATCTCTCAACAGTTTTCTTTGTAATTCTACTTAGTTGAGCTAGTTACTCTGTGTAGATGTGTTAAACTCGCAACATCGTAGAGCTATGATCTAAAAAGATTATTCCTTGGTGAGAGATGTTTTTGACTCAATTTTTTGAAAAGTTTTTACCTTCTTTTTTTAAATTGAAAACCCAATTGCAATACTTGTGCTATATACATTGCCGATGAGTGAAGTTAAACCCATGCTTTAAGAGCATTAAAGCTCTGGAAGTGTCATTCACTTTCTCAGGAGGGAATTGGCTGTACCCTCCTGGTTTTCTGCGAAGTCGGCCGCCAGTGGCCCAGCTGGCATCTCTGTACAGCAGTGCAGGACTCGGTAGTCAGCGAGGGCACGGTGTCTGAGGGAGCGAAGGGGGTGCTGCTGGCCGCTCCTGCGGAAGCATCTTTCTACAGATTGTGGTGGTGTTCTTAGCTCTGGTTTTGTATTGCAGCTGGTGCCAAGGTGCTTCCAGCAGTGTTGTGGCTATGCACTTTTTATCCTGTGGAATATATATATATATATATGGATATGTGATTTGTGCAGAAACTTTGAGATACCCTTACTTTATAGAATTCTGTAGTAACGTCTGGGAATTGTTTGATTTTTAACAAATATTTCTAATGCCATGGCTTAGAAAGCTTCATATTTTGATACTGCATGCATGTTTTAAGATGTTTTGAAACAACATTCTTAATTTTACAATGAATAAACAGTTTGCTTAGCATTTTGTTCAGCTACTTTAAGAAAAAGTGATAGTGCTGTAGATGTAGAGCAACTTCCCACTGGCGCTAACCAGTTGTTTTCTAATCTCTGCTTACTATCTTAATCTCTTTGTTGAGATAGTAAAGCAAAAAAACCTATAAAGCCTTTTCTGTTTATATGTTAATATGTGAAGAACTAAAATTATTGGTGGGCAAGGCTGCAGAATGTTGGTTCTGATCTTAATTTCGTTCTTGCATTCTATAACTAAGCACATTTTTAGATAATTGGGATGTGACAGTTCTCTGGCAAGCCAGAGTTTGTTCTCCTGTCCATCTGCTCACTTCCCTTATGAACTTGAGTGTTTTGGAGCTAACTGCTTTTGGTGGTTTTATTTTTTCAAAAGGATGAGGAGAGGAGATAAGTAGCAGAAAATAAATGGCCAGCCCTTCTCCTTGTTGTTTGTTTGTTTTTTTTTTTTTAATTAGTGTGCCATAAAGATGGATTTTGTTTTGTGGACCAGCAGGGTTTGGGATGCTGTGAAGGCAGCATGCTTCACCTTGCATGTGGAGTCCCTAGAGTCATCCCCTGGCTCTCAGCGAGTGAGGCGAACCAGCCCCTCATCTCTCTGATTCGGAGAGATAGAGGCTTAAATGCCAAACCAGACTTCTAAGGAAATAAAAAGGAGAAAATATCTAGACCTAAAGTGCATCAGAAACAGGGAGATCATCTACCCCAGAAAAAAGAGATGTAATAAAGACACAGTAGTTGCTCTTGCAACTGCTGTTTCTGGGAGTTTTGATGAAAATGTATTGCTAGTTGTCTCAAGATAAAAAACCTAATATAATTGATCCTCTGCCAGCCCTTTACAATGGCTGTTGTTATGGACAGAGTGCTGACGTGCCATTTTCCAATTGAAAAAGTAGACTAAAACATTTCCTTAAACTTTTATATATATGTGCATATCCATCTTAAATGTAATTTACTTAATTACTATGTGGGTAATTCTTTATTAGTTAGATCCATCTTAAGACATTGCTCTTTATCAGCAGATCCAAATATTTACCTCTGTTCATTGTACACTCCGAGGATAAATCCATAAATACTTCATTTGTCTAGAGCCCTGTTTAAAACTGCATAGCTTCTGTAGTATTAATATGCAAAATGCTATAATGTAGAATCAGTAACTTTGAGATATATATATATATATAAAAAGCTCAAAAAAGAAGCTTAAATTGGAGTAAAATAATAAAAACTGTATATTCTTTAAGGAATATAGTTCATCTTAGATGTAGCAGATCGTCTTAATGTATCTGCTTTAGCAAAATTGTCCCAAGGGGAAGTGAATTTTAGATGCAGTTGTGTCTAAATTCAGATTTTTAGTGATTTCTCTAAATTGTAATGGTATGTAATATTAATATGCTTCCCTCTGTTGGAGGTAAGTTGACTCCTTTTTTCATAAGAGCAAACTGTTGGGTATCAAAGTATCTTTCTCAAGTATTGTCTTTCTGTTTCTGTCTGTAAAACAGATCAAAATGGACTTCTTTGAACTACTGGCTAATCACCACCTGGACAGTCAGTCTCGCTGGAGCAAAGTGAAGGACAAAGTAGAGACTGACCCCCGTTACAAAGCAGTGGATAGCTCTTCACAGAGGGAAGACCTTTTCAAACAGTACATAGAAAAAATAGCTAAGGTATGCATGTGACATTCAGAAGTATAACTTTGGATGTTCTGCTGGTCACGTTGCTGTTAATGTGTGAAGTAACTAACTAGAAGATAGACTTATATGTGCTTTAATTCCATACTAAAGATAATGCTATACCATAGTTATTTGTAGAAGTATCCCAGAATGACAACTTGAAACTTAGAAGTACTAGCCCTGGTGGTGGTGCTGCTGCTGATGCTCATGGTACCTGTATGCACACGTGCATACACGCACATATTTGGGAGAATTTATCCAGCAGAGCAAGAAAGGCAGAGACTCCTGTAAAGCCATTGGTTGTAAAAATGGCTGTAAAACTTCAGAAAATACAGACGCCACATTGATTATTTCCTACCAGGATGGGCAGAGTTCCCTTTGCTGTGACTTTTTTATATCAGCTGAGCTTCCTTCAGGAATATAGATGGTTCACACACAGTTCCTTCACTGGTTCTTCTCTCTTAATCCAATATTCCTACCTTTCTCTTCGGGGCAATAAATGGTTGAGAATGTAAAACTGGGCTAACAAATAGTGATACCTCTCTCCCCCTGTCCCCCCCTTATTCAGAGTTTGTCACTGTACACAAACAACATGCTCCTGAGAATAGTTGTTCTGTGATCAGCATTGTGACCAAACTTCTCTTCCCCCAAGTAAACTCTATAATGCTTCTACATACCTGTTGAAGCAATATTTTGTAATCCACAGATCTCAAATCACTTTGAAGTATTTTGTTCCAAGATGCCTTTAGTTTGATAACCCTTCAATTTATTTACCTGTCTAATGAAAATATGAAAGGTGTTGTATTGTTTTTATTGAGAAAAGTTTGTTCTTACATTTCAGAATTTAGATTCTGAAAAAGAAAAGGAGCTGGAAAGACAAGCTCGCATTGAGGCAAGTTTGCGTGAACGAGAAAGGGAAGTCCAGAAAGCACGTTCCGAGCAAACCAAGGAAATTGATAGAGAACGTGAGCAGCACAAACGGGAAGAAGCTATACAAAACTTCAAAGCGCTTCTGTCTGACATGGTGAGATATGGACAGGCTTTCTCAGCTTGTCAGTGCATTCTTTTTCTAGTTGTTGCACTTTATAAAAACTTTTTGGCATTTGTAGTTAAGTTTATATAGAAATAGAATACACTTGTTTTCTCCCCACTGCCCTCCACTCACTGTCGGGGGTTTTGCCTTGGTTGGCAGAGAATGCTTTGCATTTAGGGTTCATGTTCTGGCGTCTTGCCCATGGAGTTAGTGGATAGCATTATTCCTGCTGTGTTTCTCTGGAGTCTCACGGCTGATGGCAGATTTTCAGTCATGCTACTGTAAACTTCTGTATGTCTGTTGGAAAATTAGATATTGTTGAGCATTAGGAATAATCCCCTTATTTTTGCATTGTCTCTCTTCTTCATGCTCCAAACACAGCGTCTTTGTCTTACCATTTCTCTGCTATGTTGTACGTTTACTTTGTTCTGCTGGTCAAGCTAATCTGTTAGAGGGCAGTTCCTGTATGGCTAATGTCCTATTAAAAGGACAGGATTAGCAAAATGAGTTTTCACCAGTATGTGTACTATGCCCTTGCTCCCTGGTGTAAGACATGAAATCCAAACACATTACTAGTGCTCGGTTCCACATTTCAGCACTGAAATGTTTATAAGGGGGTGGGATATAAATGGCTCATCACTCTGGTCTGGTGGTATAGCTGGTAACATAAAGCTCCGGAGCAAGGCACTGCAAAGCTCCTAGTGTCTCTTTGGAAATAATTATTTCTGAGGCTGTCTTTCCAGACCACTTAGGTTAATATAGTACGTTATGGACAAAGGAGGAGGGTGCTGGATTTTTCCTTTTACAAGAATACCCAGCCAGGTCTGTGGGGTTTCTCCATCTGCATTTGAACTGATGCAAAGTAATTCCTTTTGCCACTGCCTGTTTAGTATTTGTGGGGAAGCTACTAGTCTCTTACTTAAAAGCTGTTTTGGTTTTGTTTTGTTTTTTTTTTAATCTTTAATTTGAACCTTAACTTAAAACAAGAGAAGTAAAAAACCTAAGAAGTATATAAGAAATATCAATGAACTGTAGAAAAAATGGTTTAAAAAAATAATCATCTTTTGGCTCAGGTGCGTTCTTCAGATGTGTCATGGTCTGATACCAGAAGGACTCTACGTAAAGATCATCGATGGGAATCTGGCTCCTTGCTAGAAAGAGAAGAGAAAGAGAAGCTCTTTAATGAACACATTGAAGCACTTACCAAAAAGAAGAGGGAACACTTTAGGCAACTTCTGGATGAAACTTCAGCGGTAAGAGCTGTATATATTCAAACTTCAAATCTTTGCCAGCCCATTGTGATTTATCTTTTCCTGGTTTTCTGTCACACAATCTGATTTGTTTGTTTTTATTTCCAGGGCCCCTTTGCTTCACCACTATCTTTTCTTCTTCATAACAAAATTTGTACATTATGTTTCTTTACCTATTTATCTTGAGTGTTATTTTGGTTTAACATACAGTTCATTTACATTTAAACTTCTAATCGGTGATCTTTTTATCTTCTGCAGGATGTTACATTTCTTCAGCACTGAGTTATTTGATACTCTTTACTTACGGCATCTTGCTTTTTCAGATATCCAGTGTGTTTGTCTTAATGTATATCAGTATATAATCTTACCAAGTTCATCTGTTTTGATGTTCTTCTGCTTTATCTTGTGCTACTGAATCTGAACTTCTATTCTGTGTAATGCCATGGCAATCTGTCATCTATTCTGTGTGTTATGGGGTTTTAGTGAGTCTTGCTCTTTGTTAGTTATGTGCCAACTTCAGTCAGCTTTCTTTTAACAAAAGTTTTTACCTCATTTTTTAATGCATTAGTTAAAAGTGCTTAGAACACTAGGCAGGTTTTTAGTGTGATAGAATAAAATGACAGACATGTAACTCTGAAGCAAGTTTTTCTGTAGGTAATTTTTAACAACACATTCATGTACATAAATATGTACTAGAAAAAGACTTTGGGATGTAAATGATGTTTGTGAGGACTTTGATCTGGAAATGCCATCTCAAATTACTAAAGAAAAGTAAATATATAAAATCAACTCATTAAAAATACAAATGTAGTAGTATAAATAATCAAAACCCAACACTTGAAGATACAGCAACAACTTTGTCAGTGGACTTGGGAGATATTTAAAAGCTTCAGATGTAGTAATATTTACATTCCGTATTCTTGGAATCTAATTTTCTTTTAATTTAACTGTTTTTGCTTCTTTTGAAAGATAACTTTAACATCAACATGGAAAGAAGTGAAAAAAATCATTAAAGAAGATCCAAGGTGCATTAAATTTTCTTCGAGTGACAGGGTAAGCAGTTTGCATCACTGTTGCTAATTTTCAGTATAGTGCAGGATACAGAGCAAATAAGTTAATGGCTGCTGAAGTAGTTTCTGCTTTATGTGAACAGAAGTATTATTGTTTAATAAGATTTTTTAAAATTAAAAATGTAAAATATAAGGAAAAATATAATTAACATGTAATTATTGCTTATGTTCAGTATGTTAAGTTGTGTGAAGTACTTAATCTGCATTCAGTGTTTAAGCTTACTTTTCTTCTTTCAGAAAAAACAAAGGGAGTTTGAGGAATACATTAGAGACAAATACATTACTGCCAAAGCTGACTTCCGAACACTATTGAAAGAGACCAAATTTATAACATACAGGTGTGTAGCATAATGTCAACAAAGTACTAATCTTCTTATTGTGCTTTTCTGTATAAATGGCAACAAACCGATGTCTGTTTTTTCTCCTAGCATAAGTTGATGTCTAAGTTACACTTTTACAACCTTTCATAACCTGTCCAAAAAAAAAAAAAGTCTGCAGCAGTTAGAGACCTCTTTTTGCTTTATTTTGACATTTCTGCTGCTGACTAACAAGTAATGAAGATCACACCAACACAGGTGTGAGGTTCTCTTTGGCTTCGGAATAGTGTTCTGTGAATAGTACTCTGAGCTGTCAGGCATGAAATTCATTTTGGGGTGAGGGCCATCTTTCATGTTTGTATTAGTCCTTGGTTTAGACTCAGGAGGGATCAATACTGAAGTGAGGACTCTGTTTCAGGACTTCGGAGTAGAGAGCAAAGAAATATTGGCTCTATTGAAATGTTATTAAAAAAAAACATAAATAATTTGCCTGGTTTCTGTGGGAGGATTTCATTGAAAGGGTGTGCCTTACAGGTGGGTAGATTTACAAAGCGGTTGACTTTTTCACTCAGTGTCAGGGGATGGTAAGGCTGATACAGAATCTTGGGTACGAACCAAAACAAATTTCCTATCAGAAACATGAGTTCACTTAGAAAGGAGAAAATGCAATTAAGTTCTTTGGATCCTAATGAACTGCATGATTCCTTTGCAGTCAGCACGGTAGCGTATTGGAGTTCTGGTTTCAGCTGGTGCTGCTGTCAGTGAGCTGAATGACAGTACTCCAAGCTGCTGCTGTGGGCACAGTTAATCAGTCAAGCTGGACTGTAGCTGAGACTTCCATATCCAAATTCTAATTGTTTGCCTCATTTAGATGCTGAATTTAAAACTCTGATTTTTTTGTTGTTGTTGTTGTTGTCCCCTCTAAGTTTTAGCATTTCTGTAGTTCGTGTAGTGCTGTACAAGGCCATTGCAGCCAGACACAAGTCTTCTATGGTGCTTAATTAATGTAGGCAACAAGCCTTTATTTCCTGTGCATAGAGTACTGTTGATGTGCCTAGTCCTGACCTAAAGCAGCATCTTTCTAGCTAAGAAGATGGTGTAGGTCTCTGCACCCTTTGCCTGCTTTGCCTTTCATTGACTCTGCCTGCACTTTCTTACGGTGAGGGCAGCTTCTCTGAATTCATAGCAGCCACTGCCGGGAGCAGGGTGGGTTCCCGGGGCGTTCTGTGCATCTTGGACCACTCTCAGGCGGTAATTCTTATGCTTGCTTTCAGATCCAAAAAGTTGATCCAGGAGTCAGATCAGCATCTGAAAGATGTAGAGAAGATATTACAAAACGACAAGCGATATCTGGTACTTGACTGCGTACCAGAAGAGAGACGCAAACTCATTGTGTCTTATGTAGATGACCTGGACCGTCGAGGCCCACCTCCACCACCCACAGCTTCAGAGCCTACAAGACGAACAACAAAATAGTTATGAAATACTCTTAAGCCAAGGGTGTCTGTTAAATCAAAAAGCTTGCATGAGCCATCTGTCAGGTTTATACATATACATTACCGTGAATATATTGCAAAACCATCTGAGGAGCAGAGGAAGAAGCAGCATTTGTGAACATAAAATGGTCTCTGGGGTGGAAAAAACCAACAAAACCCCCACGTTAAAGGTATTTATGAGTTTCTTTGGGGCATGACTGACAAAAATCCAAACATGTGGGCTGTGTTTGGTAACTTCAGATCTCAGAGCAATGCAGTATCTGTATATGAGGTGTGGATGTCTGATATTTGGAGGCATTCTTTTCAGCAGTGTCATACATGTGAGTCTTAAGGATGACCGCGCTTGTGGTTTGAACTTGTACTACGTGTGTGCCACCAGCTTCCTAATGGTTACCCGCGGTCCCTGGCTGACGAGGTGAAATGCTGTCTGATAGCTTAAATTATTGATTACTGAAGACCGCGTTCTGGAAACACAAGTCCCAGTTCTCTGCTTGCTTTCACCCTTGTAAATGGAACTAAATCCATTAAAGCCAGAGTTAGAAATGAGAGAGGAGAATTAGGACTAAGAGACCAAGTTAAATCTGTTCACAGGTCTGCTTTGTTCCTTACCCTATCCATGAATTAGAAGCAAAATCAGGTTGCTCTGCCCAAGTGAAGATTTGTCTAATAATTTTTACTCAAAGTTGGAAACACTTGGTAAATAACAGTGGTTACCGGAGCAGAACAGGACGGTTGTATAAACACACTTTTATTTACGATAAAGTGATCTTTACATACTTCTGGATTAGACTGTGGATTTCCCCTCTGGGCAATTCTTGTAAACTATACTCCTGTTTTGAATGTTAAACTTGTGTTTCTAAAGTTTAATTTTGAAATGTTGGGATTGTTCAGTTTATGTATTTGAACTACAATAAACCAACCCTTTTTATATATGGATTGTACAGGCCTAATACCAGTTTTTGTTGGATTTTGTTGGACTTGTGAATTTACAAGTAAAGCAAACAACTGAAGTCATATCGCCTAAATTCTTGGCTGTGTTTGGCAAAACAGTACCTCAGGCACTGTGCAACATCGGATTAAACTTCAGCAGCAGCAGCAGGTCAGCGTACGTGCAATGGGGTGCCAAGCAAAATTATTTTCTAGTTTAGTTCTTTAGTCTTTTGCTTAAAGATGGTGGGGATGGCGGTGTCGAAGTATTTCCTTCTATTTTTTCTGTATTTGACATGAATCTTTTCCTCTGAGTTGAGGGGTGGGGAAGGATTGATTTTTCCATGAGAAATGGATTTCCCCCACACACACACCCCAGCAGTTACTGTTTTGGTGGCCAGCCATTGGGACTTGCAGTCTGAGCACAAAGGCGAAAGGTTGTTCACAAAGATTTAGGCAGCTTGGGAGAGACAAATCTCTCCCAAGATACCGCTGATACCTGAAACATGGTGCTTGTAGTAAAAACGTACTTCCTAAATTCAGAGCAAGCATCCCTCCTCTCTCTTAGTGCCTGCCTGCTCCGTCAGTGTGGCTGTACCCAAGCCATTGCAAACCAGCGCAGGGCAATGCCTTTACTGGGACTGGAAGTGGAGTAAGGAGGATTTCAGATTGTGTAAGGCCAAAAATGTTAGACCCTGTGGGAAGTGTAGTTCCCACCCGGAAAGTACAGAAATTAAACTGCCTGTATGCCTGCCGGGGAGCAGGGGGAGGCTGCGGAGCGGTCTGCAAGGGCCGTGGGGAGCGGGCAGAGCTGCCTGCGGTTCCACAGTCACTGTTGGACCTGGAGAAATCCCACGGCTGCTGCCAATAAGCTTGTGTTAGCAAGTCAGACCCTCAGCAGTTTTCTTAATTTTTAACAAATTCTTGATGTTGTATTTGAATGTCAGATGTCTGGAGCTTTTTGGATTGCCTGCTTCAGGCAGACAGATTTCATGTTTATTTGTTCACATCCAAAAACAGGAGTGAGGGACACGAGGAATGGGCGCAGGAACACGGTACAAGGTGAGCAGGAACGGTTTCGCCAAGGACAAAACGTCAGAAAGTTTTTGCTGCGATAACATCAATTCAGAAAAAAAGCGTTGGTTCTGCATTGAGCTGCCCCAGCCAGATCGGTCCTTGGCAGGCTGCTGCCCGCTGTGGGGGGAGCGGGCAGGGCGGGCGGCCTTTGCCTTGACCAGCCAACGCTGCGCACGGGGACGCCCGAAGCAAACCCCACGGCCCCGAGAGGCGGCTCCGCGGGGCGGCCAGGGGCTCCGGTGGGGTGGGGAGGGGCCCAGCGGCGGCTGCCCCGCTCTCCTCTGCTGTGGCCACACACGCCTCTCACCAGCCAGGTTGCTATTGGGCAAACAGAACATCAAAGGTGGTTTCTAATTTTAAATTTCTTAAAAATCTTTGTTTCTATGAACAAACAAAGAGTCTACTAAGCCACAGCACAGAAGGGTTTTGGCACTGGAGGGTCAGATGGCTCCAGCTGGCAGCAGTGACGCTAACAGACAGGTCAGCTCATTTTGGTGTTCAGTTGCTGACAGCGCAGCGTCCTCTGAACCCCCCGGGTGCGGGGAGGGCGCGGGGGGACCCTGCAGCCGCCGCTGTCCCGGCACCCGGCGTGGCCCGACTGCACTCTCTGGCCTGTGCGGGGGCCTCGTGTCTCCTCAGGTCCCCTCTGGGCAACGACAACGTGTCCGTGGCTGCACCTGGGACGTGGAAAGTGCCCAGAGCAGGACACTGGCAGTGGGGATTGTGGCAACGCGCCCGCTCATCGTGAGAGCACGATGCAGCCCCGCTCTGCCAGTAAATGAATTTGTTTTCGCTCAGCTTAGCACAGCCCTGCAGGAAGCCATGCATTTTTTATGGCTGTTTTAAAATATGGTTAACTTGTTCATTAAGTGAATAAGATTGCTATTAATTTTAATTCATCTTGTTTATGGAGACCAGATGTTCATTAACGTTTATTTATCTGCTTATTCTGTGGATAAAGCAATTATGCCTAACGTACCAGGCCCCTGGTGCAGGGGGTGCTGCTGCTGCAGCCACAGCGATGCTGCCAGAGGATGCGCTGGCGATGCACGACATCACGGAGCCAGTCCCCCATCCCTGCAGCACCTCGGGCACAGTCCCCTGTGTCCCCCAGCTGCAGGGACAGTCTGTGGGATCCTCTACCAGAGAGGAGGTTGGGTATAAGGGATGCTGATGACTTTTCTAGCACCTTTCCCATTGCAGCCTGGCAGCTCCCCCGGTCGGGCTGCTGCAGTGGCTGAGCACTCACAACAGGCTGGCGTGGCAGGAGTTAAATCTAAGCAAACTTAGGAAAAGGAAAAAAACTCAAATCTCAAAAAGTTGGACTCATTTCTGGGGTTAGGAGCTGCAGTCCATCACCAGTGGGATGGCCAGTCCCAGTCTCGGGGTTCAGTTTCTGGTGGGGCTGTGTCAGCATTTCCAGCTGCTGAGCAGAGACCCGGCGCTGCTCAACGGTTTCTTCTTTGGTCTCGTGCTTCGGGAACCAGCACAGAACCTGAGGCTTCCCGAGGGATCTTGGCTGGTCTTGCAAACAGCAATAACCGGGGCCCTGTAACCCTGCTCCCTCCCAGACCGAGGGGCTGGCAGCACTGGGGGTTCCTCAATGGCTGCGGCAGCTCCAGGGCTGTGCAGCCAACACAACCTGCGCCGCTCATGGCTCCCGGGGACGTTCCCAGCCATTGCCACCTCCGCCCTGGGACGTGGTGCCCGATGGCCCCGGCTCCGTAACCCTGCCCTCTGCTCACACCGCGTTCAGCTGTGTGATAATTCACGGCAGTAACACACAGTAATGCACCAACTCCTGCTATTATTTTGCAACAGTAAGCGGGTATCAACTCAGCAGCGCCGTTCCTTGTCGCCTTCTTCACGTTCATTCCACAAGCTTTAGAAATAAGTTATTTTCCTGTGGGTGACGTGTGTTGCCAGCCTGTGGTGGGTCCAGCCGTGCACGCCAGGGGAGCAAATAAGAACTTCCAGTCCCAAATAATCTTTAATGTTTAAATAATGTTTAAAACTTAGTTTTGAGCTGATACGCACTGGTTTTCTAATGATATTTTGCTGATGTGCCATTGCTTCCTTGGTGCAGATGTGGCCCTGAGCAGGCTCTGCAGCAACGTAGGAGAGAGCTGTGACAGGGAAGGGAGGATGCATTCAGTGGGACTCTGACTCGAATGCTGTCCCAAAGGACCCCAGGTGCTTGAAGGACATGGGGGACTTCAGTTATTGTGAAGAGGAGCATCAGTGACGCGGCTGCAGGACCCCCCTGGTGCCCTGTGCCAGCGGCCCAGCATCTCTGTGCCTTGCGGAGCAGCTTTGTTCTCAGCACCTGAAGGAGCGATGCCACGACCTTTTAAAACGCTTGGAAATGAGAGCTCCACGTTTTGGGCTTCCCCTCCCACCCCTTGTAACCCCATCGACAGCAGCACGGCCTCAGCCATGACTGATCCTTCCGTGAGCCGAGTCTACAGCACTCTACATGTAACTCAATTTTCACAAAGTAAAGTCAAATGTGGCTGGTTTAACTGTCAGAAGCCTTGCTGGAAATTTTGAAGAGCTCTCTGAGTATCCAGGACTTACCCAGAGGCTCTTTGGAAGAAAACACCCACGGTGCCTCCCCAGCTGCCCCGCTTGGACGTGCTCTGCACACTGAGGAATAAACCCAGGGCTTGAATCCGTGCACATTTTAGTAGATTAAGGTCACACAGTTAATGTGAAGGTAAATGAGTGTCTCTTTGAGTAACATTTCCTTGACAGTATAATTCATGCCCTGCAGCTTCTAATTAGGTGCTGCTGTTTAAATTCATCACCAAGAACAGCAGAGAATTAGCACATGGGCTGCAGAGGAACTGACAGTTTGTTTTAATGCTTTATCAAATAATGAGATTTGTCCTGCTGAAGAGCTGTTGGACGCTCCCAGTGATTTACCACGAACAGCCGCGCTCCTGCGTTCGTCCCGTGTGCCCCTTCCCAGCAGTACGGCGCGTAGGACCGGCACGGCACAGGCAGAATGGGGCTCGTCATTGCTGTGCCCGTGCTTGCGCCTGTATGCTTGCATGTCTGTATGGAGGCAATGAGGCAACGAGCTCTGCAGCCACTGCGACGCCGGGAGCGACCTGCAGCATCTCACCCCAGCCCTGGCCGGGGCAGGGAGAAGGGCCCAGCCCCACCTCGTATCGCTGACCTGTCGGCTTCAGCTGAAACACTGCTCAAGGAGCACGCTTAGGATCAGTAAATCAACCTGTGTGTGGAACTAAAGCTGTGTTTGGTTTCTGTGAGATCTGGTGTTTGATCAGACTGCTGAGGGTGAGGGCTCAACAGTCCACCCTGGACTGCAGCTCGTTTATGGGCATGAACATCCCCACGCAGTCACCCACGACCCGTTCCCGCAAACATCACGCAACGGGGAGTCCAGCTCCCGTTCGCCAGCGGCTCCAGCTTGTGGCAGAGAGACCCTGGATAAATGGAAGTGCTCCTCTCCTGCCCCGCTCTGCTGATCCAGCCCCTGATGCCAGGTGGGGTTTTGACGGGGTCCAACTCGCTCCCCAGGCACTGTCACTGGACAGAAGCTCCATTTTCGAGAGGCCAGGCTGCAGGATGAGAGTAATAGCCCTTGTCACTCCACATAGCCCTGTTACTGGAGATATTTAGTGCTGAAGCTGAGCAGTGGGTCTAATATCTGGGATGCGATAATGTTGCTCCCCGCATGAGTGAGCAGGACATCGATTGCAGGCCATCAGCCCGCCCCTCGGACACTGCGTGCACCGGGCAGCATCCCGCACACGGCATCAGCTGATGCTGCTCGCACCGCATGCATGCTGCCCCTCGAAACAGCATCCTTAGCACTCTCAAACGCCCCTCCACGGTGGCAGAAAGCATTCGGGATTGCAGCTGGACAGCTTTCTGCTTGTGAACATCAAGGGCCAGCTCAGGTACCACGCTGGGTGACTGCTTCACTGGCCGATGTAGGGCTCAACTGCAGTTGCTGGATACAACTGGTTCCCAGCCTGGTTACAGGCATCTCCCTTCGTCAGTGCCTCTCAAGATCCCCGTTGCTTTTGCCTTGCTGCCGCAGGCTGCAAATGACCAGGAGGGATCATTTTAAAGGACAGTAACACCCCAAGCCTATCCACCCCACGGCACTTAGCTAAGCTGTGAAAAGGGAATTAATGCCTCCCTGGCAGCCGAGCTCCACCACTCGCAGGGTTGTGCCGACAGCGGCTGCCACACCAGGAACTCCCCGGGACGAAGCACAGGCACAGCCCGCCATGGTGGCTCCTCCCCGGCACAGCACCGGCACGGGCCGTGGCAGGCACCCCACTCCCTCGCTTCATCCCGGCATCTTCAGGCGCTACCGCGCTCTGCCGCAGGGTAACGCGGCGTGTGCGCAGAAATGAGGCAAACAGCACCTTCCCCTTGCGGAAAGGCCACCGACCCCGCTGGGCTGTGAGCAGGGCTCTGCACGTGTCGCTGCCGCGGTGAGAACAGGACCCACGTACAACAGATGGGTACAGTGCTGAATGTCCCTCCTTATGGACCATCACCGCGAGTTTCGTGGACGTGATTTCTGGGTAGGTGTGGTGCAGGGTGGTGCAGGACAGCGCTGTTTCCAAAAGCAGATGTTCTTCCTGACAGGCTGGTGACGGTCACTCCGGCTGCAAGCTCCCTGGCACTGTGGCCCACACCATGGCCGACTGCGCCAGCAGCAGCACTAACCCTCCCCACGCATGCACAAACAGATCCTGAGTGGGACAGGACCATGGGTGTCAAAGCCACGGGGACACGGCGCATCCCTGGGTTTCTGCACCCCCTCCCACATGCTGCCAGTGGTGGATGCAGGACTGGCGGGACATTTGCTCGGCCCCACCACAGCCCCCTGCACCCAAGGATCAACCCTCGCCACGGTGCGCAGGGGAGGCTTTATTCCCACTCACCAGTCCCCAAATTATCCACTGCCCCGATGTCCCGTACCCTCAGCAGGGTTGCAGAATCCCTGGGCTCTCTGGGACACCTCATCAGCACAGACTTGGCAGCCAACCTCTGACCAGGGACCTTCTTCAGATGCCACCTGGGTGCCACAGAGCTACCGTCACCCAGCACGCGAGAGGCACAACAAGCAGCGACTCCACACAAAGACACATTTGGGACAACTTTACTTCTGATACCAGAGTGCAGGCTTTCTTTACAGGAACCAAAAAAGAACATTTTTTTGTTTAAAAATGGTTCGTTTACTCTTGCTATTTTTTTTTTTACCATTTCATTTTTTAAAAAAAAAGTTACTCCTGAAAGCCATCACTTGTAATAAATTTGTAAGCCAGTGCACTTTGGTTATTTTTCCCTTGTGATCGCTCCTCTGAAGGCGGAAGCTCTCCCCGCTGCTGCCCTGCGCAGGCGCGCGAGGTGGGGACGGGGCGTCGCAGCAGCTCAGCACCCCGAGGCTCCGTCCCAGGGGCCGGGGCAGCGCCTTCCCCTGGCCCGGGGCACAGCCGGGGGTCCCTGCCGCTGTGCAGCTCCTGGTTTTCCGCGTGGTCCCTGCGGTCCTTGAGTACGCGGCAGTTCGCCTCCCTTGTCGGGTGTAAGAGCCGGGAGGCCGTCGCGGGACACGCTGGGAATCCTCGCGGTGCCTCGCAGAGTCGAGTGAACGTCCCTGCAAGGATGCAGGCGCGGTGGGATGCCCACTGCCCCTGCCTCACGGATGCACAGCAGGGCCACCCTTATGGAGCCACTTCTGAAGTGACAGCGTTGAGTTTTTTAATTGACTTTATTTACTCATTTGCTTTTTGTTGCAGGAGCAGTTTTCAGATTGGCTGAAAATTCAGTAGTTCTTTTTTTTTTATTGAACAGTTGCTCAAGTAAAATATTGACCTGAACAACCTTTAGAGTAGAAGGGGGCAGCCTTGCCATGCAAAGAGGAAGAGTTATTGTTTTTATTATTATTATCATTATTATTATAATGTAGGACCACAGACAGCCTCTCTCTGAAGCAGTCAGGTGCTAACAGCAATATACGGTTGGATTCTTTTTTAGAAGGTCATAAATTAGCAACTTATACTTATCTTTTAAAAATTCAAATAAATAAATAAATAAATTTAAAAAGAAAAAGAAAGAGAGAGAGAGAGACAGTCACAACATGCAAGAGCTTACAAGAGAACAAGTAAAAATAACCAAAGCAAAAGACAAGAAATGCAGAAGAAAAGCCCAGGTTCAATTTGGTTTGCAGTCAATGCAGTTTGGAAGCATCATTTATAAAGGTATTTCATATACCAAAAAAGGCACCACAGTATCTACAAAGCCAAATCCTCAGGAGAGTTTCTGTGGGGTGGGGGTGAAGGAGGCAGCCTGGCTAGAGCAGACACATCTTGGTGCACAGCAGATCCCCCCCCTTTAAGCTTGTCCATTGCAAATCTGAACTTTTCCATTTTACGTTTGGTTTTGCTGTCTCTGTTGGTAAAAACACAGAATAATAATAATAAAAAGACAAATGTGAAAAATGGCAAAGGGGACGACGTTCTGATCTTGCAACATAACAGGTGGAATATTTCTAGGATCAAGTTTAAAACAGAGCGGGACTGCTGTAACTAAAACCCCCCAAGGGCACACAGCGTGCGCCCCCTCCCCTTCTCCTCCCCATCCGACTGCCGACAGCCCACACTGGTACAGCGGCAGACAGCTACAGCCATCCCAGTGCCGCCTGGGGACCGGGATAGCGAAAGCCTAACACAGCCCCACGTTACGCCTGAGCTCTCAGCACACAAATAAAGAGAAATCTGGTGTCTGCTGGGTGTGCGCCCGCTGCCCCAGGCGCTGGGGGGTGCAGGAGTGCTCGCCTCTGCAGAGCCATAACTGAACAAAGGAATAGGAAGGAAAAGGAAAAAAAAAAGAAAGAAAGAAAAGAAACATTTGAAATCTTGTGTTTACTAGTATTCAGTACATGAGATTCCTAAAGAACAACTTGTCCTCCTAGTTAACCTTGTCCTGAAATATATACAGGTTATTTGTTGCTGCCACGGCAATGATATTCTCGGAGGGGTGCCAAGCTGTGTGCAGGATCTTTTTGCTAAAGTCCAGACTGTCCACGCTAATTTCGTCTTTCCTCCGCTTGCCGCCCACGCAGACCTTGCGGGGCTTGAGGATGGCGCGGGGTTTGCTGTTCTCCCGCGAGGCCTCCAGCGTCACGTCACGCTTGGTGTTGCGGTCAAACATGCGGAAGAAGTTGTTGTAGGAGCCGGTCATGATGACGCTGCGAGGAGGGAGGAAGGATGGGTCACCGCGTGCGGCCCCGGCCCCTGCCGCCCACCCGGCTGTGGTACCCCAGATCTGCCCAGCACAGACCCCGCAGGACGTGGGGGCACAAGCAGGGAGCTCGTGCCCCATCCTGCGCCAAAAGGCTCAGGCTCAGCCAGTGAAGCCACATCCCCATGTCCTTCTCCTCCTTAACCCAGAGAACGTACATGGGGGAGGCAATTCCTTTCAGGATAACAACACGTACACAGATCAGTCTTTATGGCAAAGATTTCGCTGACCTGAACCGAATGATTTTCACACCTTTTTAGAGGCAAACTGCCTCATGACTAGAGGCAGACTGAATATGCAGAGGCATGATGAGATTTGGATTAGATTTGGAATTTGGGCTTCAGGCCCAGTTGTGCCTCGTTAACTCGCTCTGATGGTTCAGAGAAAAAAATGTGGCAAAACTGCCAGGTCAACTGATCTTGTATGCTTTCTGCCACCTGATTCCGTGTGATTTATGCGTGGATAGTTGTCATCCCCAGATTCTGGCAATCTGGAGCCAAATGCGTCACCACCCTCCTCCAGGTGTGGGCGAAATGGAGACAGGAACTGAGCCCGTCCAGGAGAGAGCCGGGCCCCCACCAGACACCCTCAGCAGTGCTTGGGTACGGGGCTGCGGGTTTAGGTGATCCCTGTTGTACCCACAGGAAAACTCTCTAGACCCCGCACCCAGCCGAAGGGGCCACAGGGTGACGCGGGAGCCACTGGGCCATCCCAAAGCGTGCACCCTCTGGGCCGAACTCGGCACCCGTGGGGCTGGGTGCTGGGGTGGAGCCGCGTCGCCGAACCGCTCACCTGTCGGACCCGTTCCAGACGCACTCGAACTTGTCAAAGATGCAGTCGTTCTCGTAGAGCGAGCAGAGCTTGCTCCGCAGGTAGTCGTGAACCTGCCAGCAGGGAGGGACGGGGTGTGAGGGCCCCGCGCCGACTGGCACAGCCCAGCGGCCGGCAAATGCCAGCCCAGGGCTTGCCGGGGGCTGAAGGACCTGGCCCAGTCCCGCAGCTGAGCCAGGGAGCGTTGGGCACAGCCCGTTATCGCATGCCCTTGGCCACGGCCACCCTTCCACTGTAAGCAGCAGCACCAGTACCGCTACACGTATGGCTTGGGCAGCACTGGGCAGCGCCAGGGCACGTCCCCTGGCAGAGGGTTGCAAGGACCGCTGCTCTGCCCCGACGCTTGCCTCCCACGTGGCCCTCCTGGCCGCCAGCACCTGAGCTTCCCCTCCTCACCCACACCCAACCTGGGGATGTGGGTTACAATTCACCAGGCCACTCAAGCCCACATTTAACGGTTCTTCATTTGCTTTCTGTGATTTAACAGCACAATGCTCCCATCCATCAGGTTTGTACCCGTCCCCCTGCCGCTGGCCCAGGAATGCGGCTCGGGCAGGAGCACTGCGGGTGCCCAATCGCTGCAGGTGCCCAGCCATGCCATGCTCACCTGGTAGGTCTCGATGGGCCGGTTCTCCATGTTCAGGTCCCACACCTTGACGGTGAGATAGTCCCGGGTCATGATATACCTCCCACTGTGGCTGAATTTGACATCGGAGATTGAGGAGATGATCTCAGAAAAAAATGACCGGTTACTTGGGTCTTCAGGCTCTTCGAAAACTGCGGAAGAGGAAAGGACAAGCCCCGGCATCAGCTGAGGCAGGAGCTCCCTGTCCCCAGGCCAGAGACCTGCCACCCTGCCCTAGCACCACAGGATGCTCCTGGAAGGGGAGTGGGCAACCCCAGAGCCACGCTGCCTCATGGCAAAGGAGGCTCCAGTTTGGCTGTGGAGACCTACAGACGGCACCGAGCCCGTGTCCCCGGGCAGCCACCGCCAACGCCCAAATGCCCTCCAGTCCCAGAGCCGCCCGCCCCGCTCCACCGAGCAGAGGCACCTGTGTCCCCACGGGACGTCACCACAGTGGGCTGGGCGAACGCTCCCCACTTCTGGGTTTGGCCTAGACCAGACAAATGCCCGTTTTTTATGGACTTTACTTGGCACAGTTGAAGCTCCTTTGTTTTTAATGTGTGCAATAAGCAAGAAGGATCATCGGAGACCAATCTATCAACAGCGCCACAGAAGCCCAGAAGATTTAGAGCCTTGCATGTCACTTCTGCTCTCTAGAAATCAATGTGCAGCGTAACTGAAAGTCAATGTAAATATTTTATAGCCACTGCAACCTACAGATTTAATCTGATCAGTCTTTGAATAAATCAGTTTGAACAGTTTAAAGGAGACCGATGAAGTTCCAAATTAAATGTATTTACAAATTTGATTTCAAAGTAACATCAGCTGTGCAAGTATGGCTTTAAAAAAACATCACAGAGATGCAGCTGATGCAGGAACATCCTCTTTCCACCTCTACAGACAGCTCTCCAGTGCGGCATTAAAGGATACTGCTGGGTAACATGGAGAAGCTCACACTGCTTCACTTCTCTACTGGAGAAAAATCCAGTTGCCAGCCGCATTTGTCCGACCCTCGTCCCCAGCACTGAAGCTCAGCTACAAACCCTCCGCCGCGGCGGCTGTTGGCTCCAACCCACCGGTGGCCAGAGCAGGGGATGTGCCAGCAGCCGGCCCGGCCGCTCCGCGCCCCGCAGGCAGCGTGCCCTGCACAACGCCGCACCGAGCACCGGCTTTTGCTCGGGTTTATCATCCCCTCGCTGAGCCCTGCGGTACCAACGCCTGAACTCCTGAGCATGGCGGAAAAAATGCCTGAATTGCCAGTATAAATGATCTCTCTACAAATCAGAAATGGCATTGCCCACAGCAGGACCCAGCTCTGGGTCCTTTAATCACCAGCAGGAAATCTGATGACATGTCAGGTTTTTTAAATAAGAAAAGCGATGGCAACAAGAGAAAACAAAGCAGTCTGTGGAGAGCATCTGAATGCCATGACTTGTCTTCGCTGTAATCATCACAGGTTTGCTCACACCAGGTCGGCTGGCTTCGTGAGGCTCGTTTTAATGGCTGCATTGTTTCCGTCACGGATGCGTGTATGTGAGCTTATGTCAAGGCTGGAGGTGTTCGGTTTGTAGTACAAGGGCAGGACGAAATTGTTGCTGATACTGTAGAAGTAGAAAATGTTAAATTGCAGATCAACTAGCAAACAGGAAAGGCCTCAGAGAATGAACCCAAGAGCTGAGGCAGCACTGAGACAAGTCAGCGAGGGTAGGACATCAGCGGAACGAAGAGGGCTGGGAACAGCTCTCCGACACCAGGTCCCGCATCCCTCTGGCACAGCTGCAGGGAGCATTCCCGCTGGCACGGTGTCGCATCTGCTCTGCTCCCCGCCAGCACCCTGCTGCTCCCTCCTCCCGCGATTCCCCATCCTCCGGGTCCTGCCCAAGCAGCAGCGGAGCGAGGGCATTTCGTCCCCTCGTGCCCGTGGGGGAGCTGACACCAAAGAGCAGCGCAGGCTGCAGCGATGCCCAGGAAGGGGCTGGGGCAGGGTTGAGGCATCAGCCCTGCCCAGTGGGAGAGCAAGGGGGTCCTGTGCAGCACCTCCTGTGTGCCAAGGAACTTGTGCACAGGGCGAGAAGGCAGGATCCAGCCATGCGCCGAGTCTAGTGCAGGATCCAGCCGTGCACAACAGAGTCCAGCAGAGGATCCACTCCCGTACGCAGTCCAGTGCAGAGGAGCCACTGACTTTTTAAAATTCAGAGCAGCTAAGAGGTGAAGTCTGGTATGGGTTAACTGCATTTTCCCTACACCAGTCTCCCTGCCCGCAATACTATGGCTCTGATACTGGGAAGCAAAAACCAGACCTACCAACGCAGAGAGCAATCATTCAAAGGACATTCTGGAGACAACCTCCCCGAGCTGCTGCCTCCGCACTCGCCCTGCGCTGGAGCACCCCTCGGCCAGAGGGACCCTCTGTCGGGGCAGCTTCAAAGCAAAGGTTTTTTTTCACTCAACAATAAATTTAACCACTCATCAATACATTTAACACCAATTCAAGTACTGTCTTTTCTTTCTCACTCCTCATTTGAACTCTAATCACGACAATTAGCAATGCAGACTGGAAAACTGAAAGCACTGCAAAGCTGCACTGCATCGTCACCAAGCCCAGGCTGGGGCCGTGGCTGTCACTCGGGTCCCTCTCTGGGCTCAGTGTCACCTCTCAGCTCAGCCCCAACACCCGCCCTATTAGAAGCGAATGATTCACCAGGTGGAAGTTTTGATTTCAGATGAAGACAGCAGAGCTTGCAAAGGCAAAAAGGTTTCCTGCTTTGCTAAATGAGCTCAGGGTGGCACAAGAGGCTTGTTCTTCACTCCCCTGGAGATTTCGCACAACCAACGAGTTAATTCTTAGCTTGAGGCTTTGCCAGACCTATTATTCTGTGTAGCAAGACATTGTTAGCTCCTGCGAGGAGTTGGAGGAAGGAGATGATTAGTTTCTGGGGGCGACACTATCAGCTCAGCTCTGCTCCAGCTGAAACCTGGGACAATGAGAGCTCAGCTCAGCTCAGCTCAGCTCGCCCCGCAGATTCCCAGTGCTGCGCAGGACTGGCTTTGTCTACACAAAGAAGTGAGTTTTCTAACAGGAATCAGCTCTCTGATCTCTGCTCATATAACCTTTTTCCTCTATAAAAGGCTTAGCTGAAAGAATAGGTAAAGAGAACACACTGTTGGCAGGAACATGGGAATGAGCGTGTTTTGCTGGAGCCTGGTTTGGCTTTGCAGAGTCGGCACTCTTTAGTTTCATTCCTGCCTGTGCCAACAGCATGCGGCAGCCCCGGATACGTGGCTCAGAGCCTCTCCTCTGAGCTGGCAAAGGTGATTTCCAGGGGTGAGGCCAAGCCTCTCCAGGCATTTAGAGACACCCACTAGCCAAGCAGCAAAGTCACCTACCAGCAAGTCCAGACCATCACCCGGCGGGATGCGGGCATCTCAAGTCAGGGCAGGCAGCTGATGCGGGAAAAGCCCTCTGCTCAGCTGCAGCACACTGCAGACAACAGCAGCACTGGGAGCATCTCCCCAAACCCAGACACCTAGGTCGGAGAAGTTAATTTGGTCCAGATGTGGCTATTTTACCCCTGTACTCCTCTCTCTTTGGAAGGACACAGCTAGCAGAGCCCAGCTCCCCTCTCTCTTCTCCTCTTCCTCTTCCTCTCCCCTTCTTTTGTGCATCCTGAGTTTCAGGTTGCACCAGATGACCAGCTACATTTAGAGACTTGTCAGATAAAAGGACTTTGGAACAATCAATCTGAGCTCTGCTTGAGCAGGCGAGTCCTACACGATAGTTATTCCCTGCTGAGCTTTTGGGGTGTTACTAAGACTGGCCACCAGAAAGCACACTGGTTTTAACTGGTGGCTGTGTTCCAGCATGGGTCTGTATTAACCTGTATGAGACGAACCTCCTCTGACATCGCACTGGCACAGGCAAAGCCACGTCGCCATCTCTGCTGGGCTCTGGCTCGCGTGCGCTGCCTGCTGCGTGCTGCCTGCGCCGCGAGCTCCCTCGCGCTCCCTGCACGATGCCCACCCTCGGGCAGCGCCTGTGGGTCAGGGAGCAAGGGGGACGCTGGCCCAGGGGCTGCATGCCACTCGTGTACAAGGCGGCCCGTCCGTCCTGCGTACTAAAAGCAATGGAGCCACTTAGTGCGTAAGCCCCCTGCAAGGCATCTGACCCCTCTGGATTTCAGCTGAGGCTCCAATTAATCTGGTAATACACAGGGCCCCCGTGGAAACCTGGAAGCACAATGGAGCAGTACTTGCACAGGCAAATACAGTAACCCTCTGTTTCTTCTCTTGCTTCAAATAAGAAGTCAAAACTCCACCGATAGTTCACCTAAAACCAAAATTAATCATGATCAACACTGAGGAAAAGCTAAGCTAGCACAAGCAGAGAACTGAACTTTGCTTTATATTGGAAAAATCAACTCTGCAATCCGCTCTCAGCCCAGAGGTGCAGGAGCCTTGCAACCACAGGCTAAGGAGCAGGAATTACTAGTCTGGTGCCAATTTCCCCCGTGAACTTGAGTGATTTGCTTTTCTGCCTCATTCTTCCTATCTGTAGCGAGGCAACAAAACGTGTTCCTCTTCCTCACAGTTGAGGTACAGATTAACAAAGCGGTTTTGGCAGCGTACTCTGAGCACCAACACGGGCCCTGGCAGCCCCAAGGCAGGACGGGGGGAAGCTGCTGTCTACAGGGTGGCTGGGCCCTGCTGTCCCCAGACCCTGCCAGCACTGTCCCCACGGCCACCAGGCAGCAGGGCCACAGCCGTCCACTCCTCCACGGGATGCCCGGACCCTCCCCAGTCCTGGCGCTGGGAGCAGGGGGGCTCTGCCAAGACTGGGGTCACAGCACACAGGCAGTGCCACCCAGTCCCCGCCGGCGGAGCGGAGCGGGTCTGAGAACCAAAGCACACGGCTGGGCAGGGCAGGGGCTCGGGGGAGCTATTTTTGCTTCCCGACTGAAGGCTTTTGTGTGGCTTTGCTCCTGCTGCAGACGCAGATCTGGGCTGCTGAGCTCATGGAAAAGATTTCTGAGGACTAATTCTCTGTTACACAACAAACCTATTTTCCTCTGACACTGAGCAGGAGCTGCCCTCCCCATGCCGGCTCCCTCTGCTAGCCCTCCTTCCTGAGCAGCCTTCATCAGCACCCTCCCCGTGGGGACACAGACCAAACAGAACTCGGAGATGGCCACGAAGGGCTGCACAGCCCACAGGGTGATCCTGCTCCTCAGGGAGACTGGTGGCCTTTCCACCACGTGCTTGGAAAGCAGCAGCGATGCCGAGTCTGGCCGGGTCTTCCTCACTGGGGCTTCCCCAAAAGGCAGCAGTGCCTGCCCAAATACAAGGAGTGGGGGGCTTGTTTTAGAAATACATCTGCAATATCGGAGGGTAAAATCTGTCAGCTGTCGGTTACCTTACCAAAGCAGTTTTGTGTGCTTCGTATTTCTAACCAAAGCTGAAACTGTTTTCAGCAAAGAAGAAATATTTGGTAGTGTTGCTGTAAGGCAGTCAGCAGCGAAAAGACAAGAAGGCAAAGGTCCCCCTTTGGGAAACGGGCTGTACTTTGAGCCTTTTGTTTCAGGAGTTTGGTAGGTACAATCACAGGTGGCTACTTAAAAAAAAAAGTGGAAAGCCCAACGCATTTTGCTATGGGGAAATAACTGTAGTAACCCACAACTGGGTTTTTCCTCACTTTCCCATATGCTTTTCAAACAGGATTACTTTTGCCGGCATTACCAGCTGCTCCAGGAATCCCGATTGCCCCTTTGGCTTCCCATGGTGCTTCGGACAACGCACACGATTTCCTTGTGCATGGTGTGCCCGGGTAGGTATCCCCTCGCAGGATCACTGCCCCTCTTAGTGTTGTAGCACATAGCTCTTCACATCCCTGCGGAGCTGGCATTTCTGTATGGAAGCTGCTGTTGTCTCTTAAGCCAGCTACATGGCTGGAGATAAGACGCAAAATGTCACAGATCGCAGGAGTCGCAAATAAAATGGGCAAACAAAATTTAATAAGAGAAGCACATAAGTAAAAGCTGGCCCCAAGCAGTAAACTGCATCTATCTAAATAAACATGACTGGGATACGCAGTGCTCTCTTCTGCATTTTTATTAAATATTGACAGTTATTAAATGTCTCCATTGGAGGATTCGCCTCCAAAAGCCAATGTTGCTTTTCATTTTGAACTTTGATGAACTGTCTCAATTTCGACTCACACATCTGCTGAACCGCAATTGACTGAGGCTGATGCTTCTGAGGGATGGAGGGAAATCAATAAGGAAATGTCACGGGAGAGGTCAAACTGAGCCGGGATTCACCGCTGGCCGGTGTGCTTGCGGAGGGCTGGAGGGACGCAGTGGTACCCAAACAAAGGGAAATGCCGGGGGAGGCTTCTGCTGCTGAAGTGTCAGGAAAATGAATTTTGTTTGCTCCTTAATTGTATTCTGATTCTCAGCTGGGAGCCGACACTGTAGGACTGCGAGACACAGTCGGGAAATGCAAGAACAGAAAGGTGTGTTTTGTTCAGGATTTGGGAAAACTGCCATTTGATATTTTCGAATCTCCAGCCAGCAAAAGCTTTCCTCTCCATCCACTTCACTCATTTAAAAACAGGTATCAGACTGCGACCGCAGCTCAAAAGCCCAGAAGCAATAGCCGGTGTGCAATTCCCTATCGCCTCTAGGACCTAAATCTGAAACACACCCAGGTGCTCTCTGGATATAGATTATTAGCATGGGGCTCCAGTAAGTTGCACCCAGTTTGTGCATCTTGTTCTCCTAACATGATCACACTTCAAATACTGAAAATCTCCTTAATTTCCCACAAGATATTGGCCATTTTCTGAAGGAAACTCAAACAAGAACAGGAGACACAGAGCTTTAGCTGTCCAGTCACATAGCACAGCGGCCCTTGCTTCTGCCATATTTCATTTTCATAAGGCAGATTCCAAGGTCCTTTAGGTCTGTCCCATCTTTGTGTCTTATTTACAACACTGCGCTCAGCACAGAGCTGCCTTCCAGAAACTGCTAGGGCACAAAGAACAGCAACAGGTATTTACCAGCCCAGCCATAAATGTCGTAGGTGTTCGTGCTGGTATTTTACTGAGTAGATGCTGATAAGGAGAATATTTCCAGTAACGACCTCCTGACACACACAGGCTGAGCAGGAACCAAGCTTAGCTGGCTGCCTCAGCAGCAGCTCACTCATCACATCAGCCCAGCAAGGACCAAGAACAAGCTCCCTAGCTGCCCAGCTTACTCCAAATTTTAAGGGGGCTTTTCTGCACATCCTGACCCCTGCAGCATCAACCGCAGTGGACAACAGGACATGGGCCTATTTGGACAAACAGCTTGAAGAAACACAGCACTCCCTGTCTTCTGGCATTGACAGCTCCATAGTTGCTGTGCACCGACATCCCAGTGACCGCTCAGACCTGCTGCTGCTGAAACATCATCGTGAGGTTTTTAACATGCTCCCCCAAAGGGTGTGGGGCCAGGACCCAGGGGAAGCTGCTCCTTTCGGGGACGGGCAGGACTGAGGGCAGATGGCCATGGGAACACTCAGGGGCAGGCATGACTACAGCCCAGCACACCCCGAGGGATGGGGTGAGGTGGCAGGGCAGACCTGAGCCCAGGTCGGTCTCTGCACTCCTTTTTTGGACTCTTTTAACCCAAAGGGGACCCTGTCCCAGCCGTCGCGCTGGCAGGGGCTGTACTCACACTTGGCGTGGCGGTCACAGAGGGCAGAGGTGCGCATGTCGCACAGCCGGATGGTGCCTTTGCTGCTGCTGTAGACGAAGGTGTTGCAGTGGTGCGGGTGGAACTCAGCGGCCGTGATCACCTCCGTCAGCTCCTCCATGTTGGCTGGCTTGATGTCCACGATGTCTGGCAGGGCGAGTCAAGGAGACCCATGTAGCCTGGCCCAGTGGGGTCTCCTCCCACCGCCCCCCCTGCTGATGTCTCTGGGCGCCTGGGCTTCCCCTCGCCCCTGCAAACCAGGTGTTCCTGGGAGAGCAGCACCATCCTGGGGCAGAACCGCAGCACCGAGCCGGGACCAGCCAGTGCAGGGGAAAGCCAACATCCGTCACTTTTTCTGTTCAGCCAGGGACCACAGCTCCGGTACCATGGCCTGGACCCCCTCTGCGCAGCACGAGACCTGACTCTGCCCATTCACCCCAGGCCAGAGTAAATGTCTTTTATTGCAGCATCGGGGCATGGTGAGTAGCTGCACCAAAAACAACGGAGAGGAAACAAAACCCAGAGCCCAATGACCAACAGAAAACCACCTCAACCCAAGCGTGGCTGCCCAGGGATGTGTAATTTCCGAAACATTTCACGTGCTTGGGCTCAGTGAAATGCTGGGTTGAAAACCGAGCTGCAGACCCTGTCCCCAGGCTCCGCGGATGGTGCCAGCAAGAACCTGCACAGGCCCACAGAGCAACCCGGTGCCGCAGGGGACGGCTGACAAGCATCTGTCCCGGCCTGACACCAAGCCAGTGGTCACTGGTGGAAGCAGCTTCAGATCTTACAGTGCAATCCAGACACCCAGCATGGGACGATTTACCCACAGTGCAGAAGGGGAAAAAGAAACAGCACCTTTCCTCACCCCCTGGAAAGCAAATTAAGATCCTGCTGTTCCTGGCAAGACAGGAGTTTAAAAAAAAAATAAAGAAGAAGATATGAATTTCTCAGACATGTGGGGTGTTTTACAATAGCAAGCATTCCCGCAGAAGAAGCCGCCACAGTTCACAGCCACTGAGTGGTTTCACAGCCTGGCCGTGCTGCGGGTCCACAGCAGAACCTGGATCCCAGCCCAAGCCAGACCTGAACCCAGCACACGGCCCTGCGGGACAGCGATCACTCCCTCCCAAACTGCCGCAAGTCTGGATGTATTGGTGTTTGTAAGGCATGCTGACAGTCTGCAATGAGAAGCGGTACAGGACCGCACTGTGTCACAATGCTGCTACACTCCCCATGGTTCTGTAGCGATCTTGCTCTTCTGACCTGCAATAACATCTCATGACAGCCCCGATGCTCTGCTCAGCAGAGGTTTCAAATCCCATCAAACTGTGCAGTGGGTGGGTGACATGCACAAAACTAAAAAACTCCAATCCACAGCACTGCCTCTTCTCAACTCTCAGTCAGGCAGGGACCAGATTTGTTTTTTGTCAACAAAAGTGAAAATCAGCTACATATTCCTCCCCTCCCTGGGCAGGCAGGAGGTGCTGCTGTGGCTCTCCTCCCCGCCGTGCCAGCATCATCCAACGCCCTGTCGGGTACCCTGCAGAGAGCCTGGTGGGGCTGGACCCATGGCTCGGCCAAACGTAGCCAAACCGGGGACACCCTGGTAAGGGGCTCCAAGGCACCAGGCAGAGAGATGACACCAACGCACCAGCAAGCCGGTGGGATGGGACATCTGAGTGGACATCTCTCTGGTGGTGACGTTTCTCCATCAATTCTTAGCAAGCATTTTGGGTGCTGCACTTGCACCTTGGCCAAACTCCCTCAGGCCATCTAAACTCCCTGAGGTTTTACCCAAATTTAGCACTCTTCAACCTTCTTCCCCAAAACGCAACACACAGTGCAGCCCTGCTCAACCGTACCCACTTCGAGCTCCCACCAGACACACGCCTGTGACTGCTGAAATCCTCTCCAGCTGCCTAAATTTGCCACATGCCCTGGGGATTTCTCAGGAGGAAACACTATATAAATATCATCGATGATTAGTGCCCCGTTGTTATTATTTCTGATGCGGCTGTTACAAGGGTGACTGGCACGACCTCATTTGTATGACTGTGACTGGCAGCCTGTCACCCCACTGCAGGGTATAATGCAGACTGCATGATTAATATTTCCTCTCTCCATCTTCCCCAAGGCATGTGTCTTCTCCATCACCCGCGGACTCCCCTCCCTCCCGCCCACCCCACATAGACCCCGCAGGCAAAATTCAAAAATGTGTCACCCGCACCAGGAGGCAGCAGTCGTGACGCCGCCAGCTGAGCCCTGTGCCGCGGAGGGAGCGGTTCAGTATGACGGCCAAATGTGTCCGCTGGAGACAGCCCGGTGTCCCGCCGGTGTCCCGGCTCAGCCCGGCAGCACGGGCAGAGACAAGAGGGAATTGCCTTGGTAATGACACCTGGGGATGGGATTTCAGGTGTTCTGTAGTCAGATGCATGGCCGACAGCACTATTTTGTAATCCTGAGCCCCTGCGAGCCCTTGCCAGAGGGTGAAGCTCCTGTACCGAGGAGCTGTGATCGGGGTGCGGGGACGGGGCCAGGTGAGATGCTGTGCTACCTGCTCAGTCACCATCACAGCAGACACAGGCACGGCTCTGCTGCCTCCCACGGAGCCGGACCTCGCAGGTCCCTCCTCTGCTGCTCACCTTCACTGGGGACCTGTCTCCCCGTCCAGCTTTCTCATTCTCCCACTGACATTTGCACGTGTCTGGGCTCCCAGGGCTTTTACACCCCACTTGCCAGCCAGGGCACCTCCCTTATTCCTGCTCTCGGCTGGGCTGGGACTGTCCCAGGGGCCGCGGGGCGGCACGCAGCAAAGGATACTAAAACTTTGATTTGTGATTTCAAAGTTCCACAGGTTTATCCTCAGGTCGTCCGCCGACATGTAGGTCTCGTAGTCGCTGTTGACAGAGATGGAGTTGATGTGGTAGGTATGCGCGTTGGCAAACACCCTCCGGGGAGTGGCCTCCACCATCAGGTCCATGGGCCGGAGCACAGGTACCTGCGGGACGGGAAGCAGAGCGTCAGCACCCAGGGACAGGGTCCGGCTGTCCCACCCCACCCAGGCCAGCACCCCGCACGGGGGGGACGTCCCCACGGCTAGGGCAGGTGCCCACGCAGCTCCGACTGGCAGCGCTCCATCCCACCCTCCACGCTCTCACCAAGGAAACCTAACGCCTTTCCAAGTGTATGAACAGAAGGACAAGCAGACACGAAAGCCTTTTACTTTTGAAAGAGGCACCAGTACGGTTAGATTGCAGTGAGGCAGCGATAGCCCAGTAAACCAGGCTGGGATTCTGCTGCAGCAAGCATTCTTTCTTTTTTAAAAAAAAAAACCAACACTTCTACCTTGTTTTGTCACTGCCCAATCTGAAATTGCTGGAGCATTTCTAACAGAAATATATTTCTTGAGAGAGCCAGGTCAGCACAGATTTTTCTTTTAAGTTTTTTGCATTTGCTTCACAGTGAAGGGAGGCAGGTAAGAGATGAGAAGAGACAGGGAAAGGGAACGCACAGGGCAGGGACAGATGGAGGGACTAGAAGCAGAGCTACATGTTTGCCTTTAGATTAATAAGCATAACTCATGTAAACATCGGGGGATGGAGAGATGCAATAAGAACAGTGTATGCAAGGACCAGTGTAAGTAATAACTTCAGACATAACGCTCTTAAGGCAACTTAATATACTAGAAAGGTGTCAGTCTGTGCTCCCGTTTGCCAGTAAGCTATTCCCTCAAGCTACTTCATTACTGTATGCTGCCCAAACAGATTTCCCATGGCTGCAGAGGTGGGGACGGGAGTGTGACAGCCAGCTCGAGTGACACTAGAGCACAGGGACTGCCAGCTCAGAGCCTGAGCTTAATGTGACGAGCCTGCCTGCTAATTCAGTCTGACACAGTCAATGATGCATCGTTTGCCGCTGAAGGACTCTGCTCAGCCATCTGGGGACGGAGGCTCGCGTTTTGCTCAGGGATTACAGGAACCGCCTGTCATTCAGACCGTCGGAAACGTGACGGTTGCGCAAAGGGAGAAGGTTCAATGGTTACACCACGCCTCACCGGGCACAAAAATAGGTACAGCAAAGGCTTTGGCAGAGGATTTCATTCAGCGAGATGATGCTGTGCAGCCCAACCACATCTCACAGTCAAATCCCAGGCCAGTCCCCGTCCCCGGCAGAAGCCCAGCAGCAGGTACTGCCCAGCACACTGCAGGGCAAAGCAACCAGGGCAATCCGGGTCTGAGCCAGAGCAGCGTGGCCATCTGCAACTTCCAGCGCCCCAGCACAATTCCCTACCCCATTCTTATATGGCAGCTACTCACAACCACAGAGCTAAGATGATAAACTCTTCAGCCAAGGAAATTCTCCACACATTACTTCAGAGCCAAATTCTAAGAAGTTTTTTATGTCTGGAACTTAGTCTGTCACCAGGTAAAATCCCATGAGAGGAACAAACCTGGACACCCGTGAGTATTTTGGTATGACAGGATTTTTATCTGCTACAGTGGCAAGGATCTGCACTGGACTATGGAAAACAGCAAGTGTCCGTGCTCCTTCTCACCATGTGCTGCGAGCTTTTGCTTAAGGGTATCAACAATAAGTATCTAAATCTGAAAGCACTGACATTTTGAGCCGGGAACAGCCAGGAATATGCTGGGAGCACACACCGGTTGGGAATCTCGTCCCACAACAGCAGAAATTTTGCAGCAGAAGGCAAACCCCATCTCAGGACTGCCAAGGGGAGCAGCTGCCCAGTGCAGGCTGAGCCTCAGCCTGGGTTTAATCTCTTCTCTGCTTAAGTCTGACCTGAAGCTGGCTGGAAACACGGCCACTGCAGGGGAGGCTGACGCGAGTCCGTGCCGACGGCTCAACCCTGGTGCTGGCACTGACGCGCGCCCTCGCCGACACGCGAATCACAGGCAGGAAGAGCCTCTGTCTCCCTCTCCCCGCTCATCCCGCTCGCTACCACGGGACTGTTCTTGGCTGCGTCTTTCCCAGTGCGCTGCCTGGTCTCCAGCAATGTAACTCCCAGCGCCCCAGGGACCCGTGCCAGCGGCTGACAGACACCCGCGTTACATTTCTGCTTAACGTACAACAAAAAGGGTGGTCTGAGGGAAGACCCGCAGACTGCTCCGGGTGCCGCAGCCACGCCGTCCCAAGCCCAGCTGGGCAGGCAGGGAGCGGGGCTCAGGGTGGCAGCGAACAGCACTGGTGAAGAGAAAGTGCCCAACAAATGGGGCAATGTGACAGAAACTGAAATTTGGCCTTTTTTTTTTTTTTTTGAAGCACACAGAGTCCAATTCAGTGCCTGCCTAAACCACCCGGCTCCCACCAGCATTGCCATGGCAATCCTCAACAGCACAGAGACTTCCTCAGTGCATCCCTTCTTCAATTACAGAGCCAACCTGCAGGGCAGGCTCTGGTATTATATATACCCATTATTAAAGGGTAATTCAGTGTAACAAACCGCATCAAGTACACAGAAAGGCTGTCAAATAAAATAAACCACTAATAAATTAAATTACTTTCTGTTTTCAGGAAGGGGGGGGAATGCCAGTCATTTTTCATTTAAAACAAAATATGTCTTCATTTTTCTTTCTGCCTTTAGCAGGCACCCCCTGCAAAAGAGCCAATCCCACTCATTCAAAGCGCGCATGACACTCGATTCCTCTCTCCTTGTTTGGTGAAGGCTTCCCCTTTCCTGAGTTAATGAGGCACTAATCCTCCCTTGAGCTGTAAAATTAATTTTCTCTGTGGTTGGGGGGTGGAGGGAGCCGGCGGTCCTTGGCCCCTTCCTACCGCCAGTGCTGCATTTCCTCCTGCCACCTCCAGCCACCGAGCAAAGGACCACGGCACAGGTAACGCGATGTCAGTAATTGCTGCCGCTTCACTACTTTGTCCCCTGTTCCTATCAGGTTCCCCCCTTTCATTGTCTGTCATGTTGACTGTCACCAAATGCTCCCTGCTCCCAGGAGAAAAGCTTCGTGTGGCAGAGCTTCTCCTCGTCATTCGTGGCACTGTGATGGATGCGGCCTGAAGAGATGCAAAGATTCAGTGTTTCTCAGGAAAACCTTGTCCTCTGCCCAGAGGTGCTATATGGTACACAGTGTTTTCAAACGCAAGTCAATATACAGGGGAAAAAGACTGAGGCCTCCAGGATGACCTGGTCACATAACCGCTCACAAGCACCAGTCCAACATGTGCTGGGTTTGAGCTGCCCGTCACTGGGGTCAGACCGGTGACACGAAACCCCCAGCACAGCCCCGCAGCGAGATGGGATTCATTCACCTACACACAAGGCGAAAGTGCTGCTGGGAATCCTTCTCACGGGACACGCTGGAGGCCACAAATCCCTAAAGGCTGTGAATTTGACGGGGCTGGCTCATGAAGGGAAAGCCTAGCACAGACAAACAAAGCAGCGATACTGCCTCTGCCCCAGAAAGCTGCTGCTGTGCCCCGGCATCGCCCTGGTGCGGGTCCTGCACCCGCCCCTGCACAGTCTCCTGGCCATGGGCAGACGGGGAGAGCATGACCATAGACTGGTCAGTGTTGGGACCACACACCATTTCTGTGTAATGGAGAAAGAGGCTTTGCTCTCAGTTACCTCCATGGAAATCCTCTTAGCACAATGGAGCCACACTGGACTTACACTGAGATACAAATCTGACCCAGAGTAGCAGCCATTAAAAAAAAAAATCAATAAATAATCCATTCAGGTGTCTATCCGGTCCCCACCTTGTCAAGCACTACCAAGCCTCAGCACCAACCGCAGTCAAAGCTCTGCAATTACCTGCTACATGCAGCGGGACCGGCAGCAGGTCAGCCCGGCACTGCCGCGGCTGTAACGGCAACTGCAAAGCAGCTCCCACTGTGGCCCGCTCGGCGCGTACGGCAGCGCTCGCGTTTAACCACGATGCTGTAAACCAGCAGACAGGGCAGAGCTTTCCTCTCTCCTTTTGCATTTACAGCCAGACAAGCTCTGCCCTTTCTGGCGTGAGCCGAGCAGCGGCGGCAGCACCAGGCCAGTGCGGCCGCCCAGGCGTAGCCCTTCGGCCAGGCCACCCGCCCCTGCTCCGCACAATCACTGCCTGGCGCACAGTTTGCTCCGCAGCCTTGCGCAGCCTCGGCAGAATTTGGCCAAGTGGGATTAGTCACAGCCAAAGCCCAGATTAACCCTAGCCTTGGGTTTGCAAGAAGGAAAACATAATCCAGTTCCTGGCAAATCAGAGAGCAGAGCTAGCTGCTCGGGGATAAATCCGGCAAGGTTCTTCACCTGCTCCAGCAGCTGAGCTCTTCTGAATGTGCTCCCCGATGTTTATTTCTTACCTACAAAAGGCATATTCTGTAACTGGCCAATGCTGCCTGCAGATTAATATTTTGCAGACAAAATGTGCATCAAACACTATTTTCATGGCAGACTGACAATTTCACACTCTTCAGGATTTTGTCTTCCCCATGAAGTGTGGAAGGTACCTTCCTGCAGGAGGATAAACCCACTATCTCATTACCGGTCCATGTAGCTGATAGAGCTTCTGGTTTCATCTCTTTTCCCTAGACATTTCCCTCCCTGCTAAGCCTCACACTAACACCGCTGCTTCTGTTGCCTGTTACTGAGCCTTTTTTCATACAATGAAATGCAGGCACAGACTTGCTGCCAACTGAAGATCCACCTTCAAGTGTGCAGGTCCAAAAGGTGCAGGCTGCCCCAAAAGGGTCTGGGTGCCAGCTGGGGGGGGCAGGAGCAGGGGGAGGACCACGGACACCAGGTCTGCAGGGAGGACGGTGCAGCCAGCGCTGGAGCACGTGGTGCCTGGCAGACCTGCCAGCCGGAGCCTTCTCACGGACCGCTCCGCCACGGAGGAGGCTGCTGGCACACCGCAGGGCAGCGGCAGCGGCACCGGCAGGTGCTCAGCGCACACTCGCAGCTGCAGGAGTCGGAGCTGGAGGGGGAGAAGGTGTGACACGGTACCTGGCTGCGTGCCGAGCCCCTGCCGCGCCGTGGGAGATAGCAAGGGCTGCAGGAGCAGGCGGCAGGTCCTTGCACCGCCTGCCCCGTGCCCCCTCCCGGAGCCCCCAGCCCTGCGGTAGGGCAGAAGCGGGGCTATCGTCCTTCTGTCCCCACTTGGATGCCCCAGCAGAAGCCAACGAGAGCCATTCGTGGGCAGCGGGTCCCAGCCACAACGGGGGCCGAGTTGCAGGAGCGTCTGCTGGGCTCTGCTCCATCAGCACCGAGGAGCCGAGTTCAAAGACTGAAGGTAGTCTATGTGGGCCAACTGTTCAGGCCACCAACACAAATACCCCCTCCCCCCAAAAAAGGGGCAGTTCACAAAGGGTTTTTAGTGCAAGGCTGAACATTGACTGCAAGTGACATTCCACATACAGCCCAAACCATCCCAGATTTCCCATTCTTTGTGTATTTTTACAGCATGATAGGATTTTTTTTTTGTTTGTAACTCAGAATTTGTCCTAGTTCAGTTATTACACTCCAGGATTACTTTCACCATCTGTATCTAAATTCTGAAATAAGTTTGCAGAAGCCTCAAAGAACAAACAAACCATTTTCTTATCTGAAGTTAAAAATCCTGAACTATTCATGTCGATCTCATGAGAATTGCATTCCCTCAAAGATGTGATTGTTTTAAAGGATATTTTTTAACTTATTTCTCCTGCTGAAAGAAAGCCAGTGTCAGTAAAATCCCACCTAGCAGTTTACAATTTTCCTACTTTTCCCAGGATAAGTGTGTAGAAGCACAGCCATGTTACCGAACACAAATTCAAAGTGATCCAAACCCGTTTGGTAATTCTGCCCAGCGCATTGTTTTTACAGTACGTCTAGACACAGATACCAGCAGTGTAATTGCTGTGGAAAAAGAGATGAAAAAAAGTATCTGAAAGGTCAGTTCTGGTCATTGGCATTTCAAGGCAAGTTTACAAATATTAAACGGATGAATAATGAGTTTTCACCAGGAAAGAAAGAATTCATCTCATGACCTGGGAAAAACAAAAAAAACGAGAAAAACAGCAGCAGAACGGGCTCCTCCATTCCTTTTCAAGTATCTGCAGAATGAAGCAGGCAGAGGTGCAGGCAATGCACGCTGGCAGGCTGGGTGCTGCCGCTGGCTTGGCCAGAAGGGAGCCCCTGCTCTGCAGACTCGCTGCGGCCGTGCCACGAGCGCCCCGTCCCCACACCCAGCCAGACCCTCCTGTGCCCCGCAGCCGTGGCGCGAGGTGCTGGCGCTGCCCGTCCCTGGGGGAACCACCGTTACCTCCACGGTGACTTCAGAGCCCGAGCCCTGCAGACTGGCCATGCCTCAGCGGGAGACCGAGCCAAACCCTTCCTTCTTCATACAGGGTGTTGCTTCAAGAGCCACAAAAATCAAGCACCTCCAAGACAGTAACCACACAGGTCCCCAGCACATCCCAGACCAGTACACCAGCTTCCCAGAAACGGCACTGCGTGGTGGTGAGCCCAGTGCTGCCCTGCTCAGGCAGAGGGGCCAGGCTACCAAAGGGCAGCTGAGCATGCAAGTATCACACCCTGAGCTGCTTTAGAGCAATGTAAGTGACTAATGAAAATGAGAAAATCCTTTTTTTTTTAATTTCTGTGGCAATGGTTTGATGACGATCATTTAAAATTGATTAGTTCTGCCATGTGCATTTTATAGCCAAAAAAAGCCAAATGTTTCACATTACCTTGTCATTTAGATGATGCTTTGGAGAATGTATACAAGGGAAAGACAGACAAATCTCTTTGCCGGGGAAGAAATGCAGCAGCACAGCAGTCCTTCTCCGAAGCATCCCCCATCCCTTTCCCTCTCCTGTCACACAGCCCCACTCTGGGGCCGCCTGTCGGGTGCATTCGATGCAGCAGGAACACAGCACAACCCCCAGGAAACTGCGCCCAGGAACCAAGAATCTAAGTACTTTGGCAAAACAGGAGATATAAAACAGAATTTATGATGGATTTTGCTGGAATAGAGAGAGTGAAGTGGTAGCTCTTAATCAGAGGGAGATTTGCGACAGCTACAAACACCAAGAACCGAGCACATCGATGCACCTGCTCATCGCATCCACACCGTGCTTGGCCTGGGAGGGTCATTCCTCACCCAGGGAGGTGTCCAGTGGAGACCACAGAAAACCACTCTCTGTACCACGGCAATCTCCTGAGTCCTTAATAACCTGGGTGAGGCATGACCCTGCTGCCCAGAGCAACTGGTCCCTGGGCTCATTAGGTGCACACCAGCCAGTTTGCAGGGTGCTTCCTTACTTACCAACATTTTAAAGTGCTTGGGGCAGAGATCGGCTGCCCGAGGCAGGGAAAGTTTTTCCCAAATGGTGTCTGAGCTCCCCTGGGTTTCACTGGGACAGAGGAGGGGAGGCAGCCCCTCCTGAGAGCCCCTGACTAGAGCCTCTGCCAGCCCCGGGGAGCCCCGGCTGCTCTCCCTGCTGCGGATGTAGCTCAGGAGCAGGGGACTCGCTGGAGTAAGACATCCCAGCCTGGCTTGAGAACGCACAGTGGCCTGATACAAGAACATCCTTCAGCAGCAGCCTCCACCCGACACATCGAGGAGGCAGAAGGCCGACCCTGTGGCCCCTGGAGCTCGGGTATTACATGTCAAGGCAGTGCTGGCAGCACAGCCCGCTACTGCTTCTTCTCTTTAAACAATGTAAAGATCTCTATAGCAAAGGGAGGCCCAGGAGCTGTCTCTCCTGGCTGGTTTCCCCAGTTTTGCTCATCAGAGGCACAGATAGCATCTTGCCCCACAGCACCCGGGGTGCCTGGAGCCTCCTCCTGCTGCGGGGGGGACATTACCGGTGGGAGGATGCACAGCAGTGCTTCACCACTGTCTGACTTGCACTGTGAGGGATCAAAGCAAACACATTCTCTATTTAAAAAGATTTAAGCCCTGGATATTATTTGTGTTAATTATTTCCTGCACACATCCCACAGCGTAGGTGCGGTTGTACACCGAGCGGCACTCAAGAGCTTGCAGAGGCTGTTAAATGAAGCCGAAGGGCTGTAGCTATTAGACTGGGGGCTATCCAAATAAGCAGAGCTCTTTTAATGACAGCAAAAGCCTTACTTTACAGTCTGAGCAAAGTTAAATATTCCTTTTGCACTATGTGGGTTAGAAATTCCTCAGAGAACAATGCTCGTCAAGTACATTTAAACCATTACGAAGAAAGGGTAGGAGATGATTGCAGCAAGGTGGTTTTAAAACCCTTTTTCACTTCTCTGTGGTTGAAAATTAAACTGTGGATGGATGTGGTTTTACTCCAAAGCACGAGCATCACAGGACAATTAAATGTCAAAGATACACCAAGCTGCAGCAAAATGGTTACAGCTATGTAAATATCTGTCTAAGTAAAATCATCAAAACATTAAATCAAACTGGGGCTGGCTGAAGACTCCTCAATCTTCCATCCTCAGGGACAGCAGGCGTTGCACAGGCAGATACTAATAACCATAATACTGAGCAGTTACATCGTGTTTTACTTCTTCCCGTTGCCGTGAAGCAGGAGCTGTACGTTCCCGCAGGGCTGCTGAGCAGAGAGCGGGGAATCACAGTGCCCGATCTCATAGCGCAAGGGAAGATACCCAAGTAGCAAACTCCTCTAGCCATAAAGCATCAAGCTGTTATCAGGAACAAATGGACTGAAAGTAAAACAAAGGCTGAAACTTTCGAGGCAGACAGTGGACTCCAATAAATAGTGTCCAGTTCTCTGATATTACAGTATAACTTACTCTGATATTACAGTATAACTTACAGTATAACTTTCTACAGGGGAAAAAAAATCACAATTCCCTCCTTCCCTGACAAACTCCAGCAACCGCTGCCGCCTCCATCCACCCGAGCAGTGCAGGTGCACTCCACGGTGAGCAGGGACGGGCAGGCGGGTGCCCAGTGGGATGGGCTGGCTGCACCCACCCCAAACATGGCCCCCGTACACTGCGGGGCTGGCCCACGTCCTCGGGAAATCCCTGGCAGGACCCGGCACTGGCCACACTGGCAGCATCTCTGCATCCCTGCCCCTCCTCGGGGACACGTCGCTGGGCACCAGCAGTGATGGACAGGCTGGATGGTGTAACTTCAGGTTGAGCGATGAATCAACACCCGGGTTGATTTTTGGCTCCGTTTCAACCCTGTGGTCACCAATTCAAGCACTAGGATGCGATCAAACGCAATCAGCTCACGCCAACAATCAATAGCGAAGATAAGCGCAATGATTATTTATTTATTTTCATCACCACATCGCCTGTGCGCCCCGCCGAGGCATCATTACCCTCATCGCAGGCTCCGATAGATCGACAGCCGCTTCCTGCCGGTGCAGCAGGAGCAGACAGAGGAGCGCAGAGGCAGGTCCAGGATGGGACCCGCCAGCTCGGCACCCCTGCACCCACCCTGCGCCCACCCCCAAGCAAACACAGGCAGGCTGCCTGTTCTTCCCACCCCAGTGTCTGTAACACAGGTAAGAGAAGGAGGAGGAGCAGCCAAACGATAGCGTTAAGCCCCCGGGCACACACAGCACTGCAAAGCCAACGTGAGCGGTGCTGCGGGGAGGGCGGCAGAGCCAGCACCACGCGCAGGAGAGGACGCGGTGCCACACGGCCTGGGCCACCCGCCGTGCTCCTCGTGGCCTCCCCTCGCCCAGGCCAGGGGGAACCCACCAGCAGGTCCGGGCAGACACGGCTGCAGCACACGTCACCCCACGCTCCCCACACCTGCCAGCGCGGGTCTGACCGGCTGGTGGCCACCGCAGGCGAGACGGATGTCGTGACACCTACAGAGCTGATAGCCAGGTCAACCCAAAAGATAAAAATGCGTTTTCAAAAGGTTAAAAAGTTTCATTTCAAAATGTCAAAACTCAGCGTTCCCATGAAGAAATATTTTGCTTAAGAGGTTACACTGATGTTTTGGCAGTTTTAATACAGTTTGTGTTGGAAAAGAAATACACATCACATTTATCCTGGACTCTTGAGTTGCTTCACTTCCCGCAGAAATTCAATGTTCTTAAAGAATACACTAGAAATAAAAATAAATCGATATTCAAAAATTGCTCCTTTGAGAACGCTGACCTTGCATTTGCTGTTTTGCGTGGTTTTCAGCAGTGTGTTAGGGTGTGCAGGAGGCCCCTGGGCATGGGACCGATGCCAACAGCCGCCCGCAGCAGAGCTTGGCATGGGCACCGGGACAGCAGACCTAGGTGAAACTGTGACCTGAGTTTCCTCAGTAAGCCCAGGGCTTTTCCAGTGCATTTAGCTGGAGAAGGACGCACTAACTGGAGTAACAACCCATAGCACTGTTGTCTTAAAACCTGCCTCCCAGCCCTGCAGAGGGTTGATAACCCCAGCTCTGACATCCAGATTCCGAGCAAACTCCTCCAACGGGCTGTCTAGGTAACGGCATATTAAGCTGGAAATGCTGCCTGAAACATGACAGCAGATACATATATACATGAAATAAAATGTTTTCTTGCTCAGTAAAGAAAAATGCCTGCCAGCCACCAGGAGCAACTCAGTATGGAGATGAGAATTAACTACCTGTCTGGGGTTCTCAATGGCTTCATCTGCAGTGGAACTGGAAGCCATAAAAGTGAGCTAACGGTAATCATAGCAACAATTTTATATATATAAATATGAAAACCCCAAGTACTCAAAATGCAAATTCTGACAGGATGTTAATAAATCACAAGCTAGTCTGGTCTGATTAATGTCATGACAAACTTACTGCCTAATTGGCATTTCTAGGCCTATGGGTTAAAGGAGTTATTGTCTGTTTCTGCTCAAATATCAAGCAGAGGGGAGCACAGCTTCTCCCCGTTTGCAGAGGGGCACCCTGCTCACTGCTGGGGGAGGCCAAGGGACCTGCCCTCACAGAGGGTGCTGGGCTGGAGCCCACATATTTGGGGTCTCCAAGTGCTGCCTGTACCCCCTGCCGGAGCCCCCTGGGACACAGGATGATCTCTGATTGAATTAACAGGGCACGCATCACCTCGGGCCAGAGTTGGCTCTTTATATGCAAATTAAAGATCCTAAACAGCTATCCCATGGCAGCACTGAGGGAAAAGCAAATTTGCCGGCACTGCTGGCCAGGTGCAGTCAGCTCCCAGGGCGGCAAAGCAACGCCCAGCAGACGGGCGCTGCTGTGCCCGTGCGCCTCCCCTTGCCAGGCTGCTTTAATGGGGTCTGTGCATCCATCCCCCTTGCAGTAAATGGAAAATGTAGCCTTAGGTGTTTACATTTGATTCAGAAGGCCGGTTTTAATCTTCTTAGGCTGGGAGAAAAACTCATTTAGAGAAACTACTTATGCTCCCGAAGCAGAAGGTGCAAT
Organism: Pelecanoides urinatrix; assembly: GCA_013400755.1. Lineage (NCBI taxonomy): Eukaryota > Metazoa > Chordata > Aves > Procellariiformes > Procellariidae > Pelecanoides > Pelecanoides urinatrix. The sequence continues at coordinate 23,187 of VZTQ01008201.1, read as the reverse complement.
TGCAAATGCACTAAGAAGGAAGAGCTCGTTAACTGCCTCCTCACCAGGACTGGCATGCAGGGCGGTGCAGCAGCAGCACCGTGGCACCTGGGTACCCGACATGAGATGAAATGCGGTGCTTCATGGCACATCTGCCCAGAGTCGGCGCAGCCCGGGCACCCAGGCGGCAGCAGCTCCCTCCTCCGCTCCCATGCCCACACACCAGTCAAAGCACCAGCTCCAAGACAAGGAGCAGCCCCCTTGCCCTCCAACATTGACCTGCCGCATCACGAGGGCATTACTGGTAATGCGGCATGCAGATGACACTGGCAGTGATTTTCATCCAAGAGAAAGGCTCCTTGGCAGCGTTGGTCTTCCCACACTCACCCGTAGCATGGTGATCATGGAGGGGTCTCGGAGACGGCCGTCCTCATCCTTGAGATTGTATCCCTCCGGTCTCTTGTCCCGCTCGCTGACCTTCCATAGCTTCACAGTCTTATCTGGGGGCAAGAGAGAGGAGAGCGTTACGGCTGGCTGTTCCCCCAGCCGCCCACTGACGGACACGCTAAGGCCATGCCGGTTGGTTTAACAGTGCAAAGTCTGCTGCGCCTCCACCTGCACCGTGCTGAAAGTGGTTACAGAAGATGTACCTGTCACCACAGCACTTCATCCCCAGAGCCCCGGTTTTCCTGTTCCTGCCGGACAACTGCCAGTGCGTTTATTCCAGATGTAAGGAGATGGTTGAACAACAAAACAGAACTATTGGATTAATGGAGAAATAATAGGAGAAGTGATTTCCCAGGGCTCAGGGCCTCAGAGGTCATGCCCTGAATGTTCGATATATCGAGTGATGGGGCCGAGTTACCCCCAGAGGAGGTGACGAGGTGCTGGCACCAAGATGGGGCAGCTTGGGCAGCGCAGGGAGGCTGAACCCGACGTCCCGGCAATGGGCCAGTGCCACACACGGTTGCTCTGCTCCTCCCTACTGCCGACGGGCGCATGGTGCACGCTCATGTGCACACACGGACACACACACCCTTTCCCCACGCGTGCACACCCGCTGGAAAGCCAGCCGAGAGCAGAACTCCCACACAAGATTTTTTCCTCCTACATTTCCTAGCTCACATGGCAGTTATTCAGGGGCCACCAGTTACTTTTTGAGAGTAATTTCCAAATTAATTTAGCTTCTAATAACTGGAAATGTGTTAAATACCAGTGATGCAGCAGGTCTCCTAATTCTGTCCCCACTAGCTGCTCTACTTCTCCTCCTCTTCGACCCTCGCGATGCGAACACCCCCGGCCATGCCTGCTGACCCCCGTGCCGAGGCGCTGCCTTCCACGCCCCAGCCCCACGCCAGCCCCGCCAGCCCCTTAGGAAACACGAAAGGAGGGACAGAGACGCCCAAGGGTGGCTCCAGCTGGGTGTCACCCTGCAGGTGTTGGGGTGCTGGGGAGGTAGCTGCAGCAGCGCCCATGCCGGCAGCAAGCGCTGGAAGGTCAGCACGGCTTTAAAGCTCATCAGGCACAGGGTGCCAGAAGGTAAATTATTTTGCTTCCAGTGGAGTTCATGCAGAAATCCAGCATGTAATGACAAGAGCAGAGCAATGGGCGATCCAAGGTTCCAACAAGCTGGCTGGTAGAACAGCACTGCGAAGGAGCAAAGCATGTGTGGAGGTAAGCTGCCCCTGAAAGCTCCCCGAAGGAGGTGAAAAGGTGCCCGTAACTCACTCAAAAGTCATCCTGACCGTCCCCACCCAGAAACTGCACAGAGCCTGGCATTTACCACGTGCTGAAGGCAGCTCCAAATGCCCCCCCCACAGCTCCCCGTCCCCTCCTGGCATCCCACCCACCCTGTGCCACGAAGCTCCCAGGGGAAGGAGCCCCAGGAACATGTGGTTTTATTCTGAATAATGGTGTTTTCTTTCCTCTCTCCTGGCAGAGACTCTATCAGTAGTTTATCATCACTTCCACCAGGTTTCATACACAACCGTATCATCCATCTTCATTTTCTCCCTTACATGGCAATTCCAATAGAGTACCATTAATTTTGTTTTATTAACCCGCTTTACTTCAGGGGTTTTCTATATATAATGTTAGCTTAACAGTAAGAACAAAAAGAAACAGCATTAACATGGGAGTATTTCTAAAAGAATCATTTTGATAACCTGCTAGCATATGAAACACCATCCCAAATGGAAAGATAATATCCCTGTTAATCAAAAAACTATTTAAAAACTCAATTAACAGAACATTATGCTCTATAATTAATCTTCATTGCATTTCAATGATTCTACCCCCAAATGAGTTTAATAAGTCTTTGAATTTTATTACAATGATCAATAGAGTCAATTCTATAATACAAAGTAAGTTGGTTATGGAGATAATTAGACCCCTCCTTTTCCCCTGAAGTAATTAAGTCACATCCATCTTAAGGTTCCATTCATCCCAAGTAATATTCCTGGATCCTCCTGATATTTATCTGAACATAACATGGAACTGCTGAGCTGAACGCAGCTGCAAATTGAAACAAATCAGCTGCAGTTCTTCTTTAAAAAAAGGTTAAAAAAGAAAAAAAAAAAGAAAAAAAAAGGAAGGGGCGGGGGAGAAGAGTTCCCAAGATCAAAAAAATAAGAAAAAAAAAGAAGTTGTCAGCAAGGGGAAAAAGACTCCCTCCCTTGTAGGGAATGGATGCTATGAAATAAGGACAAAACCTTGTGCACGGGAACCAAACTCTGCCAGACAGTTCTGGCCAGGTTCCTGCTCCCCTGTGACACCCGTGTTACCCTGAAGGGAGTCGACATATTTTTAACATATATTTTTCCCAAAGAAACCCTTCAGAGAAGGCCCCGTCTGGCTGTCGGGGGCCAGGGATCCGAAGCAGTGGGACGGCAGCGCTGGTGCTTGCCCAACTGGCCCAGGCTGCCGGCGGCCGCGGCCACGTACCGTTGGTGGAGAGCAGGAAATAGGCTGCGTTTTGCTGCGGGAGCCATCGTATCTTATTGATCTTCTCCTCTATCTCCAAACTCTTCAGGTAATCGAACTCCGGCTCGTGGCTCTGGAAGGTGCTGTAGACATTGTACTCTCCCCTGCGATGGGGCTGGTTTTTGCTCTGCAGGAAGGGGAACAGAGAGGAGTTTGAGGCACAGAGAGCAAGAGAACATTTTCTGTTGACTCTAGTTCTCCGAGGTTTGCTAAGTGACGGCGAGTGCCTGGTCGCAGTGATACAGCACAGGTCTGAAAGCCAAGGCATGGCCTCTCCTGGCAGAGCGGCTCCCGCACGCTGGTGTGCTCAGCGGGAATGGAGCGGGAATGGGGCGGGAACGGAGTGGGAACGGAGCCCGTCACACTGGCCATCCCTGGTAAATGGCTGGGACCGAGTGCCAGCTCCCGCCAGGCGCTGAAACCAGCCCCAGAGGAGCCGCCGGCAGCACACCACCCGCAGAGAATAAGCAGCGTTTGCCCCGCAGGTGCACAAATATAAAGTAAAAATAAAGCACCCAAAAAAAGGACACAATCTCTGCACGAATTGACGCTGTGTGCCATGGCTCAGACTCATAAGGTATCGTGTATCTGCAAATCCCGTGTGGTGAACCACCCAGCACCAGGCTCTGAATGGGGCTGAGGTAATTAAATGAAAACTATCGTGGAGATAAACTTCCCGCAAGCAAATGATGCATTTGGGCCAGTAAAGCCCCATTTGTCCCATTTGCCAGGCCTGACTCATCCCTTCCACCGTCAGCAAACCCACCCACAGGAGAGGACGGCTCCCGCCGGCTCAGACCGTGCGACGCCGCGTGCGCCGTGCCAGACCAGCTAACCGGGACGGCTTCGGAAATGGCGGGGAATCTCCCGGGCGGCGGGGGCCCATGCAGGTCCCCCGGGCCAGGCTGGCTTTCTGCACGCCAGCGCAGGCGCCCGTGCTGAAGGCCGAGCACTCACCACCCCTACAGAAGGCTGGGCAGACTGCAACCTCAAAAAGAGTTTGTTAAAATCTCCTGGGACAAAGTGTTTTGGAGGGGAAACATGATTGTTTCATCCATCTATGCTTTCCAGATATTTTGGCAGTGTGAGAGGGTTTTTTGGGGGGTGGTGTTAGCTATGAGATGGACACCCATGGCATGGTCAAACGTGCCAGCCTGATTCAAGTTACACCCGGCTGCAGTTCTCTGCAGCCAGAGCAAAAGGATGCAGGAAATGCAACGTGTTTTTGGAGGGTGTTTTACAAAATGAAATCTGGTCCTGCGTATGTTAATAGTTGCTTTTCAGTTTGAGTCTGCCAGGAGAGACCTGAGGTTTGGAGTGACACATACAGATTAGGAAACAGCAGGAAGCTTCTCTTAAAAGGATAAAATGGGCATTTTGCATTCACTGGCACTTACCTCCTGCTCACGTTGAAATATTACAACACGGCCCCCCTTGTCCCCTGTTGCTAGTAATTCTCCGGTGTGGTTGAATTCTACTGTAGAGATGATGTCAGCTGGAAAGAAGAAGACAAAGACAATTTAAGTAACCGCAGACTGGCTTTCACAGGCATCTGGAAAGCACCATTCCCCGTACAGCTACACGCCTTGTCAGTGCTTCATCCCCTGTGGGATCTCCATAAATCTCCATTTTTCTATTGTCTACAATAATAATGGCCACAGCATTTTGGAACTTTGCTGTCAGGAACCAAGACCTGCTCGGCACTCCTGCCCCCTTGCCCCTGGCCTGCAACCCAACGGCCGAATTCAGGGGTATTTCCATCTCCACACCGTGCCTGTGCCGAACGCAGCTGGGGACCGCTGCCCGCAGCAGGGGCATGCAGCTGGGTGGCACGGCACGGCATGGCACAGCATGGCACGCTCCCCTCGCGCCCTGGGGAGCCGCCCCCCCCTCTTTGGGTGACACGATCGATTCCGGGGACCCAGGGAGGGTTCAGGGCCACCCGGTGCCCCAGCTGTCCTCGCCCTGGCACCCACCAACGGCACCCGTGCAAGGGGCAGGCTCCGCTCCCGCCCGGCTCTTCTGCTTCCTCGCTCCCCTCCGACGCCTGGGGAGGTGGTTTGCCTTCACCCTTGGAGGACAGGGAGCAGATGGGTGAAGACACCTTTGTACTCTCCACCCAAACCCACCAGGCAGAGCAGCCTGGGTGACCACATCAACTGTGCCAGTTTCCTCTGCCCGTTGCTGAATCTCCCATCGTCTATCAAGGTAAATTAAGGTGACGCCTTTCAGCCAAAAGCCACCATGCTCGCACCGCTCCCCTTCCCCACAAACCAAAGTGCCATCACCAGGAGGCAAAACCCCTGAGCGAGGACTGGTGCTCGGCTGCAGTAACAGCAGTAACGGGGAGAAGCGAGGAAACACTCACGGACCTGTAACTTGTAAACGCTTTAATCTGCAGTGTTTACCCTTGAGGCAACGCAAGCAGGAGAGCTGCTAATGATTGGATTTATTGGGCCTATTTTTAGAAGAATGTCAGAGGTTAATTCTACAGCAATTACTGCCCAACTGGTGTTCACCCACTGCCTGGAGTGCAGCTCTCCATCAGCACCAAGCTGGGGAAGGGGAAGAACGAACGCAGCCTCAGAGACCCAGTGCTGGGTGCAAGATTGATTTTGCAATGAAAGGCACTTAGTTATGATAACAGCCAGCTCATTCCCGCCATGATGGCTGACAGGATTTCCATTTCTTTTCCCTCTCATTTCTGCAGTCCACCAGTACTAACGGGGTTGTGCAGCCCAAGGCTGCAGCCTCTGCAGCTCTGGGAAGGGGCAAACCGCTGCAAACACCGGCTGCGCACGCAGGCCACCAGCACCGCCCGGACCATGGGCACTGGCAGCCTCGGAGCCCTCTGAGCACCACGATGATTTCTCTTGCTTATTAGCTCTGTCATGTGCCAGCAGAGAAAGCATCTGAACCACATAACCTGAACTGTCCCTTCTCCCTCCTATGATTTTTATCCTTTTCAGATACATACTAGAAAGTTACCACAGCAGATTAGAAAAGACAAGGAAGAAAAGGCCATCAACCCAAATTCAGAGACTGGCACAGACTCCCGCAGCTGCTGGGAATGTTTCTGATGGTCCACCTTCCAGGATGCCAGCCAAGACAGCACCCACCAAACGCACACCCCGCGCCACAGTGTCTGCCAGATGAGGCATCTCAGAGGCCCTTCTATGGCCACAGGCTCCCCCGAAACAACACACCTCCACCTCGGGATGGTCTCTCAGCCAAACGAGTGACTCCAGGCGGGTTTGGGAGGCAGAACAGCCACGCAGCCACCCCATCCCGCAGTGTGGGGCACTCACCAGCACACATTGCGCTCATCGGCGCACCACTGCTCACCAGCACACACCGCTGCTCCCCAGTGCACGCCGCTGCTCACCGACCCGCGCACACCGCTGCTCCCCAGTGCACGCCGCTGCTCACCGACCCGCGCACACCGCTGCTCCCCAGTGCACGCCGCTGCTCACCGACCCGCGCACACCGCTGCTCCCCAGTGCACGCCGCTGCTCACCGACCCGCGCACACCGCTGCTCCCCAGTGCACGCCGCTGCTCACCGACTGGCACACACCACTGGTCACCGACCGGCACACACCGCTGCTCACCGACTGGCACACACCACTGCTCACCGACCAGCACACACCGCTGCTCACTGACCAGCGCACACCGCTGCCCTCAGCCCGCCTGCAGCAGCACCCCGACCTCAGGCACACCCAATTAGGCAGACGGCTGCCGAGCCTCCGTTCACACAGGCTTCGCCTCTTCTGCTGCCCGTGCGGGTGGGTTGTGTCTTCTGAGCCACGCCAGTGGGGAACCAGCCCTCCAGCACAGGGAAAGCGGGGACACAAAACCAAACCCAGTTTATTCACACTGTCCACCGTTCTGTGTCTTCGACGGGACTTCCCCGCTCACTCTCTGGATCTTCTCCGATAGTGTGCAAGGAGCCCACCACATCTGCTGAGCTGTGAAAATCCAGATGGCTGCAGGCAGGTGAGTGATGAACTCCAGGCTGCTCCTATTAATATTCGTGCATCTTCCCCATATTGTCCCACCTCTCCAGCAGGAAGCACATTTGTAGTGACACGTGAACACATTCTGAAGTTCATCTTAATTCATTTGCAACACTCGGTTGCTGTGAATAGATTTAAGGAGACAATTTCACCGCAGATGGAGATGGTGCTGCAGAAGGAAAACCCAAGAGGCTAACGGTTAACACCCCCGTCCTGCCGAGCAAGTGGGAAAGGGGGTGTATGCCGGGGGCTGGACTGGCTGGCACTGCACTGGAAAGCCCTAAAGCGAAGCACTTTATTCCCTCACATGGAGCCCTTCTCCCTCAGCCTGCCTCTGTGGGCAGCAGAGTCTGCCAGAAAGGTTTTAACCATCTGCTACTGACGTTAATAAAAAGGCTGAAAAGCAATGCAGAAGGGCCGAGCTCTGCTCTTGCTTACACCAGATTCAGGCTAACTGCGGCAGAGCTGGCTGCAGCACTGGGCACAGATAGCATCTGTTAGGGATTTCAGTCTTTTGGGGTTAAAGTCACTGAATGGATTTTGAACCTCTTCAGATCACCTGTTCTTCCTCTCTTGGCTGGGTTTAAACTACTGGTTAAATACTGTCCCCATTTAGCAACTGGGAAAACAGCTCGTGGAAGGTTTTCAGGATTTTTTTTTCTGGTTTCCCTTAGGCAGTGTAGTCCACACATACTTCTTAGTTGCTTCTGCTGTTCTTGCACACTCTTTAAAACCTCTTTTAGCAGATCGCCTCTCTGCCAACAGGTTTACAATCCATTAATGTCTCATAACGTGATGCACAGCCTCTGACCTGTAGATCACCATTTCGCATCTCACAAGGACTGGAGGCAACCAGGCACCATCTGGTGCGCCCATGACTTCCCCACACTGTGTGCAAGGTGCTTCCCTCCTCCGCACAGCTCCTGAACTAAGCCATAACACGCAGCTAGGTTACTTACTTTTGGAAGAACAGAAAAGGAGATCAACAACCTGCTCCCACAGTACAAACATGTTTTTGATGTTTAACATATGTTAAACAAGTATCTACCATAAAAAACAAATCTCTCCCATACCCACACAGTTCTTTAACCTTGGATTTGCTCAACCGATGGGCCAGAATAGCAAGGACCCATGAAGTCCCTTGCACAAGGGAAACCTTTGCAACGAGCCTGCACTGAAGCTAGAAGCTCAGAAATTAAATGAGCAAAACGTCAGTGAACAAAACATTCACTTGATATAGTTCTCTTTCCTACAATCACCATATTCAGCGAATGCCTCCCAGAGGGCAGGACAGGTATTTTTAAACACCTGTTAAAGGTTGGCAAAGAAAACCTAGACTGGGCAAATCCCACCCATGCTGCCAGACTTGCTACAGCATTTGAGGATCCTGCAGAATCAGAAACCCATTTGCAGTTTCAAGGAAAGGATGTTGAGTCTAACAAATGTAAGAAAAAACATATCCCTGAAAAGTTAAGCCAAAAGCCATCTCCCATTCTCACAGGTAATTGCATCCACAGCTGCAGACAGAGGCTGCAGCCAAAACCAAACATGCTCAAGCACTGAGGAACTTTGTGTTTGGAACCAAATCTGGCTCAGCAGCTTGAGCTAAGACCCAGTTCAAGCAGAGGTTTTCATTCCTGTAGCAGATGACCTCCACCCCAGTGAGGTCGCTGCGATGTCCTCAGCCGAGCCTGGCATCAGCAGAGGTGTCACGCGCAGAAATGCGCTGGGGACGGACTTGGAACAGAAGCTGCAGCAGCAGCTGAGGAACTGCAGAGACCATGGCCATGCAGTGTTAATGTGCACCTCGCACTAAGTGGTATTTTTTCCTTCCAAAATTACTCAGTTGAAAATGTATCTGTTTTGCACTATTTAATCTTCCACATCTCCTGGTTTTAGGTCATTCACTTTTCAATGAACTAAAAATAACTTTCCGTGGTGCAGTGAGACATTTTTTAGACGGCGCCTGCTACCTAATGCATCACCTTGTCAGCAGAGCTATCTGAAATACCGGGGCTGGGCACTACGAGGATCCTCCAGCCAAGCCGGCCCCATCACCCATTTATTCTGTGCCTGTGGGGAAGTGGGATGCAGCTCCACAGAACCTCCTGGACCTCCCAGACCAACCACTTGCTCATGCCTGCCCTGAGGATTTCAGATAAGGATAACAACAGAGCCTGGCTAACAACACATCTTCATACCTTAAAAATACCTAACAATTAAAAAAACCTCTTGAGAGCTGAAGTATTCAACCCAACCCAAAACGCACCACCATCGACAGGAGCATCACCCCCAGGCACCCGTGGGCTGGGCTCTGGCTCTTCTCCCTGACATCTCTGGTTAGTAACAACAGTCTGGCATTGCTGAGGAAAACATCCCCAAGGGGTAAAATGGAGGAGGTTACAATTCAGGAGCACAGTGCAGCATCAGATCCTTTTCAAAGATGTCTCTTGACAAACTTGAGCCCCTCCAGCACAGGCTGGTTGGTCACGGGCTGCTGCCTCCTCATCCTCACCCACTGCACTTGAGACACACGACAGGGTGATTATTAATTAAAATTCACATGTATTCCCATTGAAATGATCAATAATTTATGCTTGTTTCTCCTAAGGTTCCTACAGCAGTTTGTGACAACAGAAAGGAAAAAAGCTTCTCTCTTTTTTTGCTTTTCCATTTCCTTCATCACCTCCTACACGCTCAGTGCCCCGAATGCGGGAATTTAAAGAAAACAGTTTCCATGGAGACCCTCCCCTCCACCAGCACCCACCCGTCCTCCCTTCCCTCAGCATCACTGCTCCTTCACGCTTTCATGCTAAAAATATCGAAGACAGGATTTGATTTCCGCCGTAGCAATACAGTTTTATCAGAAAAATGGGAAATTTATAATATACACACACACGCCCCGCTCTCGCTAGTGCAGAGGGAAGGCGTGCTCTCCACGAGGAACGGGAAAACAAATACGTTATGAAAAAGAAAGAAGACAAAAACAGGGTAGCTGCAGTTGGTGCTAAGACCTGCATCCCCTGAGCAGCCTGACCCAGAGCAGGGAGCTGCTCATGCTGCTGCCCCTCTCCTCTTGCCCATCAATACAGGGGCCTGGGTGCCCCATCTCCACTCCCTGCGCATCCCAGGCACCTCATCCCCGCTCCTGGCGCATCCCACCTGCCTGAGCATTATTAGCAGCTCCATGCAGAAGGGCCCTGATACCGCCTGTCCCAGCGGGGAGGCCATGGGGACACCACACGTGTCCCACCACATGTGCCAGGAGTGTGTGCCCCCGATTCGCACAGGATGACACCCACGATCCAGCCTGTGAGGTCCAGGGCACAGTAGGACAGCCATTAGCCTGGTGGCAGGGGCATCCCTGGGCTCAAACCCACAGGGCAGAGGGGTGTCCAGAGCCTCTCCTGGCTCTGCCAGCTGCTGTGTGCTCCCATGTCACCTCAGCCAGCGTGGCTGGCGCAGGGCAGGGGCTCACGCCTGGCACAGTCCAGGACGGCCCATGCCTCCCCCTGACTGGCATCGTTTTCCAGGGCCTGCCTTGCACAGAAGTGCTGAGTTTTTGCCCTTTCTTCCAAAGTCAACCAGTTTCCAGTGGGACAGAATGATTTCATCTGGGGCAGGATGGTGCAGCCCACTGCACATTGCCAGATCGCATCGCAGGACTGATCCAACGGGCTAAAAGGGCTGTGAAGGAGTGCTCCACATTGCTTTCACAGCGCAGCAAGCCACAAGGAGGTTCAAAGGAGGGAAAGCCAGGGAAAAATCCATCTGCAGGTAAGAATACCCTTTCCAGCTGAGGTACGTGTGTGACAGCAACCTTCAACATCCAGAGCTTTACTGGATGACCCACAATTTTTAATTAGCTTTTCAGAAATGTACTTGCACTGTGCTTACAATGACTACAGAACGTGTTGGGTGATGTGGCTGGGCAGGCTGGTGGGTACCGGCTGCAAGGTGCTGCCCGGTGCGGTGGCACGGGAACTCCCATGTGCTGCCTGCGGGACTGAGCTGCTGCCCAGACCAGCTCCGCTGCCGATGCTGGGAGGGATGTCGGCAGAGGCTCATTTCAAGGGCTTGCAGCGCGTCGCTGGCACTGGCCTCATGCTAACTGCCAGAAGGTGTGCCAGAGCACTGTCAGCTCAAAGCAGGGGACGCGTGAGTCACTGCATGACAGCGGGTTCCCTGGCTGCCTCTGCTCCCATGCCTCCTGTACGCTCGAGAGTCATGCAGCCCTCCTGCACACCATCTCCTCCGTCTGCAGGGCAGGACCAGGACATATGCACAAATATTTCTGCGAAGTTTCGCGCTCTGCGAGCCCCAGAGAAAACCCTTTAGAGGCAGGAAGACCATTACTGTAACCATCATTATGATAAATTGGCTACAGTGGGAAGAGCACAAACAGCAAACTTTGTGTCTGAGGTCCACAAATGAGCCAGTCACACAGCTGCAAAATCAGCAATTTCCAACCCAACATGACCCAGAGCTGACAGTTCCATGCTGCTATGCATGGTTTCACCCTAAAGCTCATCTGTTCCTACAAACATCTCGAATCAATTGCCCTGCTCAATTGCCCCAGGCACCGGTATTGGAGAGCCAGTTCGTTCTCCAAGTCCTGGTGCTTGGTCACCGTTACTCAGCCCTTCATGCATAAAACGACCCCAGATTTTCACTCCCCCAAAACAAGTGACAAGTGTTCTCACTGCTACTTTGTAGGACAGACACCAAGCCGGTGGAGCCCTGCTGAAGTCAAGAGGATGAGTCTATTTACACTCACGGAAGATGCATGAGAAGAGCATTATGTAGCAATAATCAGGAGAGAAAGATACAGAAAATAAATCTGCAATATTTTCAATGAATTTTAGGACTGTTCTTGTTCCTGCCAAAACATTGACAAAAATACAACAAAACCCTCAAATTTTGACCAGCTCCAGTTCCAAGCAACTGACCGCAGCCTCCCCGCTCCTTGGAAGTGGTCACAGCCGCGGTCCATCCCGCAGGGACACTTAGGGGCGACCCAGAAGGGACTTGTGTCTAAACCAGCCCTGGCAATCCAGCTCCTTCCAGCCATGCAGAGCTTTGCTCTTATTCCTCTCTTTACTTTTTTCTGTACCTACTGAAAATGTGATACCAGCCCTTCCCCAGGATGAAAACATCAGCTTTTCTTGGGGCAAGCCCTATCACAGAGTGACCGAGAGGCTCCCCCCAGCCCTGACATCTGGGGCAGAGCAGAGAGGAACGCTTCAGCCCTCACAGCTCTGCTCTGGACCTCAGACCTGATAGTCCCCAAGACCTGTGCTTTTTCTGTAATTGAGAGCAATCTGCAAAAGCTGGGAGTCCAGGGAGGAAAAGCAACACAGACCTGATCCTTGTCGCTTATTCCTTCATCTCCTTCCCCTCTGGATGCTGTCCCAGCGGGACAGGTCTCTTTTGGTGTGGGTAGTGGGCAGATCCATGACCTAGCACCCAGGAGGTCCAGGAGTTGTGCAAATGACACCATCAGGCCAATTCCTTCCCTAATTCCCCAAGGGTGGAGCTCTGCCTTTCTTAGGCAGCTCCTGACATCTTAACTACACCAGACTGTCCCCAGCTCGCTGACTTGCTCCTGCCTGCTCAGCCCTGCCAGCCGGGTCCTGCCGCCGTGTGCCCGGGGGAGGCTGTGGAGGGGACTCGTGACCGCAGCTCGTCTCTGGATGTCCCATTCCTTTTATTACTTGTATAAATCACTTGGCGGATGGCACCGCACACAAAGCCTCCAACTCTGCAGATGATAATAAATTGGGAAGCACCATAAATAACAGCAAACCAGACTGCCAAATGAAGAAGGATTTAGATCATTCAAATCCCAGGCTATGAGTTGTCAAATCCCGTTTAATGCTGATAAGTGTGGGATAACAACTCACCGCAAACACGTCTCTCCTCGCCCCCCCCAGTCCGTCCCTCGAACGGAGCGAGGGCAGAGGGGGATTTGCCGAGCGGACGGGGATGCTGTCCCTGACCAGGAATGTAAGGAGCTGTTGCACAGCGATCCCCCCCTGCCCAGCCTGCTGCTCAGCTGCGACGGATAAAGCAAATGGGATGCTGATGGGTCCTGTTAACTGGAGAACAAAATCTACATCTGAAACCATTCAGGTGGATGAGGAAAGCACAAGGAGGTAATGAAAAATTAAAGGTCTTAGGGAGGGAAATGAAAGACACAGCCATTTCTGGTAATGGGAGAGCCAGACCACAAGCCCACCCACGGCCCCTCTGCGGGGGTCTCGGTGTGGGTGAAGCACCATCTCCGCATCCCACCGCTCTGTGGCAGGAGGTGGACTCCAAGCTCAGAAAGGGGTTTCGAGGAAGACGCAAACCTTTGAGTTCCCACTGAATAACGCAGCACAATCCTCAGCCTCCCGAGGAAGACTCCTGGCTCTGAACCTCAGTGACAACCTGTGGGTCTTATCTTGCGAGACTCTTTGCATTTCACTGTTTAAAAGAGATCCCTTTGGTTTTCCTTTCTGTCTGCCTCTCTTAAAAAAAAGAAAGAGAGATAGCAGGGGTTTGTTTGATAACTCTGAAATGCACACGCTGTCAGCAATGAGGAATTCACACTGCATGTTGGAGCTTTAAACGAAGACTTGCAGAGTTTTGATGGAAAGTTGTAAAAATACCAACGTGCAGGCTTGAACACTGCAAGGCATTTTAAAAGGAACCATGACCTGCTCTCACTTCTCTAAGTTCAGATTTAGAAAAGAAAAAACCCAAACCAAACCCAAACCAACCAACCAACCAAACAGCAGTGCCAAATGCAAACAGGCCAACCGTGCCTTTCTGTCGTGGGTGCCAAGTGGCCGACAAATGGAGAATGCTTCTGGGGCCAGTCCCTCCTGATCCACACACAGTGGGGACCTCTGCATCAGGAAGGCAGCTGAAGAGTCACCCCGGTCACTTCAGGGACTTTGAAGCTTTACATCTTCTAGGGATGGCCAGGGCACCTTGGAAACACTTCCCATGAAATGAAGCAAAGCATTCCAGCAGCTCTAATGGCAGCACTGGCAGCACCCGTTGCAGAAGCGGGACCCAGACCCGTGTATCCGCAGCACAGCCAGCAGCCACAGCAGAACCACAGCTCCCAGTTTCCACCCCAGCAGGCAGAGGAAAAAGCTCACCCGAAGACCTGAATGGAGCTTTCTTCCCTGCCTATGAACAAGAGTTAATGAGGAACCAAAACGAGGAGGATTTCAGGGCCCCTCGGCTACACAAAAGACAGCTACAGAGGAAAGCCCGGGCAAAGCCTCGGAGCTGGAAGGAGACAGGGAAGCACCACCCCAGTCCCACCAGAACGGGCAAAGTGCAACTCGCAGGGTCATGCAGGGCTGAGCCCGGGCCATCAATCCTCCCCCAAACTGTGTGGTCCACGGCGGGGGGGAGCAGGTGGGAAGGGAAGAGGACAGCAGAGGTTAAACTGGGATCTAATGGAATGCAAAATCACATGTGATTGATCTGCATTGATTTTTCCCTGCTGAGGTGAATGATAGCCTAGCAAACAGAAATCAATTCCACTGCATTAAGCCCAGTAAGGATCTGGTATCATCAGCAAAACGCCCTGAAACACTATTGCTCACCAACACCGCGAAGCGCAGCGACCCCTCCGTCCCAGACGAGCCAGGGCTGTGGCGAAGGGGGGAGGCCAGGCTTTGCAGAAAAACACCACACCTGAGCACCTCCAAACCCTGGGGAAAGCCCAGGCCCACTCCTTTGCCCCATCGCAAGTCCTGTTTTCTGCAGGGGTTGGGCTGGAGTCACAGCTCGGAGTCGGACCTCCCGGCAGCTTCAGGGAGGGCTGGATGCACTGCTGAGCTCTGCCGCCTGGGTACGGCTTCTCGTCGCGACGACGCAATGCTGCAGAGCTAGCAGCAGCTGCTACTCTTCCCCAAAATGGAATAACTCTCCTAGATTTAAGTGCTAAAAATACTGGCACATTCAAATTTTCTCTGCCCTTGTTACAGCAAAAAATAATTTAGTGCTACCAACCTAGACGAAAGAAACTTCCATCTGGTAGCTCCTCTCTGCAGCATCCCCCACCACAGCACCTCTTTCAGAGTGCCTAAATAGAAGAATGTGGATTTACTTCTCTCCCACCATCCTCGCAAGGTTTAATTCACTGTAACTGCTGAAAATGAGAGTTCAGGAGGAAATAATGTCACGGAAGTGTTTGGCATGAGGGTGCACGGAGAGCAGCGGCTCTCACAGTCCCAGGTGCCCGGGTGCGCAGGGCAGCACTCTGTCCCCATCACATGGCAGCTGCGATCGAATGCCCCCCTGGAGCCGAATGCAATCAGCAGAAACCACGCAGCTTTGAAACGCAATGGGTCGGTTTATTAACAGAAGCAGAATAATAAAATGGAAAAGAAAGCCAACAACAGCTTTCAGACAGAACCATAATTTAGTACGGCACTTGACAGAAATACTTCTNGGCTGGGGTTAAATCACGACACACCCTGACATGTCTTGACTTCAGAGGGTCCTATCGCAGCTGATTATAACAGGCACACGCGTCGAAGCAAAGGGCTGGAGCCTCCATGCAAAGGGCTGGAGCCTCCATCTCAAGGGAGCTCCGGGACCTCTCCCAGCGCAGAGCAGCAACGTGCTTGCTCTCATCCTCCCTACCAAACGTGAGACCCAGGAGATGTAAGGCTGCGGCCCCTCCTCTCCGGCCACGCAGTGTGGCCATTACCCTGCACCCGGGAGTGACAAATTGCACCTTCTGCCTTGTGGTAATAGGTGACTCCCCAAGAAGCACAGGGAGAGGAGGGAAGAGCTACGACTGGAAGATGAAGGTACATCCTGGGGCTCAGCTGTCCCTCACTCTCTCAGCCACGCAGGGACAAGCAAGGAGCACAGCGGAGGGGGAAGAGAGGAGGTGAAACAGAGAGATGCAGGGGGATCGGTCTATGTGACAGGCTGGGTCAAACCTCCTACTCCTACCAGGAGACTCATGTGCCACAGGGGTGGGAAAGACCTCCCATGCTCTGGGAAGGAACACCCAGATCCTGACAAGCCCAGGGAAAACCCGTCCTGCGGGGAAGGACGTGGCCCTCCGGCCGCCGAGGAGCTGCTCACAGCTTTGGCACTGCACCGGAGCAGACTGCGGACGTCGCGCCGCAGCAGCCATGGGCCGTGTCCCGCAGGGTGTGCAGTAGTCATTATTCTCAGGGCAGAAAAGCTTGCTTCAGAAAATGCTGGTGGTTTTAGATGATAGCTATGGGCAAGAAGTAGAAAATGCAGAGGCCAAGGTCTGAAAGGTGAAGGCTGGTGTACACAGTGAAACCCCGCGCTGGATTCTTGCCATCCGCCTTCTCCCAGCCAGACGCAAGTTCCTTCATTAACCAGACACACTCGCTGCAAGCAGATGAGGAGGTTAACAGAGCAGGGGGAAAAGCTACAGGGTTGGTTTCAATTAGGCTGCCCTGGCTCCCCCGTCCCCAGCAGCGCCCACGAAGAGGCAGCCCAGCCAGCCCCAAAACGCCTGTGTGTGCACTGCGAACTCTCACTGGTCGTGGATTTGCACGTGCAACGCAAAACTCCTCTTTCGGCATTAAGATGCGTAACTCGTTAACTCTTGGATTAATGACAATTTTTAATTGGTCAGGCTATGAAAATCTTATAGAGCTGTTATACATTACACCTGTGATGGTGGAACAGCATATTAATCAAGACAATTAGCGTGGGACCCAGAGAATATCTCTACCAGCGCAAATAATCCTTCTCACTTTGAGGGGAAAATCAACAGCTGCTTTACGGCGTCCCAGAGCACCTAGCTTTGCTCCGCCAGCTGAGTGGGTGCCACAGCCTTGGCTGCAGGGACTGGCTCTCGCCCCCACGAAGACCCCCAGCCCCCGGCTGAGCAGCAGGATGGGCTGTGCCCCACGTGAGTGCCCGTGGTCCCTCCTGGCACCTGGAAATAGCAAGAGCCGTTTCTGGGGCCTGTCCGCCTGGCACCAGGCTAGCACCATCGTCCTCCGAGATACGAAGTTAATACACACACAAGTAGGGGAGGAGGCTGTGTTGCCCACTCGTGGAAAGCAAACGTGCACACAGCTCTATGCGTGATGGAAAAGATTTAAAGATGCTGCCTTAATAATCCTCATCATGGCAGGACAGATACACTTGTAAGCATGCTTCAGATAATGACAAAACATGCTGCACAGGGTGTGGTAATTTCCAAGCAAACAAAACCTATAATGAATTGTGCAATTAAATCCATCATTTCCTGTATTAGTTTTCTTCTCTTTTTACTGTTCTTTTCCACATTATTCCTCTAGCATGCACACACACACGTGTAAGTACAGCCTTCCATTACATTGCTGACATTTCTACTGTTAAAGGGGTCAGAGGACCAGTGCCCGGGAAGGTGATACAGTCTGACAGCAGTTTGTCTGCACCCACCGCCGGTGCCCGGTGCCAGCACCTCCCTGCAGCCCGTGCATCTCCCTCCCCAGCCCCTGCGCTCCCGGCTGGACACTGCGCCGGCTGCCTGTGGCGTGCTGCTGAGCCGGCTCATGCTGCCAGAAGCACCCCCAGACGACTCATCCAACTGTACTCTGCGCATTGGCTCGCTGCAGAATTTACGTTGCCATCCTTTTGCCAAGAGGCACACCAGACAGAAAACCTCCTCAATATGGCTGATTTGGGCTTAGGAATAGTAATAGAAAATCCAAGTCCGCCTGCAAAAATATACTCTTAAAACAAATTAGACTTTGTAAAAAGCGCCTGAGCATTGATCAAGGCCTCCACTTCACCCTTGCCACACTAACACCTTTAAAATCCCTAAGGATTTCTGTGAACCTCAGGCACTCTACCAGGTCTGCCACAAGACCGTCTGGACACTTCTCATTCATGGGCATAAAGGAATAAGCAGCCCAGAAAGTACCAAATACCTTCTGAAAACCTGTAGTTTCCAGTCACATCACTGGTTGCTGAAACCTGAACAGCTGACATAGGAAACACAAATTCAGAGACATTAACAATACCTAGCTCTTTGTATTAAAAAGATCCTTATCCTCAGCAGGAATACAAAGACTGCTTTTCCAGCAAGATCAACATGGTGCTGACCATTACAGCAACCGGCTCCGACCATCAGTACGTACGTGCATTCTCAAGACATTGCCTTGCAAACCCAGGACACCCTAATACACGTATACCACTGTTACATTATTACAGCAAAAGGGTCGGTGTACAGACACTAAGATGGATGTTTTGCCAAAGCACTCTGTGTGCCACGCATTCTGTCTTTCTGGTCATCTTGCTGAAGCCATCTGTTAGCTTATCAGCAAAACCTATTGATTTTTTAAAAATTTTAATTAGAAGTACCCAAATGTCAGCTAAGCAAGTAAAATTTGGAAGCAGCAAGCTTTCCTCTCATGTATAGCAGCTGTTTTCAGCTTATGACCAAAATTTGTTATCATCTTGCACTGATGTCATTCTCTGTCTCATTATTCCAGTTTGGTGCCCTTGGAACAAGCACCTAGGCTGAAGACAGACGGTACAACATGCTGCAACTGCTACAGAGATTTCCTCCTGCAAGTGGAGTTTCTAACAGGACTCTGACAATGCGCGTTCAATAACAAGCGCCACTGATAGAGACCTATTCCATGAAGGATCACAAAATACTTTACAAACATGGAGTAACAATTTTACCACTGGGCAAACCCGGGCACGGGATGACTGAATGAGCTGTCTGAATCCCCTAAGCCATACCCACCGTCTGCTACTCGGCTCAGAATTTCCCTCATCAGAGAATTTTTCTGCTTTCTCCTCCTTCCCAGTTTTCTGACACCTGAGTACAGTCGAGAGCGTGCAGCCAGGAGCAGGGCAGCTCACGCGAGGTTTCTCACAGGGTCCTCCCTTGCCAGCCGAGCACTCTGCCTGCCCGCAGCTCCCCTCGAAGCCTGCCAGAACGGGGTTCCCCTGGCCATAAGTACGAAGACCTTCTGGCCAGTCAGCTCTCCTAGCGCTTCAAGCTCTACAGACAGTTTCTGTACTACCTGTCACATGCAGTGTGGTGCCCGACATGTGCATGCACAGGCACATTTCAGATCTCAAGACCCCCAGGTTAGGCACTTACAGGATGGACATCACAACTGTTCACTTTCTCTCCAGCTCTGAGGTGAGGTGCTTCACTTTCATCTCCTCTGAAGCTCCTGGGATCAGACATCTCCTCATCAAAATACCACTGCGGGCCAGACACGCATGCTTGCTTTTCAGCAGCGCTTCAGATATGAACTGGAGATTGCAGCCCTCGCGGCCCGCATTGAGCACGGCCCCAGGATAGTCCCTCTCTAAAGCTGAAAAGCCGTAATGAGGATGACACAGCTCAGAATATGGTTTAGAAAGCTAATACAGCAAACAACAAAACGGGAAAAGGATAGTCTATTGCAAGGGAGTACCTTGTGTAAATTGGGTGGACCCATTGTGGAGTTTTCATAAAGACAAGAAAAAAGGAGCATCTCTTGGGCTGCCTGCATGTGGGGGCAGCCAGGGAGGCAGCACAGAGGGAGAAACACCAGTGGATCAGTGGTGAGACACGGGTGGGCTCGGCGCACACTGGGGAATGGGAGGAGGCAAACAGGGAACGCAGCCAATGGAAGATAAACACCTTCTGCACGGAGCAGCTGAGTCTTCTCAGCTATAATCTACCTTTAAAGAAAGCATATATGGAAACCACAGCCTTCAGAGAGTGCTGATATTTGAAAGAATGTGCTTAATATCCCAATTCTATATTTAGGGGAAATCAAACACACTAAAGCTATGTACAGACAGGCCTTGGCATTTGTTGCATAGATTTGAATTGAATCAGCTAAAGATGGCTTAATCCAACATCTGGGGCTATATCAAGTAGGAAAGTATCACATAAGGATTTCTTTCATGTTGGGCTCAAGCAGCCGCAGCCCAGCAGTGCTGGGTGATGCTACCCAAAATACAGGGCTGCACCTACTCCATCGGAGCCACCCCATGTCCAAGCAAACAGGGCATTTCAATTTGACATCGGCCACCACAGTGCTCCTGCGTCTGTCCCAGTCAAGTCCCATCACCTGTAGGTCCTTGCACTCGTCCTCCAGCCTGTGGTCCCCTCCCCAGGAGGCGGCGTGGCCCGTCGGCACCCACCATCGCCCTCCCCAGTGCCTTTGGGGACCGGTGCTGCCCGGGGTCCTCCCTCCGGGACGTGCCCCGTTCCCACAGGCACGTAAAGGTGCTGCACCCATGGCAGGTGGTCGCCATCGGGCTGCGCAGGCTCCGCCACCGCACAGGGCTCAATGATGACGCCCGCCGCGGCTCCACCGCTCCTCGCCTCGGGGCACAAACCCCTCACGAAGCTGTGCAAAAACCCATGTTAACCCAGGAAAAGCCTGACAGAGCCCCTGCACTGGGCCAGTCCACAACACACGTTTTGTCTGGTTGGTTTAAAACTCATCATAAACTAGATTTCCCCCCTACTTTAACACTTCTTCCAAGGGAAGCTGGATGTCTATGCCATCGCTTTCAATCTGCCCCTGGAAGAACTTGTCTCAAGACATTTTCCATTCAGTATTTTAATTAAACTTTCTTTCTTCCAATTTAGTGTTAGGTTCATTAAAGTGATGTTCTGAGCCACTGAAATGAATTGCTTAAAAGTAATTTGTGCAGCAGCTGAAGGAGAAGATTATAGCTATAAATGAGTCCATCTTTAGAACTTTGCATTTTTTGCTGGCACCAGTTTGCAGTGTGTGTATATACATTTCTGCACTTAGTAGCATTCAGCATCATTTGATGTAATGGTTCAGAAAACGTAACAGGCACCAGCCTCTGCAGACTCCTGCCCAATTTCAACGTGAAGCAGGCAGCAGCTGACCGAATGAGGAACCTGCCTTCGTGGTGTTCACCAGCCACAGCACCACATGGCAAAACCTGAAGCCATGCTGCCTGGGGAGCAGAAAGCACTCAAGTGTCATATGCGCTGCCTTCACCCTGGAGATGGCTTGTGATCTGTCTGAGTAAGAAAGCATTCTGTCTCTTGCTGAGAGAGTAAAAAATACTTGATGTATAAATTGCAAGTGTAAATAACAAATATTACTTTTTGAAACTGATCAGGAATTTCATACACATGCCTGGTCGTGCTGCTCTTCTCCTGACTTAGATAAGGATCTAATACACTGCTGGAATACCTCCTCCTGTCTGCCCAAAAAAGAAACAACCTTGCTTACTTCCCTGAGTGATAAATCACTATTTAATCTATATCTGAAATGGAAAGGTCATGGTCATGCTATTTTTAGGATCTGCTAGGTTATGATAACAAGAATTCATCTTCAACATGGGAGAACATGATCTTTAAGCTTAAAGATGTCCACAGTTGGATCCTAGCTAGGCTGCTAATCATCACCATCATCTGCAAGAAATATGTATAGCAGAACACTGAAGGACCCTTCAATAATACAAGACAAGAGGTACCTGCTGATCACTCTCCAGCAAAGCCTTTTCATTAGCACAAACCAGTCTGTTAATTTTTACTGTGAGTTAAGTCTGCAAATGACCAGGATTTCAGAGAGCTGAAAGAGTAAAGATACTCTGCAGCAGTTTGGAGAGCTCAGAAAGTTCCCCTGCTTTTCTGCTGACGTGCATCATGAGAACTTATCTCAGGGTTATGGTCGGGGTAGGTGCTGTGTGAACGGTATCACTGCACGGGGACCTGAACTCCCACCACCCTCGGTGGCTGAGCTCCTACCCCAGGAGACTGTCCCCAAAGCACCCAACCGACCCAGTGGCTCGATGCGCATTTGAGGACGTCCCAACACGAACATGCTCGAGTCCATTCTCCAGGTGACCAGTTCAGACCAACTCCTCCATGCAGAGTAAACAGGCTGCAAGCCGTCCTGCCATGCCAACACCCCAGCCCACTGGTCTGTCCACTGCCAGCCCAGGGTAGCCATGTAGCCGTGTCTTGTACGCCGGCAAATTCAACTACAGTCCCCTTGCTTTTAATTTTTATTTAATCATTCTACCATGGATTTTGTCCTCTTGGAAGGAAAATTTATTTGGATTTATTTTAATCTATCTTTAGTGGAAACAGGCAAACAAACGTTGCTTGTTATCAGGGAATAAACTCTGGGATGTAATACGCTTCCAAATGGAAGCACGAACATTTACTAGATCAAATGAAAACCCCCTCCAGTCAGGTGGGATTTAATTAAGTTGATTCTGACAGGGAATTAAAGGTCTTTGCTGGGAGCTCTGTTTCTCGTGTCAGGGTTGTATCACTGAAGCTGAACATAGTGGTTCCCTAGGCAGTATTAGTACAAAATATTTTGGACAAAATTGTTAGACTGAGATAATCTTGACATTGTTCACCTGCCACAGTGCAGGAACCAAAGTCGCAGCTGAACCTGGTTGTTCCTAGTGAGGTCTTACCATTAACACAGTAAAAATTAATTAGAGTGCATGGAAAACTGATTTGTTTATTCTAAAACTAGCGACAAATAGAGAGACAAATACAGAAAATGATCCTGCAACACGATAGGGCCGAGCAGTGGCACAAAGCTGTCACTCGGCTAGACGTGGCAACTGCTATTTCAGAGGATCCATGTGCAATCAAACAGGAACACCAGTATGCTTTTAGTAAAACATCCCTTTCTCAGATCCACCAATTTTCTATCAAACTATGATTAATTCTGCTTAAACAGACTGCTCACCCGGTCTTGCCACGCAGGTCCATGGGGAATGGGGGCTCTCGGCTCCTGCACCGGGAGCACTGCAGCTCCCAGGATGCTGCGGACGAGGCGCTGGGCTGGGGGCACGGCTGTCACAGGAAAGCACCGGAGCCGACAGCTCCAGCCGAGGATGGCTGAAGCCAGCGCAGGGAACGGGCCCGTCCTGCCCCAGCGAATCGCCGAGAGCTTCACCTTGGCAGAGGCACATGGTGGCCTGCAGGAGCCGGGATGGGTGGGATGGGGGTTTCAGCACCAGCCAGAAAATGGGGGAAATCCCCCAAAACATCACATCTCAGCCCCTTGTCAGGCATGGGGAGCCCCTCCCGACACGTGGCTGACTCCCTCCCAAATCATTCCGCAGGGAACCCACTACACGGCAGAAACCCCCCTCCTCCACCATTTGTGAGCTGCCACACGAGGCCAGGGCCAGCAGCGCTGCCGGGCACCTCTTCCCCGCGGGCAGCGGCCTCACCCACCACCCGCCTCC
>VZTQ01008199.1:0-11271 GCA_013400755.1 Pelecanoides urinatrix | reverse complement strand
TTGAGGTGCTGGAGCGTGTCCAGAGAAGGGCAACGAAGCTGGTGAAGGACCTGGAGCACAAGTCTTATGAGGAGCGGCTGAGGGAAGTGGGATTGTTTAGCCTGGAGAAGAGGAGGCTGAGGGGAGACCTCATCGCGCTCTACAACTACCTGAAGGGAGGTTGTAGAGAGGTGGGGGTTGGTCTCTTCTCCCAAGTAACAAGTGATAGGACGAGAGGAAACCTCCTCAAGTTGTGCCAAGGGAGGTTTAGATTGGACATTAGGAAAAAATTCTTTACTGCAAGAGTGGTCAGGCCTTGGAACAGTCTGCCCAGGGAAGTGGTGGAGTCACCATCCCTGGAGGTATTTAAAAGACGTGTAGATGAGGTGCTTAGGGACATGGGTTAGTGGGCATGGGGGTGTTGGGTTGATGGTTGGACTCGATGACCTTAGAGGTCTTTTCCAACCTTAGTGATTCTATGATTCTATAACTAATATTCTGGATGTAGTGGCTTCTGAAGGTGGAAACAGTTCTAACACAGTAGCTTAATAGAAGTGATACTAGAATGGCAAAAACTAAATTAAGATCAAACAGACAAGGCACTAAAAAGAGCATTTTTTTTTTTTTCACCAGTAATAACAGAAGCATGAACAGCATGGCAGCAATGTAAAGAGGCACTTCTAGTCAAGCATGAAAAAACCATTTTAAAAAGCAGCTTGTAAGACAGGGAGAACTCACTTGCTGTATCTTTAGAATTAACCATCTATTTCAAATTTATCAAGTTATTTCTTAGTTTTGTATTTTAATATAATAAACTCTCTTTCCTTATGCCTTGAAATATTACAGAAACTTCAGTGAGATGATAAATGTATTCCCAAAAGAGCAGTGATCCAAAACAGAAAGCACTGGTCAATATAAAAGTGACACCAATATACTGTCAGAAAGTCTTAAGGCAATTTTTGCATCAGGAATAAATTTCTTGGCAATCTCAGACCAGACAGAGACCTTCAAATGAACTTTACACAGGTTCCCAAACAGGTTATAGCCTCTCTCAATCATTACTGAAGTTTAATCACTATCCAGATTGGATTTCAATATGAAGTTTGGGTCACTTTCTAAAACAGACTAATTTTCATTGTCAGTCCTTTTTTTTAACTTTTGAGTACTTTATTAAAATGGTTATCTCTTTCTCGTGGTATCAAATTGCCTTCCTTTCAATGAGGAAAATTAGTTCAGAAAAAGAATGAACAACATCTCCTCAAAATCTCCAAATCTCCTTTTTCATGCTTACGTATTTGCAGAGCAAAAGCCGAGGTCCAAAAATGCTCTGGTTTAAAATGTTCTGTTAAGGAAAATGCGGAATATATTATCACAAATTTTGCATTTGTTAGAGGTCCAGTTTTTCCAGTAATATCCAAACCTGTACAGAATAACTGCAGTCTTACAGCCAGATTTCAAAAATTTGGTCAGATGTCCACAGATATCACTGACATCTATGAGCTTGTGAAAAATGCAGTCAGTACTTTCTGTACCTTTCAGTACTTAATTACCTTGAAAAACCTGGTCAGTTGTTTCCTCATTATTTTTAATGTGGATGCCCTTCCTCTGTTTGTGTTGATCCTTCCAATGCTACATAAACAAAAAGAGAAAAAAATATGACTAATGCAGCAGCATTTCTTCCAGTAACTCCTATGAATTTCAAAGCACTGCATGCTTATAGATCTAGCTAATTAGGCACTCAGAGACAATGCTAAAGCAAATTTTAGTGTACAAAGAAACAAATGTGAACTGAAATATATTTGCCTCTGTTTGTCTATTTGTCTTGGTTTGCTTTTCTCCTTTTTCTGCCCCTTTGACAAGCTGCTCTTTTTAATTTTATTTTTCATGCTTGACTGGAAGTGCCTATTTCAAGTTGCTACTGTACTAGCCACACTTCTGTTATTATTGACAAAACATAAACTCTTTTACTGCCTTGTATGTTTGGTCTGTTTTGGTAAAAGCTTAACTTTTACCAGCCTAGTATCACTTCAACCAAGCGGCTATGTTGGAACTGGCTCCACATTCAGAAGCTGATATATGCAAAGTATTACTCAAAGTACAGAGTATTGGGTTTTTCCAATTAATGCTTTTGCAATTTCTACCTATTTTTTAGCAGTGACAATATCTCTGCTCAGTAAAAGAACTATAAAGGTTTAGTTGGGTTTCTGAGTGTTCCCAGCCTCCTTCTGTCTAGTGAGTTTTGCAGAGGAGTTCTTGAATCTTTCTTTTCTCTGTATCATTGCTACTTCCATATGCAAGGAATGATAGGTGAGAAAATTCTTCCTTTTAGAGAATCATTCATGACTACTTCAAGAGTTTCCCAATTTAAGGTAAGGGAGTCAGCAAGAAAAACTCAAGTTTTTATCCATTTACATTTACATTTTCTACTATCAACAGTGCAGTTCTAATAGGTTAATTTGATACTGCATAAACTATTATCATATAAGTAGCTTCTCTTGGACTGCTGTACAGTTTGGACACTACCTGAAAAGCTCTGGCCCATGACAAGAAGACTCACCATCAACATTTGTAATAAATGTTTCAAAATGGCATGTCCTGAAAATGCACATGAAGGAAGAGTCTCTATAAAAGAAATAGGCAGTTAAAAATCATGATGTATACTATCTTTCTTCGAGAGAGTTTTATGATCATATTGCTCTCACAGTTCAAGAAACAGTTTTAGAGAACTACATCTAAATGGCAATCAAGAACTGGGTCATTGTATTGGATTTATGTGGCAAGGTTTTGGTAGTGAGGAGGGCCACAGGGGTGTCTTCTGTGAGAAGACACCAGGAGCTGCCTTCCTGTCAGACAGAGACAGTTTAAGCTCCAAGACTGCTGGCCAAAACTGAGCCCATCAGTAACACTGGCAGGACCTCTGTGATAATCATAGAAACATAGAATCATAAAATGGATTGGGATGGAAAGGACCTTTAAAGATCATCAGCTCCAATCCCTTGCCGTGGGAAGAGATATCTTTCACCAGCTTAGGTTGCTCAAAGGCCCATCCAAACTGACCTGTTCCAGTGCCTCACCGCTCTCATAGTAAAGAATGTCTTCCTTATGTCCAACCTGAACCTACCTTCTTTCAGTTTAAAACTATTACCCCCTTACTCTGTCACTACGGGCCCTGGAAAAAGTCTATCTCCATCTTTCTTATAAGTCCCTTTTATATGTTGAAAAGCTGCAGTAAGGTGTCCCCTGATCATTCTGTCCTCCAGGCTGAACAACCCCAACTCTCTCAGCCTTTCCTCATAGGAAAGGTGTTCCAACCCCCTGATCATTTTTGTGGTCCTCATCTGGACCTGCTCCAACAGGTCCATGTCTTTCTTGTACTGGGGACCCCAGAGCTGGACACAGTACTCCAGGTGGGGTCTCATGAGCACAGAGTAGAGGGGCAGAATCACCTCCCTTGACCTGCAGAATCACCTCTCTCGACCTGCTGGCCACTTTTCTTTTGATGCAGGATATGATTGGCTTCTGGGCTGCAAGTGCACATTGCCGGCTCATGTCCAATTTTTCATTCACCAGTATCCCCAAGTCCTTCTCCACAGGGCTGCTCTCAATCCATTCATCCATTCGTCATTCATACTTAGGAAAGGGTAAAAAACGCTGCACAGCAGCTGTGAGAGAGAAGTGAGAAAAAGCGAGAGAAACAATCCTGCAGACACCAATGTCAGTGAAGGAGGAAGGGGAGGAGGTACTCCAAGCACCAGAGCAGAGATTCCCCTGCAGCCTGTGGAGAAGACCATGGTGACAGAGGTTGTCCCCCTGCAGTCTGTGGAGGACCACACTGGAGCAGATATCCACCTGCAGCCCATGGAGGAACCCACGATGGACCAGGCTGTTGACAGGAACTGCAGCCTGTGGAGAGGAACCCTCACAGGAGCAGGTTTTCTGGAAAGACCTGTGGCCCATGGGAGACCAACGCTGGAGCAGTCTGTTCCTGAAGGACCCATGGAGAGGACTCATGCTGGAACAGTTCTTGAAGAACCACAGCCCATGGAAAGAGCCCACATTGGAGAAAATAATGAAGAAGTTAATGAAGGACTGTATCCCTTAAGAGGGAGCCTATGCTGGAGCAGAGGAACAGCATTAGCAAGAAGGAGCAACAAAGACGAAGTGTTATGGAGTAATCACAACCCCCGTTCCTCATCCCTCCTGTGCTTCTCAGTGGGGAGGAGGTCAAAGAGTCAGGAGTGAAGTAGAGCCTGGGAAGAAGAGGAGGGGTGGAGGGAATGTGGTTTTACTTTTGGTTTTATTTCTCACTATCGTACTCTGTTATTAAGTGGCAATAAATTAATTTTTTCCCAAGTTGAGTCTGTTTTGCCCACGACATTAATTGGTGAGTGATATCCCTGTCCTTATCTCGACCCATGAGCTTTTCCATCGTATTTTCTCCCCCTGTCCTTCTGAGAAGAGGGATAGAGCAACTTCATGGGCACTTGGCAGACAGACAAGGTCAATCCACCGCAACCATTCACACCCTATTTGCAAAGGTATTTGAATTAGCAAAGTTAATTGAAACCTAATAACTTTACCATATGGAATAACGTTTACACTTTCTTCTCTTTAAAAACTCTCCTTTCCCCTTGGATTATAGAGGAAATTCATTTTGTTTGCATTGACATTATTTATCTTAATATTTTTGCTAATTAAAATTCTGAACACCTATTTGTTCTTTTTATTTCCAATTTGGACGTTACCTGCATTGGTTTAAAGTGTGTTAACTCTCTAATATCCTTACATATATTTCTGTCACTTAAATAAATAAAAATGTGACATCTATAATTTCTGAAATACAATTTGTGATTTGATTTAAATTTTAAAAAGTAAATTAGGTTGAGATACAGGTGATTCTTAAAGTACATGTAAATATTTTCTTTTGATTATAAGAAGTAATTATGTTGACAAGCAATACTTTTGAAAGTGAAAGTGGGGTTATGAAAAATTAATATAATCATTGAACTGCTTGATAGCTCTTGAAAATGTGATAACAAAATAAATCAAGGAGATGCCACTTTGCAGAGTAGAAAAAGCAAGGTTTGGAAAAAAGTAAATGTTCGAAGAAAATTAAATAATGTGGTGGAAAAGAAAATGTTGTCATACTCAAATATAGGCCTTAGACATTTATTTCTGACAACCATATCACATAAAATTCCCATAGTTCTGTGCCTGGAACATTTTACCAAAATAAAATTGCTGCAAGGGATTAATTGGAAATATCCATTGGTTCAAATGGATGGACAGTTATTGCTCAAGGTTGAAACAAAGGTCTGCCTGATGTCTGAAATAACATATTTCAGCATGCCCATTACTGATTAACCACCTGAAAACCCAGCTCCTGCTTATGGTCCATTGATATCCACAAGGAAGATCTCAGAAAAGTTCAGCCCATGCTGGCAGGATTGCTCCCTACAATAATGCACTTTCTTTTCAGTGGGCATTTTCATTTTTCTGTCTCATCAGTCAAAAGTGATGATGCTATCACACACCACAGTCATTCAGAAAGTGAAGTCATAAGATCTGTGCTATGGCTGTAAAGCCATATCTCGCACATTCCAGGAGAATGCGTGAGTAGAGAGAGGACTGAAGTACACTCTTCCTGTTCAAACAGACATACTAGATGGAGAGGTCAGAGAGAGGAGGAAAAGAGAAAAAGATCTAGTAGCAGAGCAGTTAGGGCAGGTGTGTTTTTTCTGCACTCATGATTGAGTACTCTCAATCCAATTATTTTGATTAAAGCATATAAACAGTGAGAGTAAAAGGACTGAAATACAGTCCTTGTCTCTCTAGCCAAACCCTGAGTGCTAAACAAGAATTATGCTGTTCATGTTTTGTACACCTTCTGAAGCAGTTCCTTTTTTATTAGCCTTACAAAGTGAAAATAGAAAGTGTACATCTACATGGCTATATTTAGTAAAGCAACCAGGAGCTTTGATAAGAACCAGCTCTTCAGTTTTGAAGCCTAAAATAATCATATGGTTTCTGTTTAACATTGGGCACCCCAGATGAAGAGCAACACATTTGCTTACAATCAACCACGCCAGCACTGAGGAAGGCTGGGACAGCCAGCGAGCAGTCCAGGAGCTAGGGCCAGTCTGCAAAGCCCTCTTCCCTGTCCCTGGGTATGCTGATTGATTTGGGCTGAGAAACTGAGGGGAAATGAAGGGTAAAGGAGAAGCTAAAAAATCTATTCTGTTTTTCGCAGGCCTCACTGGATCAAAGGCAGCACAGTACAAGCAACATGAGATGGTCTGACCCTCAAATACGTGGCTATGTTTCCCAAATGCATGATAACTGTTTTCCCTTGTTCCTACACAAAGTTAAATGAAAATACCATGTCTTTGCCCATAATAGAAAAAGAATGCTTTTTCTGGTAGTGGGCCAAAATTTTTCTTGAAGGTCAAGATTTGAAGGCAGTGACATCAAATGGGCAGAATTTTGGAACTTTCATTAATAGTGGAAAAGAGAGAAATGACAAAAAAAGACAGTCATGCTATCAGAGCACAGACTACAACCAGTGCTGTCAGAGAGAAAATTAAATATTCTTCTCCTTGTAAACTGAAAACCTCTGTACCATGTGACCCATATTTTAAATATGTACGTGATTATGCACTTTGAAAGCAAATCTACATCCTTAAGTATGACAGTGTTTTTAATATTGTATATCTTTGTGTACGTACGAATATTGTATATCTTTGTGTATGTGTATTTAATTGACTAGAGACAGTCAGCGACTGATCAGGTTGCATCGTACACGCAAAAAAATATGTAATGTTACCTCTAGCTGTACTATACTGATCAGCATTTTATTACTGAGTCCTTTTTTGGCCAAATAATTGCAAAATGTCAAGAATATGTGCACATTGTAGAGGACTGATAGCAAAAAGAACATATGGATACTTGGTCTGTAAAATGAAAGAAAATAAAGAAGAAGCAAAGGGCAGAGTGGAGCTTGTTAGACATGGAGAGAATTAACTCTAAATAATTTGAATAAAATGTAATTAGATTATAGATATAGAAAGAGCAAACTTTGATCTTTCAAAGGCTAAATGACAAAGGTGCTGTAGTTCAGTCCATGCAGTGAAATTATGACAAATCTTTGGAAAGAGGAATATAGCAAACACATGTGTAATTCAGAATAAGAAACAGAGAATAAATAAATGTTATATTAGTTACGAATATTAGGGAGTAGTATTTCTAAGAAAAGTTTATTGACTCCATTTTAGATGTGACTGAATGTTGTTTACGACTTTGATATCTCAAGAAAATGTTGTAGTCAGTACAAATGGATGAGACCAGGAAAAAAAAAAAAGGAAAATAAAAATGTTCATTTAACTAATGCAAATAAAATATCAGAATTTTTTTTTTAAAGAAGTAGATATAAATTAGTCTGACACATAATATGAAGGATTCAGTAGCAATCAGTATAATTAAAACCATATTATTAAGCCAGTTCACCAACAGTAACAGAATTCTATGAAGTGATATTCTTGTCACTTTCTAATATATGGACTTAAATTACAAACTCCCTGTTCTGCTACAAGACACAGGAATACAACTTTCTTATCACTTACTCTTCATTTCTACTGCTTGTTCTTCAAATTCAGGTTAACATTTTTTGTTGGTTTTTTTGATGTATTTTTAGTGAAAAAGGAATTTACAAAAAAGATTCGGGATTAAAAAATAAAGTATTGAAATACTGTATCAAAGTTATAATCAGCTGGGAGCTGGAGCTGACCAAATTAAACTCATTCTTGGATATCATAATACTTTCATATTTCCCCTTTTATGTGAGGTGATTGAATGTTTTCTGTGCTACCTACTTGGGATCTTAGGCTACATTTGGGGTCTTTGCAGAATCAGATTTTTAATTAAGCTGTGTCTGTGGTAACCCTATCATAAATTCATTAGCATGCCAATAATAATATTTAGCAGTTTCCCTTCCTGAGAGGTCAAAACACCAAGTTAAGAGGGTAATCATCACTAGTATTTTAAATGTGGGTTAAAGCATAGAAAGTTGAAGTGACATGCTGAAAGTCAGAGTCAGAAGTAGAGCTGTAGATAAAATACAGGTACACTAAGTCTCAATTAAACCATAAATACTGGTTCAGATTCCCTCCCAGAGCACACTATACCATTTTATTGCAGGTTTGTATTCTTTTTAGAAGTTTGCCTTTGAAAATAGATGTGACTTATCACTGGGCTAATTAGAAAGGAAGCTAATAGCTGAATATAATGATTCCATTCCAATGGAAGAAGTGACAACACTGACCCAAACGCTAAAGCTAAACACAGATACACTTCTGTATTGATGGCTGCTGATTTCTTTGTTCCTTTGTATGTTGCATATAATGTAATGATATAGGAAAATATAATCATACTGCTGAATAAAATTTGGCTTGTACCTAAGGAAAATTATTCTAAATTCTATTTCCAACTCTGCAACAAACGTCTTGTGTGATTTGGAACTATCTCTCAGCCTCACTGAGATGCAGTTGTCCTGTGTAAAAATTTCTTAATGTCTCTGAGACAGAGATAGGATTGCTAAAAATGTTTTGGATCAATGATTTAAAGGCTTTATGATATTTTTATCAAAAGCAGTACTTGTTTCGCTTAAACAGAAATGTTGCATCAATGTTATGTTATCTGCCTACATATTTTTTGTGTTGTATAGAGATCTTGTACCTGTCTTTCATTGTTTTGATGTAGTTAATACAAACAGACATTAATAATATAGTCCTGTCAAACATTATTAGGAAATATTTTAATTATGTGATTAACAAACTTCAAACTGTACATATGCATTAGAATTTATAGTAAATTTGTACGATAACATGAGTGTTGCTAATGTACCATGAATACCTGAATTTCATTAATGCAATGGTAGCAAAGGTCTCAGTCTCTTTATCAACTGTAATTAAGTCACTTGTCTATTTTATATAATTATGAATTTTTCTTCATATTAGCTAAAAAAATACAGGGAATCTTTCTTTCTAATGCAAACAACTATGACCATAATTATTAACCTACATGTACAAAACTATATTGCTTGTCTCATAAATAAAGATCAGAGGCATAATCCGTAACCCAACCAAATTTAACATGATATCAAAAGCTACAGCACAGAAAAATAAAAAAAAGAGATTGAAAAAAGAGAATTGAAAAAGAGAATGAAAAAGAACAACAGAATCATGCAGAATTACAACAATGAAGACAAATAATCCAGAAAGGTAAAACATCGTTAGGCAGTCTCTGATCTCTGAAGATTTGTAAGGCATTTTCTCCATCAAAAGATAATCTGAAAAGTTTTCACTACATAGCTCTTTTCTCTATAGCAGATTGACCAATGGTATAATTTGGTACAGCAGCTTTTAATTCTATATCTAAAAATAACAACGTTTTATTATGTCTTTGCCAGGCGAGTATATATACTAATGACTATATTAATTCCGTTTTTTTCAGGCTACACTTTATTAGGTTTAAATTGACTTCTAAGAGGCTTTTGAATGAAAGCAAAGAAAAACTTAGAAAACTGTCTTTGAAGGAGTATTATGTATTCAAGAACAAATATGGTTAAAGAACTGCTTAGTTTGGCACATTTTGCCCTTACATATTTACCAATATTGAGGATGCTGAATAAACAAGTGATGCAATGTTGAAATTTTACAGCTCTAGGCCATATTTTGACAAACCTGCTAATTAGCTTAGAACTAATTAGAACTAATAAAAAGCAACACTCCAGACACTTTGTGGTTTATTTCATTTTTATAGGGAAGGTTAGAAGTTTAGGGTAACAATTTGTTCTCAGGCCTAAAGAAAAAGCCAAACAAATATTCAAGATTACTGGAGCTTTTCAAAGGCTGTCCTGGTTTCGGCTGGGATAGATTTTCTTCCTAGTAGCTGGTGTAGTGCTGTTTTGGATGTAGTGTGAGAATAATGTTGATAACACGCTGATGTTTTAGTTGTTGCTAAGTAGTGTTTACAACAGTCAAGGAGTTTTCAGTTTCCTGTGTCCTGCCAGTGAGAAGCTGGGAGGGGGCACAGCCAGGACAGCTGACCCAAACTGGCCAAAGGGGTATTCCATACCATATGATGTCATGCTCAGTATATAAACTAGTGGCAGCTGGCCAGGGGGCAGCAACCACAGCTCAGGGACAGGCTGGGCATCGGTCAGTGGGTGATGAGCAATTGCATTGTGCATCACTTATTTTGTATATTCTTTTATCACTATTATTATTATTATTCTTATTTTCCCTTCCTTCTGTCATATTAAACTGTGTTCATCTCAACCCACGAACTTTACTTTTTTTTTTTTCGATTCTCTCCCCCACCCCACTGAAGGCATGGGGAGTGAGCAAATGGCTGTCTGGTGTTTAGCTGCCTGCTGGGTTAAACCACAGCAGTCCTTTTTGGCACTCAATGTGAGGCATGAAGGGTTGATATAACGACACATCTGACCTGAGCGTGTTAAAACAAATTAGTTATAAGCATTCATTATATTAGTTTAGTAGTCGCTGGTCAAAATGTTAATTTATTTGCTCTCAAAGTTGTTGTATTTGTTCTCAGAGTTCTGTTATGTAACACCTTACTTGCCATATATACTGTTTATTGGTATTTATGTGCCATTTATCACCTCTGGGACATGGATTAAGGTTATTGCTTTGCTGTTCTGTGTAACACTGGCTTACGGTATGATAAAATTACTGGTTGTGAGATCAGTCTGGTATTTGCACTCACCATTGCCGTCACCTCTGTACTTCGAGAGGCATCTATTGGAAATTATTAATAATTACACTCTTTACTTTTTATCCTCAAAGAACAAACTTATGGGGGAGACACTTCCTCCATCTTCCCCTTCTCCTCCAGCTAATTACAATAACTCTTGAGAATTTTTAACATCCTTGGGATGTTCAAACCAGAATGTTCCTATTGCTATGTCTCCTGAATGGGGTTCAGGTGTTGTGTAGGGTTAAACAACTATTTAAGAATACCACCCAGAGACCTACCCCTGCGACAGCTGCCATAGCTACTCAAACCTCAGTGACAGGCACTGCAGTTACTCCAACCCTTGCAACAGGTACTGCAGCCACTCAAACCCCGGCAACAGACATTGCAGCTACTCCAACACCCATAACAGGCACTGCGGCTATTCAAGCCCCTGCGACAGGTACTGCAGCTACTAAAATCCCAGCAACAGTCACTGCAGTTGAACCAGAGAACCAACTCGTGCTGTTATCAGTTGCCCCT
>VZTQ01008198.1:17628-47880 GCA_013400755.1 Pelecanoides urinatrix | reverse complement strand
GGAGCTCTTCGCCTCGGTGGCTTTGAATATAATATATCATAGTTTGTGAAACTTCGATAATGCAATATCCTTCTTGCATCATTATTGGTAAAACTTGTGGAGAAAGGGTTCTGGGCCTGAAGACACATGAGATTCATAAGTGGGACCCTCAGGGAAGGGACATCTGTGGCATGAGTGATTTCTATTGCTTCTAGGATCCATAGAGCCTGAAATCCACAGGGAAAAGACCCTGAACTTGGTAGATGGCTATCCAGTCTGCCCTGCTCCTTGTCCCCCCGTCTGAACTTTATTATGGTAGCTGTTCATTTTTCAAGACCTGTGGATGCAGTTTCACACATAAAGCAAGTGTTTTCTCCAACAGTCATCTTTTAGTCCCTTCTTCACACGTGCGTACGTATAATACTAGAAAAGTGGACAGAATTGTCTCTGTTAAAGAAAAAGCTTGAACAAACCATGACTACTGCAGTTAAAAACTGGACTTGTTGGCAGAATGATTGCACAGTATCAGCTTCTTCTCTGTCTGTTCTGATGAGTGTGGTTGGTCCCATGCTCTGTATATGAATTCAGGGTAGAAAATAAAGTGATTAGGTGGCCAGGAAAAAGCATCTTTAGTGAAAAAAAAAAACAATGCCACTACTTTTGTGTCTCATCTTCCTCTGTATTAAGTCTAGGTGTAGTTAAAATCCAGAGGTACAGAGCCCAGACATCATCAGTTTCTGTGAATAATAATTTGTAAACATTGGTAACCTGCTATCTTTCTCTTAGTATTTTTAAAATATTGTTTGAATGAGTATAGTGCAATCACTGTACCTTTTGAAGGTAGAGCCTGGTAGTGGTTTATTATTAATTATAATTATTCCTCATTTAATTGGTGTCAGAATTTGCTTTTTTTGGTGCATGAAAGTGTTTCCTTGCTCAGGAAGTGTAGTTCTTAAGAAGAGATCTGAAACAGCCTCTGTGTGGCAGTTAAATTATCATTATTTCATTATACAACATTTAAGCCTCCTATTTGATCCAGTGTTGATATATTTCCTTCAAAATGAAAATATGCAAGAGTTTAGAGCTGTATAAATAAAAAGGGGTGAGAAAAATTGACACCCCAGAATTTTGATCTGCATCTGTTTCCTCTCTGTCTATCAATTTAGGATTGTTCCTCCAATTACTTATACATATGCTTAATCTTAGGCATGTGAGTAGATTTACTGAATTTCAAAGGAGTTTCTGGCTGAAGTCTCAGGTTGTGAGTTCTGGTCCAGGGACGTACGCTTGTATAAATCTACCTAATGTATAGCACGCCATAGGGGCCAACATCAGCAACAGTGACATTAGTAATACATAAAGAATGCATCTATATTCCCACTAAGTATTTTAAGCAAGCAGAGTTTTATTTTAAAGAACTTAGGAGAAAGGTAAATACCAACAGGATACTAGGGTTTGCCTGAGTTAAATGCTAAGGTATATGAAGCAGCTGTGTACTAGTATATTTTTTGGATAAGATCAGTTTATTTGTTTTGTGTTTGAAAAACACTTGGCACAGTAAGATCATGAGTATTCCTACATCCTTTTACAAGAAAAATCGTTGTTTGGGGTGACGTGTGGCAGGGGAATGAAAATTGTACTGCCATTATTTAATTGCACTAAAACATCACATCTGCATCTCTAAAAGAGTTATTAAGAAAGTATTTCCTCCATCCTTTATGCAGCAGGGTGTCCTTATCTTACCCTTACAGTGCCATCCCACATGTTCGCTACCTTCTGTGAACATGTCCCCTTCCTTACATTTTCATTTTCTCTGCCAGACACTGAAGGATGCCAGTGACAATGCCCGCAAGGACTTCCACCGCGAGGCAGAGCTGCTAACTAACCTGCAACACGAGCACATCGTCAAGTTCTATGGTGTCTGTGTTGAGGGTGATCCACTCATCATGGTCTTTGAGTACATGAAGCATGGAGATCTTAACAAATTCCTCAGGTAAATCTACGAACACATATTGTGCTGCTGAGCCAGAAGTAGGCAGAGAAGGTAGGTGTTACTGGTACTTAATGTCAAATTAACTACTACCACTGGAAAATGCCAACCCCAAGGGCAAATCTGTGCAACTCTCGTCTTCTGTACTGGGATGTGGGGCTCATCGTTTCTTTGCGTATTTGGAAGTACCATTAAGTCAAGCCTTATGCTTTGCACCAAAGGAATGGGAACCAAAGAAATATTGTTTCCAATATCTTTCAGTGTATTCTGAAATGTTTGATTGTAAGTCTTACAAAAAGAATCATTTTCTTTCAGGCTTTCTGAAGCACTTGGGAAGATCCCACTCAACACCTATCGCTATCTGTAGGCGTATAAGAGATTTGGAAATCTAACCCCTTTTCTCTTGCCTCCTCTTAGTGTTTTGGAAAGACTGCCATTAATCTGAAGCAAGAAAACTGTGAGCCGTGGAAACTTCAGTGCAATGGAAAATGCTATATCTTGGGGTCTCGATTAGGGCTGTTCAGGAATGTGCATCAGAAATTGAAATTTGGCAGTAAAGCAGTCATAAATAAATAGATAATACCTGAGGTTCACAATAATAGGTAACTCATGAACCAGGAAGTTATGAACAGTGGCCTTGTATATGTGCCATTTCCACTAGCCTGCACTTGTTGACATAAAAATAAGCAGTTAAGAGGCAACTTTTGCTCCTATGTAAAAAAACCATTTGCATAAGGGACTGTTCTTTCAAGGTCTTCTATGTAATTTGCATCAAAGGATATCACAAAGGCATTTCAATGTACTGAGATGTCTCCTGCCGAAGGTAACTAGGGGTACCACCATTTTGGAAAGATATCTGTGAAAAAGCTGTAAAACAGTCAAAACTGGTGTCCCTTTAAACGGCTTCAGATTTTCTATCTGACTGAAATGGCTAGTGACTGCTAGTGTTGCCATTCATGCGTTTTTGATAGCCTATGTGAAGTAAGTTTGCTGTCTTTCTAATCTCCACTGAACAAATAGCCACACTGTAAAAGCAAGTGACATCAACTAGCATCCTTCCTTATTGGCAAGGCTGCCACGTTTGGCAGGGAGAGCGGGGCCTGAACTGGGGATGCAGAGCAAGCCCTACTACTTTTCTCAGACTGATTGTCTTTCTGGCAGAGGATTTAAATACATTGTCAGAGCCATGTCGGGACATTTACATTTGCCTGCTTAACCTCTGCCGTGGATCAGGAGAGAATTGCAGTTTCCTAAGATGCCATCCCAGTACTTTTTCAGAACATTGAATTGGCATTAGAAGAAGCCAGATTCGCAGCTGATAAGGAATAATTTTTTATTTCATAAGAAATATTTATTCTTTGATTCTTTTTGATTGGCCTTTTCTTACCTTGTAACTCTGATTTTGAATTATGGTGCAGAAAGGTAGTTTAGCAAACAGTATATTTACTACTTTAAGTCTTATTTTTCTTTAATTATTAATCAGCCCTTGTCTTCAGAACATAAAATTATTACGCTGGGACAAGCTGTTAAACCTAAGCTCCAATTTGTCATTCCTCTCGCATTTGCTGCAGCTTGTGCTGCAGATCAGTGGTTAGTTGTAAGCGCGCTGTGAGAGCCTGCATTTCTTACCCTGCAGCGCCACCAAAGGCTGTCAGGGAAAAAAGAATCCAAAATTTAACCCAAATGAGCCTTGCATCTGCATGCAGCCAAAGGCTGTTTCAGATCTAGGACTAAAGCCCCAAAGTCATGCCTCCCCCGTGCTTGTTCTGGCTAGTGAAGGCTGATGTGGATCCAAAGAAATCTCTGTCAATGTTCCTGGCAGTTGCAGACACTGAGGAGCACCTCCTTTACAGCCAGCACCAAGAGGACAAGCAAGGTGGATGGTGTGTTAAGAATAACCCAAAAGTTTTATTAGATACAGACTATGTCCTCAAGGAAGCTAGCGAAAGATGAAGAGTTCTCTAATTTAGCGACTCAGAGCTTCATGTCTGAGAGCAGTCATTAAAAAAAATCCATGCAATGGAAAGGTACAGTGCTTTTCAATAGGAATTTGCTTGAGAGTCTTGGTTGGAGATTTCATATCCTCCCGTTTATTCCCTCGCAACCCAGACCAGTTGAATGGCTGTTTGTATGTACCCTGTGGCAGAGAGCTTCTTTGCCTGGTACAATCCCAGCAATGCTACACATCCTTCTTTGTTTCTTTCTCACATCTGTCACTTTGCTCATGAAGTTCTTCCCTTGGGACAATTTCAATATCATATTTCTAATAGGTAGTGTCAGATTCGATCTCACGGATTTTGATTAATTTGCAACTCTTTTCCAAAATCCTATGCCCTTCCCCTAGGGACGAAGTAAGGGTTCACCTCTATTGATTAGAAAGGTAATTCTCTGAAACTCCTCTTTGTAGGAAGGAAGGACTTTTGGGAGAGAATAAAAATCAGTTCTAGAGTATTTAAAAAAAAAAAAGGTAAGGAGGGAAGAGGAGAGGTGGTCTCTTAGAAAGAATAGTCTGCAGGAATGGAATAAAAAAGGCTTCTGAAAATGCAAAATAATGGAATGGATGAAAAGGGATATTCAGAATATTATAAGGTGTATCAAATGAGGAATGATTGCCAGATGACCTCATTAATTGGATAAGGATTAGCTAGTAATGCTTACTATAAAATGCTGTGTGTAGGTATGTTTGTATCTGTATCTGCAACATACTAGCGTATTACACATGTATACCAGAGCTAACATGGTTAAGGTGTGTGAAGCACATGTGTTCAGTACTTCGCTGGGCTTTCCAAATGCAGAACATCTTCTGCTGGAGCGTATATAAGTTTCTCATTAATCAGTTGATTATTGCATCTTAGGGACTCGCTTCTATTTCTGAAGCTGTTTAGTTGTTCCAGATAGTGTGTGTTTTGTGTCCTCTTCCTATTGTCAAGAATTCCCATCTCAGGTGGGACTCACCCTTCGTGATGAAATAAGCAAAAATGGTTTTCTGCTGTGCATTTGGATAGGAAATTAGAAGTGTAAATCTAAAATTGCTGCCCTTGTTTCTGCAATGGCATCTCAGAAGGAAGTTAGCTCTTTCTTCTTTAAGAAAAGACGGAAGGGTCAATGGCCTGTCTCCCTGTAGAAATCAAGGAATGCCGGTCATAGGAAAAGCGATGCTATACATGCCACCTCATTGCCTTTCACTCTATTGCCTTTCACTCTTGTAGAGTGATAAGGTTTTCCTCAGTTACCAAACAGCTACATTTGCCAGCCTTTCTCCAGAAAAGATTACTAGAATGGAACAGGAGAAAAGTGGTGGCTTTGGACAGAGGGGTATTATTATGAAGGCATGTGCCTTATTTCCATAAGTAATATATCACCTGTTGTGTAATACTCTTTACACCACCTGTCTTTCCCACAATGAAGGAAAACAGTAAATAAAAAAGCCAAGATACAAATTTCCCTCTATTTCACCAATGAATTTGTAGCCTTTTTATATTTGAGCGAGTCAGTTGTGTGGTTTTAGGCTCACTAATGCCTTGCATCTCTCCAGCTTACAATTGGCCTATCAGTTAATCAGTCTGTATTTTGGTGCAGGGCACACGGACCAGATGCAGTACTGATGGCAGAAGGCAACCGTCCTGCTGAGCTGACTCAATCCCAGATGCTTCACATTGCCCAGCAGATTGCAGCTGGTATGGTTTACCTGGCGTCACAGCACTTCGTGCATCGGGATCTTGCTACCCGGAATTGTCTGGTTGGTGAGAACCTACTGGTGAAGATTGGGGATTTTGGGATGTCTAGAGATGTGTACAGCACTGACTACTATAGGGTAAGTGAACTGCTGTAATTGCTAATAACCTAGGACTTGTTCAGTTTCAGTCATCTTACCACATTGATGTGACTGATTCTGCTTTTATACTCTACCATCTGTCTGTCAGGTAATTTAGAGGCTGACATATGGAGAACCTGGTTTTGAATTACAAAGTTTTGGTAAATTTGGAGAGAGTTAATCAGAGTAAGATTGGCATGTCCTGTTTTTTATATATCTTGGCTTTATATTCTAATAATAAATTAAAGAAAGGTCTTTTTCTCTGAACAGAAATTTTGCATGTTTGCTTGGCTTTAGTGAAGAAGAAGCAGCAGCAGATAAAAAGGATGAGTGGGTAATCAAATCTGGCCCAACGCTTTGAAGTTATTAAAATACATTCTTATATATTGCTAAGACAAATGAAAATTGTAACTTTAGGGTATCGTATAATGTTTCAGTTTACTAGAGGAGGTGTAAGTATTGGACAGTAGCAGTGGACCAGTTATTTTACTCAGGAAGAGACTAGGTGAGAAGTTGTTATATACTCAGCACCTGAAAGGCTGTCAGTAAGTTTTTCCTGCCTTAAACCAGGTCTTTAGTCCTACTGCTTGTGGTAAAGCGTTGTTTTGTGGACGGTAAGAGTAGCCCATTGTGCTTGTTCATTCTGGCCCAGGCTGTTTTCCCTGAGCTTGGTTGCCATAAAATGATCTCTGAAGTTTGCAGAGAGCTTCTAGGATCGCTGGGATAAACTGGACTGTGTACATTAATTATTGTTGTTGATGTTGTCTTTGTACTACGTGGCAAGTCATGTAGTTGACATCATTTGCTGTTTGCTACCACGTTTGTAATTTCATGATTGGAACTGAAGCTATCAGGTGTTTGTGGCTTGGGGAAGGCAATCTGTGGCCAAGTTCTTGGTTTATAAACCCTAGAGTTTATCCTGTAAGATAAGCCACTCAGCATCTTTAAGCACATTTTTGGTATCTGCCTCTCACGTGACTTGTTGCCAATGAATTCCTTATAGATAAAATGAAGGTCTCTTCCTTGGCCACCCAATTTGGGCTGCTGTGTCCACAAAGGAGAGTGTCACCTGAGCCGCCAGCATTTGTGGGATGTCCGGAAAGGGATTGTCCGGCTGGGGCTGGTCAGGGCAGAGGAAGCTACACACAAGAATTATCGTTGAGTGTTGTTTCACTTAACAGCTGAGAAGTAACAGTCTCCTCTGTTCTTTGACTTTTCTTTCAAAAGGCAAACCTAGTATTTAGTAAACATATGAGCCAGACTCCTCTTACATTTTATTTTGGAAAGTTGGCACTTCAAGGTATTTGGTCAATGTAAAACAAGCATGACTGCATTTCAGAACTTGGAAAAATGTACAGAATGGTAATCACTGCCTCTGTTCGTGTTTGTGAGGACACCAGTGAGCACCAAAGGCCAGGGTTTCTTCATTTTGCATCTGAAGTATGAGCAATACTTGTTGGGACTGGAGGCGCTGTCTCTGTTCTGTACTTCGGTGAGACTGGATTTGTTTACCATGTTCGTCATTACACTTAAGAATGAATGTCCATGCTTAACAGTGAGTGTTGGATAAGTCCTTGACAGTCAGAGGCAGCATTTTTGAATGATAAATGCTCTGCTTATTTTTGGAAAAATGAATAACTCCCTGCTGCAGAAAAACTACCTGCAAAAAGAGATGGAAGCTAAGTAACCATATGGGCATCCTGGGGATGACTGAGGCCTTGCACAGGCACGTGATAGCGTACTGACTCTGGAGTCATCTTACCTGTTCATGTACCTTGAGGTTTAATCCTTGAGTCTTATGCATGAACACTCAAGCAAAACTTCTAGCCAATGAAGCACAAATTTAGAACAAGACCTATGGCCTGGAGAAAGCAGGGGTTCACCAAAGGAAATTCTGGGTAACCTGTGTAGTCCTTGGGTACCTCTCAAAGGACCTCATTCAAGGGATACACTGCATTTCTCACTGCCGCTTGTACAGAACCACTCTCCTTTTTCCTTCTTCTCTCCCTCTACGTCACTTTTTTTGGGGCCAAGGGAGAATCTGTGGGGTCCAGGGTGTAACAAAGGAAAAGAAAGAGGGAGTAGTGTGAAGAAGGTACAATCATTGATGTGAGAGAGGGAACGAATAAGGCAGGAAAGGCAAGTGTAGAGAGGTGTTAGTAAAAGACACACGTGTGAATGAAGGGGGAAAGAGGTAGGCAAGTGTCAGAGGGGATGAATAAAGATGTAAAGTAGCATGGCTCCATCCAAATTGATGGTGTAAGCTTGCAGTATAATGGATGGGTATGAAACTTAAAGTTGGGTAGTCAGTTGTTCTGCACAGTGAGAAAAACAAGAAGGACCATTTCTCTGGCCCCTTATGTTCCAGCTGGCTTCTGGCTGGTACAGGAGAGGGACAGGGCCACAGCCTGTCGTGCCACCATATTTCACAGTGATAAAAGTTGGAAGTTACAGGTTGAGTCTGTGAGGTTTTGACCTGCCCTGCTTGGGCCATATGTGGGCTGGTCAGAAGCTGGTCATGAAACAGTCAAGGCTATGATGACTTTCCAGATGGTTGCCTGGAGAATTATATCCATGGCAGGCCTAAGTAATGAAACTGTCAGGGATGACACTGGGATGGCACTGACCTACCATACCTAATTGTTTATAGCAGGCCAAGTCTTTTTAACTGCTCAGGCTTAATCACATACATAGAAGCAATTCTTCCCCAACCTTGACAGCTTTATCTGATGCTTGTTGGAAGGATTCACACAGCTCCAAAAAACTCTGCAAGAAATGATTCAGCATTTGTGTTTATTAATACACTGGAATCAGTTTTTTGGGATTCTACCACCCTGTCAGGATGTTAGATTTGGCCAAGATGATTATTTATAGCTTGCTTCTGTAAGATAAGGATGAACCCCAGTCCTTGTTCACTGTTAGATTGTTAATGACATTCTGCATTGAATCAGCTCAGTTGTTAAGAGATGCTTTAGGGAAGAGGAGGGGAAAAATAACACTTGGGCTGGGAATACATGTGATGTGTGGCCCTGATTGCACAAGCTTTCCTTTTTCTCCTCTGTTCTTTTTTCCTTTCTTTTTCATCAGGCAGGAATCTTGTGGATGGGGGAGCCCTGGTGTACATGCTAGCATTCAATGTAACAGCAATAGTTTTCAGCAGTCAGACCAGATGAGCCCAGAGACATGAAGAAACTGCAGTGGCTTTTCTTACCCAGCACTGCTGTCCAGCCCAGGCCAAACTAAAACAACTGTCAAGTAATTAGTTTGGTCTGTGTGCCAAACAGCTCCAGTGACACTCTGCTGCACTGCAGTCCTTGTAGCACAGTGGATCATTTCACAAAGTTATTTACTTGCAGAACTTACGTCTCAGGTTCATTAGGGGCTTTTATTTGTTTTGTTGATGTTTGGGTTTTGTTGTTTAGACTCCCAACCCCCACAGGTCAGGGTCTCTCATCTTTCCCTCTGATACCCAAGTAGTGTGACTCAGAAGCAGCTTTCAGTGGCTTAAAGTATTGACACTGAAGCATGGGAACAACTACTTTGCTAATATTTGTTCTTGCACTCAGAGATGGTATGTCAGGCCCTTTTTAGGCTTCCAGTTCAGGTTTGCAAGTGGTTGCTCAGTACTTGGTCTTAAAATGCTTTCATACATTTCTTTATCATAAGCAAAAAGCTTAAAAAAAAAAAAAAAAGAAGAAAAAAGGAAGGTCGTCTTATCCCAGTACTTGGAAAAACTTAACAGGAATATGCTTTAAATATTTAGCCTGGTCAGCCAACTACAGGCTTGAGCCTAGATTTTGGATGAAACTGTGATCTCACTGGAATATGCAAGAGCTTTGCCATTAACTTCATTAGGACCAGAATTTCACCCTTACACTTTTTTATGTTTGTCCAGTGCAGGATAGAGACTCTGTTTCTGATTTAGATTTATGGAGCTTAGTTGTGTAATCCCTATTTAGCTATTGTGTAACTTACTTGCCTTTATGCAACAGCACAAGGAACAGTGGAGAAAATACGGACTCCTTTCCTCCACTTGTACAAACCGCACAAGGATCTGTCAAAAGACTGGGGCTATTAGTGAGGTTTCCATTTTCCTTTAGGCCCAAATCGCCCTGAAGGGACAGAGAGGTTCATAAGTCATAAATTAGTTTCCTCCACTTCTGGCACAGATGGGGCAGAAGAACCCAAGAGGATGTGTTTCAGTATAAAGTCCAGTAACCTGGTTTCTCTTTAAAATCTTCTGCATATTTTGTACCATGTTTTGCTATTGAAAGAGAGCACAACATGTTGGATCAGAAGAAGCAACATAGGTTACTGAGCCCAAGCCTTCCACTCTTGCAGTAGGCCACTCAGTAGGTGTTAAGGGTAGGAGAACTACAAGAACCTCAGACCTCCTCAAGCCACAGGGAAAACCCCAACACTCATTAACACTTTAGCCCCTTCTATATAAGGCACCAAACCCCATAA
The DNA here is from genome assembly GCA_013400755.1 of Pelecanoides urinatrix. Lineage (NCBI taxonomy): Eukaryota > Metazoa > Chordata > Aves > Procellariiformes > Procellariidae > Pelecanoides > Pelecanoides urinatrix. The sequence continues at coordinate 37,630 of VZTQ01008198.1, read as the reverse complement.
AAATTCCAGTCTGCTAGGGGAAAAGAGGAGGAGATGTCAAGGGTATCAACAGTGTCCTAAGCCCCTAAAGAGAAATTACATTTGGCAAAAATTCCTGAGAGATCTTAAGAAGTCAGTCACACCTGAGACACAACAGGAGGTGACAGCAATCCCCATTAATCTATCTCAGTGAGCACTACCTCTGAGCTGGCAAACTGTATAATGCTATAACTGCAGGAGCCAGCAGCACCAGCCTGTGGCATTAGTGGGGTTTGTTGACACCCCTCAGAGCACATCTGGCCCTGTCGCCTGTCCTCAGTGCCTCAGAGCAGTGTGGGAGCTGAAGTTGACCCAGAGCCAGATCATACAGTAAGAGGGGAAACAAAAATGCAGGCGACCAACGCAAGTCCTGAAGAAGGACTTTAGTTAAATAAATGAATGCGGAGCAGCCTGCAAAACTCTGACAGGCTTGTCAAATGTCTCTCAGGTATACCACAAAATTGGATAGCAGCAGTCTTGCATCTCTGAAGCTTGAATTTCTAACTCCTGGATCACTCCTGTCCTGTCACACAGCCCCTTCCATCAAAGCGGATGTTGCAAGTAAGTAGTATCCTGCTGCCAGGGTTTTCCCTGGAAGGCTGCTCCACAACCTCGCTGTCCAAACATTTTTATCAGCAACCTGAATTAACTCATGATCAATGCACACCTACTTGAGCACATTATTCTCCTCCCTTCTTAGCCTTTACGTCTCAAGTGTATTTAGAAAAAGTACTCCTGTCCCCTCCCAGACTGTTTTAGAGAGTTAAAGAAGGCACACTGTCAGAAAAAAAAGTTCTTCATTTTTGTTCTCCCTTTAGTAGCCTTCTTCCATGACTTTCAGTGTGTGAAACAGAAGTTTCGCTGTCTCTTTCTGGTACAGACATCACTAGACTGTGAGCAATATTTTGCAAATGAGATTTTGCCCCTTCTTGGATCAGAGGTACTTCCCAGCCTCTAATGAAAATGTGCTGCACGGTACATCCTAGACTTGCATAGCTTGTGTCATTGGCCCACAGCCACTGTATTGCCAAATAGTGCCCTGGGCCACTCTCATTTTCCACTCCTTCCAAATGAAGAACATCCCCTTTTTTAAAAGTTTTTGGTTTCAATCCCTCAGTGAATGACTTTGCAGTTCATATTGGCACATTTTGTACCTCTAGTGGTTGAGAAAGACTATTGTCTCCCTTTTATTTTTAGCTTCTTTGGGGGCTGCTTTTTTTTTAAAATTAGAAGTCAGGTCTTGTCTAATTTGGTGGTGAGTAAAGAACTAAAGAAACAGAATCATGGTATCAAAAAGTAAACAGCTGAGGGAGGGAAAAAGATTTGCAAGGAAGTTTCCTAGATTTTTGTGGCTTTATTTCTTAATGTTTTGTTTCTTGATCACTTCTATTTGATGTTAATGCTAAGTGACCATTTTGGGAAAGGATGTCTTTTTAAAACATAGCGCTCCAATGCGCTTTCAGTTAAGACATGAGAAGTTATTACACTTCTTAGCCTCCCAGGAAGACTTCCAGAAAAACTATGGATTAGACAATTTGCCATTCCAGGCCAATTTTAAAAATACCCAGCTTTCAGACCTTCTATCTACATAAAAAGGTCAAAAACCCTTTTGAGAAACCGTTTTGACACTTGGGAGTATTACAGTCCTCAGCAAACGGTCCCGACTCTGATCTCTGCTGTTGCTTAGCAAAGCTAGAGTAACAGTTTGAAGACAGTGAAATAACATTAGTATTAGAGTAGTGAAATGGCAAAGAGCATCTTACGGGCTAGGCATAGTCCTTCCCTCATGTGCAAACCTAATATTGTAGAGTGCTGTATTTCTGGCAACTGCATAATGCACTTTTCTGGTGAGTCTTTATATGAAACATTTGCTAAAAGATAGTGCTAGTAAAATAATCACCAGAGAGTGATCTCCCTTAAGCTATTTCCAGTACCAAATGCCTATTTGCAAAGAGAATTAATACATGACAGCAAGGGGCTAAAAAAAGAAAAGGCTGGTTTATCATTATTTGGGCTGTAACTAGCCAGGCAAGCACCATGATACAAATGTTTACAGTGAGGAACAAGTGTCTGTCTATTCTGAAAGGGCAATAGCAGCAAACACCTGCAGGTCTCAGCTGTCACTACAGAGACGAATACCTGTGAGGGGGAGTTTGAAGGAGGCTGCACTAAAGAAAACAAGAAAGAGTTACTGAGAAGTCAAGCAGCTTGTCAAGGCATCCTCGTAGGTGTGTGTATTGAATTGTCACAGTTTGAAGGCACAGTTTGAAGGCTTTTTATTAGCTGCTATTTTTGCATCCATTGCTCAAAAGGAAATTATCTGCTTCCCTACATGGACTTCTCGGCTCTCCTCCTCCGTCAGAGGCTCATTGCATCATGTATAATGCTAGGGAGGACAGAGGGTTCCAGCAGCCCTGGGGGACGTGCACAGATGATTTCATGCAACTGGAAATAATACAGGAAATAATGGGCCAGCTAGAGAGATGTAAATCCGAACTAGATGCCTTGAAGTCAGTGCAGTAACTCTGAACTTAAAGTAACATAATCGCAAACAGAATTAGGCCTAAGGATTTTAGAGGGCTTTTAGGAGCTTCCAAAAGGTCACCACAGTGTCAGCATTTAGAAACTTCTGTGCATCAGGCCATGGCGTTATCCTGATGCTAAAGGATTAGCAGCATGGCTTGATGCCTGTTACTACTTGCCCATGCCAGAGTATATCCTGTTGTGTGCAGGAAGCGTGCTCTTTCTCTGGCTCCTATTTATACATTCCTGACTGCTGGTGTTTTGTCTGGAATTGCAGTTTTCTAACCTGCTCAGTTCTACAGAGAGAGGCCAGATTCAGCTTTGTCTCAAGCAAGTACAGTTCCATGTTTTTTAGCATGGCTGTAGGTGTAGTCACTTCCCAAATGAAGTTTTCTCATCACCTTCACACCAGGGTCATTGGTCTTCTAGTTCTGTTTCCATCTGTTTTCACTGACACAGATCCTAAGAGGGGAGTCCAAGAAAGTTTTCTGTATTAGTGCTAGGAGAAGGAACATCAGGTGTCCAGCGTGTGTAGTGTGCTGCATTTAACAGTGAATTCTTACTAAACTCCATCTTGCAGTGTTAATGACAAGACAGTAATACTGAAAATGAAATTTTTAACTGGGAGGTTGTGACATACTTTGTTTTGCCAGATTTAAGCCCCCTCTCACGTGAAATGTGCAAGTGGGAAGCCAGCTCCACAGCTCCTGGAGCACATTCTCCTTCAGTCTGTGAGATCAAAGAGTGTAGAGAGGGCAGACACAGACAAACATAATGACTAGGTTGAAAAATGGAGCTGATTAAAAGACAAACTAGAGCAGAATGACCTTGCTTCTGTGACCAGTTACTTGATTACCCATTGAATTTGGGTGTCTAATTATTCCTTTGTAAATGCACCTCCACTAGATTTACATGAGCGTGGGTCTCATGCAGGATGTCATCTTGAGAAATTAAGTTCATCCAGGAAGCAGCACCTAGAAACATATGCCAGGAAATGCAGAAGTCTTATTGAACCACACTAAAGCTAAAAGCTCTGAATGTATGTCAATCAAAAACTTAATCAAAGTGTTCGGAAATTTTCAAATGGAAATTTCCCCTCTGTTTGCTTCTGTTAAAAGCTTTGAGAATTTACTGTTTGGTCCTATTTTGGTTATAAAACAGATATTACAGTTTTCAAATGGATGGAAATTTTGGGTTTCCCACCCCATTTTTAAAGCATTTTAATGGTGTGGTTTTCAGTAGGGCTACTATTGTGTATGCAGTTGGTAAGAACCTTAAGATCCATGTGCACGCCTATAGAATAGAGGAAGTTTACAGAGTCAGCATCACCAGTGGCTGACATAAGCTTTTCTGTTGAGGGGCTCTTAGCACAGATGTTCATTAACTTAAAAAGTCCTTTTAAAATTATATATACAAAACTGAATCATTCTCAAAAATAACCACACATATGGATATAAATTGCAGGAAAGCAATGATTCACACATTGAAATTAGCTTTACGAACCACAATTTGGAGAGCTTTGCAGAACTCTGATCGAAATAGGCTCATTCCATTAAGTAGCAGCACAGCCCTACATAGCCATTTTTGCAGGTGCTGAAATGATTTGACCGCTGTTTAGATGTTTAGCATATAGAGGGCCATGTCCTCAGTCCCAACCCTGTTCACAATTTGCTGGATTGTAGTTGGAATATTGGTGGAGGCTTTTTCAGTTGACTTTGCTAGAGCCAATCTTTTGTCCAGGGCTTTCGAAAGTGAAAAGTTTACAGCCAACATTTTCTAGAGACCAGGCATAGAACGGCAAAAGAAATGATGAAGTGATTTCTGTAGTTTTTCTTTCTGGGCCAGGTCTTTGTGGAGACCATTAATGCCATTTAGTAATTGTGGGGAGGAACCATGTGTAAATATCTGGAGAGAGAGATACTGTACTGTAGTGCTACAGATTGTCACTTTTGGCAGGAAATCTGCAAAGCAAATGACAAAACTCCAAAGGTTAGCAGCTGAAGCTGTTGACTTTGTGATGTGTAATGCACACAGTGTGAGGAAAAGATGATGTGGGAACAAAATGAGAAAAAGCTCTCTGGGAGCACTGTGAGCACAGTCAGAAACTGGAGCGGAAGCTCCTGGCTGCTGCAGAGCACTGGTGCACCTTCTGCGACGGCGCCACTGCCCCCACTGATGGTGGGGGCAGCAGAGAAAGGCAACCCAGAGGGAGCAGGACTAAATGGGAGTTCTCCTTTGAGGACGGATTACAGAATCAGCTCCCAGCAGAGTCTTTGCAGGCTTCCAGCTGGAAGGTTTTCTTATGCAAATGGCCTCTGTCCTTGCAATAAGGAAAGCAGTTGCTAGGCAGTTTTCTTAAATATGCATTTTTTTTTCCTGGGCCTAAAGGACAATGGGCACTCTTTTGGCTCACAGACTATGAAGTGCTGTGTGTAACGGGATGGATCAAGAAGATGAGAGGACAGCATCACTAGTAACAGAGCCTACAAATCTGGGTCTGTAGATTGGTGCATGCATAGCACAGAGCTACTGATGGTAAGTGCAAATGGGGAACAAGGGAAGCAGTGTATCATACTGCAGGTCACTTAGATCTTCACTGTTCTCTGGGTCCTTCGGCTGTCTGATGGAGCTCCTGGACAGCCAGGCAGCTTGCATGTGTCTACTCCAATATGGAGGGGAAAGGAAGTCATTAAGCAAAGACTTGGGTCAATCCAAGCCTGTTGGCATCAGTGACAGAGAACATGGATATACTTTAGGCTACCTGTGTGGTTGTAACGCATATGCCTTTGTGAAGCTTTTTCAATATTGGACATCATGAGCAGTACTGAAGTTTTTGGCAAGTTGTCGGGAACAGCTCTCCAAGCTTCCCAAAAGGTGAGGATCCCAGAATGGAGGGTGATTTTGCATCTTGCAGTGTCAAGAACTTTGTAATTAGACTTCAGAGATAACTAGCTTTGCATTAATCTAGTCTTACATAAAATGGGGCCAAAACACTTACAAAATGTTGTCAAGCTGCTAGCTGTGGCATAACTTTAGGAAGAGATGAAGACCTGAACTAAGGTGAGTGAGGGAATACGCATCTGATATCAAGGACAGATAAAAAATATTAAATAAGCTTATGGTCACTCAAATGCGTCTGTCTCCATCAGGCGGGTAAACAAATCTGCAGAAGAAAAGCCACAAGTGGGAAGTAACTTCATTCTTCCAAGTGTACTGAAATGCTTTCAAGAAACATACGTAGCTTAATACCCTTGAATTTACTTTCAGAAGTTATTATTTATTTGTCCCTTAACATTATCCTTGCAAAGCAGCTGTCCAGCCCTTGAGGATTTGAAGGGCTTGCATTAAATTTGGTATACAATCAGTTCCTACCTCTCTTCTGCATTTCATCTCATTAAGGGCTTGATATTGCAATAGTGATGTCTCATGTGTTTGGTTTGGGAAAAGAGTCAGACCCATTGAAATGCTCAGATAGAGGTACCAATCCTGTGAGGTGATGGCAAATGAAGTTTCGAAACTATTCCCTTATTTAGTCTTATATCTTTATGATTTTTGTGTTGTTCTCTGGTGAGACATAAAAGTTATCATCTTGTCTGTTTTCAACCTGTTCCCCAATGCATATTTATGTTGGTCAAAATTTTGACACGCTGAGTAGGTGAGCCTTAGTTTAAAGTCTGTGGAAGCATAACTTTGCTCAAGTTACATCTTCTCTCTTTGCTGATCAATGTAGTTAGCTTTTAAATTGTATTTTAACTCTTGACTTGACCTGGAATAGTCATGCTTTTAATTTGCTGTGGCATTTTTGTCCTTTGTGATAGTTATGAGGAAAGACTGTTTGAGTTTGGTTTTGTTCACAGAGCTACATTCCCGTATGCATTATGTGCATAATATAACTTGGCAAAATTGGTTAAAACTGATCCAAATGGCTAGCAAAATATATGCAATCAGAATACGTTTTGAGATTAATTTTGCTTCTGAGGAATTTCTCTAAACCACGTTATTCAGAGTTGAGTCATGAAGAAAAGTGATGTGGTAGGCCCCAGGCTAGAGAGGCAACTAATGAATCGTCAGCAAGCATCTTCAAGAATCTGTATCCTTGCTGATGTAGATGAGACCAAACCATTTTCAGCAACATTACAGAAAATATGTGTGCTGCCATTTTTTTCCACACCAGGAATGCTACAACATTGCTAGCTCTAATTATTAAAAGAAATCATTAGTTTAATCACTTCCCTACCAGCTGAGAAGAATGGCTTAAATTTTTACACTTAAACAAGCAAATAAGTGCTGGATTCTGCAAAGCGTCTTTTCCTTCCTGGGCCCTTTTGCTAAGAATTGTAAACAAGAAATATAATGGGGCAAGATGTGTGTAATCAGGAAGCTAAAGAGCTATTCAAGCAAAAGGTCATTACTCTCAGAAACAAATGTGTATGCACTGGCATGATTTGGAGTGTCAGTGAGAATTTTGAAAGTATAAGAAGTATAAGAAGTCTGGAAAAGCCCTTTGGGAGCAACAGAGAGCACAAAGAAGCCCAACTGCTTTCAAGGTAGAGATGGATACGCTTTGGAAGAAGCTTAAATGATAGTCACTTGTCATACTTAGGCTCATCAAACCCTACTTCAGGCTCATAGGGTTCATCACACCCTACTTCAGTTCTCTGTTCCACGTAGCTGCGTTCAAGCTTTTCTACACAATTGTGAGTCCTGGAAGTGAACATTTTTAAATGAATGTCATTTCAATTATTCACATAATCACATGCTTAGAAGCCAGGACTTCAAGGAAGAGCTATAGTGGGAGACTTCTGATAATAGAGTAAAAGGCTGCAAATCTACATCTACAAAAAATAATGAGTCTTTGTAATAAAGGAGCACATAGTGAAAATAACATAGATTAAAAGCCATTTAGAGATAAACCTTAAAATTGCGATACTTTAAACACAAAGTACTGGTTTATTTCTGTTACTATTGAAAATGAATATGATCTAAGCAGTTAGTTTTGTAGCCTATAGAATTTTTATAAAAGACAGAAAGACACTGGTATGTATTCAAAGAATGCAAACTTGTTTGGGGCCGTCTTGTTCAATATCTTTATCAATGATCTGGATGAGGGGATCGAGTGCTCCCTCAGTAAGTTTGCAGATGACACCAAGCTGGGTAGGAGTGTTGATCTGCCCAAGGGTAGGAAGGCTCTGCAGAGGGACCTGGACAGGCTGGATCGATGGGCCGAGGCCAACTGCATGAGGTTCAACAAGACCAAGTGCCGGGTCGTGCACTTCGGCCACAACAACCCCAGGCAACGCTACAGGCTTGGGGAAGAGTGGCTGGAAAGCTGCCCAGAGGAGAAGGCCCTGGGGGTGCTGGTTTACAGCCGGCTGCACATGAGCCAGCAGTGTGCCCAGGTGGCCAAGAAGGCCAACGGCATCCTGGCCTGTATCAGAAATAGTGTGGCCAGCAGGAGCAGGGAAGTAGTGGAGCANATGATTCTGTGATTTTATGATTTTCCAGCTTCCAGACCAATGAGCAAACTGGCATTGACATCACTGGGACAGGATTTTTACCTTTATCCTTATTAATTGCAAATTTTTAATGGCATTACATCTGTTTTCACTTCTGTGTTAATTGCTGTATCTAAAGGGTGAAAACAAATCACATCAGCCTGTGATCCAATCATTGCATGCCACACCACAAAGCAAACAAATGTTTTGCTGTAAATGTAAGTTGGGGATTTTTTCAACTGATATGTAAAATGTGATGCAGTCTGATCCTCCCTTAGGAGATTATTTTAGAACATCATTTAGTCCATTCCAAGGTGTGTGTGTGAAAGGAGTCCTTCAAATTATTTTATGAACTGCAAGGTTATGACTCTATAAATCTGGATTTAATGGTGTACACAGAAGGGCAGAAATCTTATCAAGGCAAAGAAATCACTCTCATTTTCTTTCTCTTTTTAATTTTCTTCTTCTTTTTTTGGTGATAGAATTTTAGGAGGATAAAGAGCTGATCATTAAATATATTGCCAAATATTCTTTGATAACACATCAGTGTTGCAATTGTTTCACTGCCAGTATAAATATAAAAGGGAAAAAAAAATAGGCACTACGAATGACAGACATGAGGATTACAGATCATTCGTCTTAATGTTTTTGTCATCTACCTTCCTCATACTGCCTCAGCCCAATCCCACAAAATAAAAATGTGATGTTATCTGGAGAATATAGATTCTTTCCAGATTGATTTACCAGATGCCTGTCACCACCAAGTCACTTTGAAAGGCTAACTGATAGGCTGAGCTCTTTGCAAGTTACTTCTCTGCATGCAGTCCTTTTGCAGCTGATTATGCTGCCAATGTTATTTTCTGATGGTGAGATTCAATGCAGCATAGCTGGCTGGCAGTATCCTTGTAGGAGATTTTTCTTGCTTGTGAGCTAAGGCAAGGGCAGGGTCCTGCATTCTTGGCAGCCTGTCATATGCATGAGCTGTTTGTTTTTTGGATTCAGCAAGCAGAGTTTTAAATAATCTTTAGCAAAACAAGACACAGAGAAAAAAGAGAGATCAAAATAGAGCTGAATATTTCATGTCATAATTTTGGCAGCATGTCTCATCTTGTCTTCTACATTGAAAGCACCAATGAAAAAGGTAATTTTGCAGTTTTCAGTCAAGGGACTTTTCCATGCTCCTTGAATATCCTCACATATTCTAGGACTGGTCTCTCATGCCATATCAGCCATTTTTTAGACAAAAGAATCTAGTGTTGAGTACTTGTGTGGGAAAAGCACAAATACGTTAAAATGAAGCTCAATGCCAATTCACAGTAAGTGGAATGTGCCCCTCAGCAGAAAGCCCATAGATATTACTTGAATTTATTTTGATAAAGCTTATATGTTGTTTAAGATATATTGCCATTTTCTGCAGAGGGGAATTCTATTGAAAGTGATCGAAAGATCCATCTCACACAACTCCTACCTGTTTGCATAGACACACAAAGTTGTGATTTTTTACATCAGTCATGCTTGGAGGAACATACAGTTTTGACCAACAGATGTTTTCATGGCAGTTTGGAAAGGCACTAAATAGTGGATTTGGAGCTGAGCCAGCTTGTATATGCATCCATTAGGCAATATTAACCCTCCTGTTTTCTGTCCCGATCAGTTTTAGTTAGTAGATAGAATAAAACACTAAACAGAAAAGGAGGAAACTAAAGGCTGTGTTGTACTACATGCAGTAAGAAGCCCTTCAAATACCACTTTAAGTACAGCTAAAATGGCATAAATTAGGAAATACAAAGGAGTTTCACAGAGAGGTTTATACAGCTCCATTGTACAACGTGAGACTGAAGGTATGTCTAGTCTGCAGGCACTGCTAGCTCTAAAACTGTGACACGAGCTTGATGCAGACTGCAAAGCTATTGAGAAGCAGGGTGAGTGCTGCTTTTCTGGGGCATATGCTTCTCTGCCTGTGCTACTTACAAAGTCCAAGCTAGCTGCTTTAAAGGTAGCTTGTGTTTATATGTTCTCAGTCATGTCATTAGGGGTATGGAAAACAGTATTATGTTGATTAACACAATTAATCAGAAAAAAAAAATGTAAATAATGCTTCTTCCCTAGTTAATCCTTCTCATCTGGCAGTATTTTACAACATCTTAACATATTTCTTTAAGATAAAAGGCAGCAAAAATAGAAAATTAAAAAAGGAATAGATCTGGATCTGTTTAGCCTTCAGGTTACATAAAGTAGGCAATTACCCTGCACCTGTAGTTGAATAATTTCCTGTTTTAAGTAAAGCTCACAGGGGTAGTGATGGATTTAAAAACTGCCTGGGAGTCACAGAACTCCTGGCTTTGGAATAATTGTGACCTCAAAATTTTGGGAGTACTTGTTCTCTTACTGTCCTTCTACTGCTCTTTCAAAGGGTCAATGCTGAGAAATGGAAGGAACTAGTTCTTAGGATCAGCTTAAGTATTGGGGAAGTGTGGATTTTCTTTAAATAAAGGTGCAGAAAGTAGTTGGAAATCATGTCCCTAAATCAGAGGAGAAGACGGGGAGTGATAGATTGCAGAACTATCTGTGATTTCACCTCATAAAGGACACAGGGAGTAAGCAAAAACATGCAAGAGGGAAAGGCTAATGGACAAAGGGGGATATAGTGAAAAGTGCCAAAAAGCATTTGAGATTAACTTTGAAAAGAATATTAAAATAAACAAGATAAGGTCCCTTGACTGTTTAAATGTAAAGAGAATGAGGAGGAAAGTATCACTACTACAGACATCATGATGTGGGAAGGAGAGTTAGTCTGGCCTGGAAGCAAAATTAATTTTTAACGTCAGGTCTTGAAAGGACAGTGATGAATATGAAGATATAAGCAAAGTGGCTAATGACATGAAAGCTAAACCTGGAATAAGCATAGAGAAGAGAACCTCGAACCATGTGGGACATGGAGAGTCCGTTTTTATGACAGGAGACAAAGCGTTCAGCAAATTCTTTAAGCAGTGTGAGCCAGCCCTGCTGCCCAAAGAGAAGGTCCTGCTCTCCTGCTAGTCTCAACAGCTAATGCCTGCATCATCCTCTTTTCTGCACCAGCACAGGTGTTGTGGCTGGCAGGAGAGCAGGACCTTCTCTTTAGAACCAAAACTACTGACTGTATCAGAAGTATTTGGTTGGGCAGAGTGTCGTCATGAGTAGCAGTTTCAAGCATAGATACTTCATTTTGTCTGGATCAGTTCACCCCATGTTTAGTTTGCACAGAATATTCAAAGTAGAGTTACTAGCATTTGTGAAAGACAGCTTACAGTAGCTTATTTTTCATGGCAAGTAAAAAGTTTTGAAGATAAAATATTTCTTATTTATGAAAATACTTGCCAGTAGCTCTAAAACTCTTACTTGTATGTGCTTAGCTTCTCTCACTGCTTACGAACCTGCACACACAACAAAAAATCAGGCCTGACCTTGTATCCTTTCTGTGACTTTGGGAATATCTGTTCTTTAATTTTGCACGCGGTCTCCCCTGCCTTGACTTTGATTAGATTTAATTAGACTTTAACCCTCCACAGTCCAGGCAGGTTGGGTTCTAGTTTTACAGATCCTTCTGTTTGACCATAAGCGGAGCAAATACTGCTTTGACCTTGTTGTTTCCCAGTGTCCTCCATTTGTTATTATGTAAAGTCAGAAGAAGATTTTGAAGAATGAAGACATGTAAATAGTTCTTCTGCTCCATCTGTATCTCCCTTTTATTTTCTTCACATTTTCATTTTTTTCAAGAGGGGTGAGAATTTGAACTTATCTTTTCAGCCTGTGGCCATCTCAAAAACATAAGTGGCTTCTATTTGTGATAAGGTTTATTACAACCCTTGCTGATTCAGCGAGGTGGAAGTTACCTCACAGGTCAAAAAGCTATAGCTTCGCATGCAAAGTGCTAAGAACATAGGGGCTTCATGCTAGATTATGCCAGCATACGAGTTTTAATGTATAGCAGACTCATCACATTCATTACTGCATATTATATGCCCTGCTCCAAACTTCTTTCACAGAGAGCATGAAGCCATTACAAGCTTAGCCTCTGTCTAGAACTTTCAAGTTCTGGAGGTCTGTTCAAGTGCTGGAGGTGCCCAATATGATGATAAAGGGAGCAGCAGTCCAACACTGGCACAACAAACAGGACACCAATATGGCAGACTTACTGAGTCTTGCATGGTGGAGTTGGGGAAATGGACAAAGGCTAATTTTCCTGTTGGATATAGTAGCAGAAAATGTAAAAGCAAACCTATACCTGTTACTCTCAAAAGGCGAATGGTATTTTTGTCTCACTCCACCTTTCCCTGGAACACCTAGAAAAAAGAGTATTCTGTTAGAAGGGGACCAATGGAAGTTGCCTTAAAGTTGACCTAATGATTCATCCTTTCTTCTGTTGCTGAGGCTGGGACCAGGTTGAATAGCATGCAGATCAGTTGCTTGATTTCCAGCAGGTATCTGGGCGCATTGTTCTAGTCTTGCTCTTCATTGCAAGCATTGGGAGCCTTGAGCTTTTGCTCCACATTGAAATCCCAGAAAGTATCTCTCTGCAGCTGTAATTTTAATTATATAGGATAATCCTCTGCCTTTTACAAGCAACTACTCAGAATTTAAAAGGAGTCTGGAGACTTCTGGGGACAGGCAGATTAAATTATAGTTATTACGAGGCAGCTATTTCAAGATTACTACCCTCTGAATAGCAAATTTCTCACCCCCAAGAAACACAAACAAAACAAAAAGTTTACTTGTCCTTCCAGAATTCTTCTAGCATTCAACTCATAACTTGCAATTTCCAGCCCTTCACCTCAACTTCTTCTTCTTTGTAGAAAAAAACTGATCATTACAGTTTCCAGTATGTCAGGCTAGGGGCCTGAAATTAAAAGACACAGATACTCATTTGGTTTCAATAGGTTTGATGTGTAAATGCTAAAATTGGTTCTTCCATGTGCATGAAAGAGCAGGGGGGTGTACATACCCAAATCTGTACATTGTTGTTTTTTTCATGGGGATGGGTTGCTAAACACTTCCCAACATAAAAGGTCCTCATAACCTTCTCCACTGCATTGCTTAAGGTTGGGTTTGCGTGACTGCCCAAGCTATTCCACCACACTGCTGAGAAGGGCTTGGCTCCCACAGTATCTGGAGAAACACAGGCTACGTTCCTCCCTGCCACAGCTCTCCTATCGTATTCCTACCAAGGCAGCGTAGCCTCTTCCCGGGCATCCCACAAGTGGGATGGCCATCTCTTCTTCTGAAAGTCAGCAAAGAGGCAACAGGTTTGCTGTAGCCAGCATGCCAACGCTTGATCCCAGTACGGACCCATTCTACAGTCTTTTAGTCTAGCAGTTTAGAGACAGTGTAGTTAGTCCAGTAGATGAGGAACCGGGTGTTTCTGCTGCAATTTGAACCTTCCATGGTCAAATCCCATTGCTGACACATTGCGGGGAACTGTTATGTTTGCATAGTTAGATGTGGAAGAAGTTGGGCAGGTGGCTACGCACTAAGCGATGAGATTAAGAAGAAATATGTAACTGTTCCCTCATTTGCTGAGCACAGTCTAGCAAATGTACAGAATTAAACAGAGGTTCTGCAGAAAAACATTATTAGATCCTGTAATTAAAAATGTTTTCCATAATGCATATTTAGATTGCTAGTGGCACTGGAATCTTTCACTCCAGAACAAAAAAAACCCCTTATATATCATATATGTGATATAAAAAATATTTATACAGAAATGATACAGATGTAAACATGTGATCAGTTGCACTGATGAAGTACATTCACAGATGCTTCTGCCTTTATCCACATCCCATAAGCATGTTTGCCCACTCAGAAACCCAACCCCCCAGGACTTGTAAAATGCCAAAGATCTAACATTTCATTACATTTTAATTCAACATGCAAGGGAGATTTTTCATTTCCCAGGGTTTAACCCAATTGTCCTGATGTGAAATGCACATTGTATGTGACAATAAGCAATATAGTGGGGTGCAAACTGGGCCCATCTTCAAAATTAGACATTTCATAGATACATGGGGCTCTCCATTCTGGCCTAATTTTCTCTGACAAGGCAGATACTGTCCTGACTTGCCCAAGCAAGCTCAATACGCATGTAGACACTCCAGCCTTTCTAAGAAATGACTGAGCCTGTTCTTAAGTGTAAATCACGTTCGCTTGTAAGCTATCTGCCCTATTTCTGGCCATTTTTTGTGGGCATTTTCTTATGTTGTTCCAGCATCTGTAATCTGTGGATGAGGGATATTAGGGTGCATTCCTGCCAGTTCCCATTATTATCTGTTTATGAACCAGTTGTTCATGAATTTGTCTAATCCTTGTTTGCACCTACTGATACTGCCTACCTTCATAATTGTGGCAGCAAGTTCCAGAAGTTTAATACCCATTATGTAAAAAAAATACTTACTTTTATCTGTTCTGAACTTATCTCCTACTAATTTCATTGAGTGTCCTCTTGTTACAATATTTCAGACTTTGCTAGTAACAGTTCTGTAGTTGTTGCTGATCTGCTGATTGACCTCATTTTATCTATCACTTTAATGATTTTGTAAGCCTCAACTTAAGCATTTTCGTTCTCCTTTTCTGTGCCTCTCCAGTTACATTACATCCTCCTTGAGCTGTGGAGACCGGAACTGCACACAGCACCGAAGGCTATGGGGGGCCCATGCCTGTGTAATGTGGCAGAATTATGCCCTGTGCCCTGTTGTTAGTACCTGTGCTGGTGGTGCTCAGTGTCTTCAGTTTTTCTGGCAGCTGCTGCTTAGTGAACTGTTGGTGTTATCTCCTTCCCAAGTTGTAGCTGCCAGTGCTGAGTGTAAACATAGGTTACTAGGTTATTACACCTATTTATCATGCACGTGGTTAACTGCATTGAAGCTCATCTGCTGCCTACTCTCTCTGTTTTGTGAGATCCTTCTCCCAAAAGCCTCTCCAAGAGCTTAGTATCACCCCCACACTTGGACTAATGGACAATGCCCTCCCTCTCCAGACCGTTGATGAAGATGTTGAATGTATCTAGTCCTGATGCTGACCTCTGGGGACTCCACTGCTGCCTCCTCTCTATCCTGAGAAGTGACCTTGAAGTCCCACTTGCTGCTTCTTGTCCTTTAACCAGCCTTCAGACCATAAAAAGGCCTTTCCTAAACCCTGCAGCAGCTTAATTTTTTTAATAACCTTTGGTGTAGAGCCTTATCAAAAGTGTTTTGAAAATCCACATATGCTTTGTCTGCTGGATCACCTTTGTTCACATTCATCCTGACTCCCCTGTGGGCCACCACTAGGCTGGTAGTGGCATCCCTTTCTACAGAAGCTGTTGTTTCCCAAGCCACTCAGAAAGATGCAGACAGACTGTTTTTATCCATGCGTCAGTTCTCTGGCACAGTTGCTCTTTTTAATGATAGTCATACACCTGCAGTTTCCCACCTGCATACCTTCAGACTCAGGTGAATGCCATTTGGTCCTGGTAACATTAGCAACCAACTCCTCTATTTGCTTGAAAAAAAATCTTTTTCCTTTCCTGTGATCCTCTAACATTTTCTGTTTCAAACATTATTTCTTATTTAATAAAATCATTCTCAGTTGCATGAGAGGGGAGGCTTACACAAATGTTGCAAACCCTGTAAAACAGTTTTCTCTCTTAGGTTAGGCATTCTTGTAAGTGACTTGCAAGCACTTCTTCATCTTTTATGCACCAGTTTGTGCTGTAGTAGCAACTCATGTATGACAGACCTAGTGTATTGAAATTTGTAATGGGTCAGTCCTCTTCCTTTTCAAGTCAGTGGGAATTCTGTTTCCTAAATGGCAAGATCAAGTGGAAGACAACATAAAGTCCCTCAAAGACAAAATCCAAGTAGAAGTCTCCTTTTGCTGGTCCTAGCTAAAGAGGCAGTATCCCTGTGGGAAGCAGGTTGGGCTGTCCTTAGTTGTCATGCCTAAGACCTGTCTCCTGTGCTCCCCAGCCTGCGCTGCAGTAGATCTCCCTGCCTCACAGGAATACCAAGCCTGCAGGGCCTTTGTTGGGTGTCTGGGGTACTTCCGCTCCAAAACCCTGCACCGCTTCACGGCACCGTGCGTTCTGACTTGGATCTGAAGTAAATTCCCGGCTGGTTGTTCAAGTGGCTGGGACACAGAACGAGAGTTGGAACATTTGTTATGTCCCTTGCATGAGAGGTTCTGCCTGGGACATAATCAGCTCTATCTAATCTTCAGAAAAGTGCTGACCCAGTCTAAAATTTTCTGAATGTTCCACTAAAAGAACAGCGGGGTTTTTTCTTCCTTGTGTTGTTTGTTTGTTGGTGTATTTTTGGGAGCATGCCAGTTTTATTGACCTCCTGATGGCTCCCTGCATGAATAAATCATATCATGGGGAACTTTGCTTAGCAAAAAGACGCCCAAGGAGATTCTCCACTGCTGGCCTGAAAGCTTACAGGGAGACTGGGTGCAAGTGAAGGTGTCTTTCGAAGGCTGAAATTTGGGTGCTAACTCAGATTTAAGTGTACACTCATCTTACCCCAGAATGCCCAGAAATCCTCAGGAGGCAAACTGAGGACAAAAGTGCAGTTCCCATTGCCATATGGCCTGAAGCGGGCTCCAGGAAGTTTTTGAACACAGAGCTGGAGTTGAATTAGGTGCCTGCCCAGAACAGCCATCAGCACACACAGACGGTGCCACAAAGACTGCGTTTCCATGTGACTGCAGTCCCATGGCTAGCCTGGGAAAGAGGCAGGACTGAAAGGCTGGGCACGGGATCACAGCCTTATTGCCTAGGCAGGGTTTTGTCCTCTGCCAGCTTGTGCTCTGGAGGGCCTGAGGTCCCCTGAACCTTCCGCTCACTATAATTGGGCACGTTTTCTGGCTACAGCACTTCATATGTGTGAGTCATATTTAGGATTGTCAAAACAGCTTTGATGATATGGCCTGTGCAGGCATTAGGGGTATTTGATCCAGACTGTAAGTGGATGGGAGGGAGAGGGTTGAGAGGCATCTGAAACATTTTGAAGAACAATATAGGTAATAGAGGGTTAATCTGTTTTTCCCCTGAATGTCTGCTTTCTTATGCCCAGTATACACTCAGCTTGTGCAGCGCCTTGGCAGAACAGCCCAGGCCCGCTCCCGCCCCGGTCAGCATTAATCCTTCCCACTTCTCCGCTTTTATGCCCCCTCAGGCATCCCCTTTTTTGAGCTTCACCACCGGAATCTTCTCCAAAGGTTGGTACGGTAGGTTCAGAGCGTTTGGAGGCTCAGTTTCCATGGCAGCCGGGCTTCTCTGCTCCCAGACAGCAGCTCAGGAGACAGGGAGAGCAAGAGAAAGTCATTAAATGTGCCAATTAGTATGCAGGGCCAGGGCTGCCGTGGCAGGCAGTGCTCGCAAAGGCGGGCAGCGGTAAGGGTGCCCTGGCTGCACGGCAGACCAGGGGAAGATGGAGTCACAGGCATTTGGCTACAGCAGGCAGCAGCTGAAGGGCAGCTGCCTCTGGCTGGGCAGCAAGGAGGGTGCCACACTGGACACATACCTGCTCTTGTACAGATGAGCTCTCCGGCATCATTCACACCCCACAAGCTAAATGCCCCAGAAATAGGAAAACCCCTCATTTCCTGTTGGGCAGGCACAGGGACAAAATTTATACATTCTGAAATTTGTGCATTTGATAACCGGTCAGATATCACGGTGACATTCAGCTGGAGAATTGCAGAGAGGGGAATGAGAAGGGGATCTTAACTCAGGTGAAGATACGATATTTTCTCTGCTGCCACTTAGCTTGTAGCACATGGCAGGATGTGACTTTTGGAAAAGATGCAGCCTGGAGACCAGGGTGCATTTTCATGGAAACAGACGACAGGGCTCTGCAAGATTCCAGTTGTGATGCCGAGTGACGTGCTGCCCCCTCCTGTAGAGCATCCGATTTCTGTTGCACATGGTCTTTTTCTTAATTTCTTGGCCTAGACTATTGGGGTTTCTTTTTTTAGATTTCTCTGTTCTGTCAAATGGTTGCATTATTTTGTCCTGGATTGACAATATTTCAGTCAGAGTTGCACGTATTTTATGCAGCTGTACAGGATCTATAAATGTTTTGCCATGTTTCTGGATAAACAATGCAATGTGACAGTCAGGGATTGTTAGAGGCATTAATTCTGTTGTCATATAGATGTGCTGAAATGCTTAATCTCTAAATGGAAATGTCCTTAATAGGACACTGACTGGTGCAATTTCAGATTTTGATTTTCTTTTTAACAACTACTGATCACTTTCTCCCATCATTTCACTTTCCATGGAAAGAATCTGTCTAGAGAAATTTCAGAAGGATTTGCCTATTAATTAATCATTTTATTGTTGCTTGGTTTTGTTTAGGCTGTAAGATAATCCATTCCCTTCCCAATATATGTTTGTTCCCTATAGTATCTTTCATTGTTTTATCTGGGATCCAGTTGTTTTAAGACATAGTTTATTGATCTTGTGTGAAGCTTTGTTTGTTTTTTCCTGTGAATCTCTGTAAAACGTGCCTTCCCTCAGTGCACATCGTGAGTATCTGAGTTGTACATGGAGCAGTTTTGAGAAGAGGAAGAATTCCTCCAGGAATTCCTCCTGGAAGTTATAATGGAAATAATTTAGAGACTAGCGATACTGCCTTGAGCTGCTCCTCATGCCCCTGCCAACCTCTCACCGTGCCAAACTGCCCAGGGGCTGAAACACACTGGGAATCCCCTGGATTTTGGGCTCCCTCATACTCAAGAAGGTGCCACTGTCTGCAGGAAGCCACCCTCCAAAAGCATAATGTTGCCTTCCACCTCCCGGCCCTCCAGCAGCAGACACAGCTGAGATTTTTCTTAACAGACCTCTCTAGGTCTTTGCTTCACTTCAGAACCAATTTGGAGGATGCACAATATCAAAAAACATGCTGTAGAATGTGTGACCTAAATTGAGTATCAGTCACATTTTATTTTTAATTATCTGAGTACATTTTGTTTTAAGTTTTAAGATTCAAACTGAAATCTTTTGGGAGCATCTGGCTGTTTTGTTTTGCTGGAAAACACCAACATTTTTCATTTCAAAATTTCTTGCTCAAAACTGTTCCAAATATTTCATTTTGTGAAAATGTTCAATACTTTTGCCTGATACAGAATCAAAGGCTTTTCAAAACATCAATAATTCTCACAAAGAGTCAAACTTCCTTTTTTGACCACTGTGGTTTTGTTGAATAGACTAATAAGGGTGACTGTAAGTAGTCTAGGGAGAATTTTGTATAAATCAGATTGGATTTCTTGGGAAAGAGAAGTTTAAGGGGAGGCATTCTCAGTCCAGAAGAAGTAAAAGGTGAACTTTGCTGCTGTGTTGTTTATCCCACCCTCACACTCTGATACTTCTGATACTTCTGAATTACAATGTATTAATATGATAGTCAAAAGTTATAGTGATTCCTCTATCCATCAGTCCTTAGACTAAATACAACCATCTCTTCCTTTACAGTGATAATTCTTCTCTCTTCTTCTTTGTACAGGCAATATAGAACAAAAAGATCTAGGGCTCAGTTCCACATGGACTGCTTCTGGATACCGTTGCACAATATAAAAATATTATCCATTTCTTTAGAATAAGTAGAAAAAGGTTGAGTTCTAGAACCTGCATCCCAGCTCATGCTTATAGATGCAGCTCTATGTGTCATCTAAGTTAGTGCACTTTTCTTTTTCTTTGCATACATAATACCTGTTATTCTCATCATTAACATCTCCCACGTCTCCCACGGCATTCTCCTAGAGAAGCTGGTGGCTCACGGCCTAGACAGGTACACTCTTCGCTGGGTAAGAAATTGGCTGGACAGCCGAGCCCAGAGAGTTGTGGTCAATGGAGCTAAATCCAATTGGTGGCCGGTCACGAGCGGTGTTCCCCAGGGCTCAGTTTTGGGACCAGTGTTGTTCAACATCTTTATCAATGATCTGGATGAGGG
>VZTQ01008198.1:0-17545 GCA_013400755.1 Pelecanoides urinatrix | reverse complement strand
AAAGAATTTTTTCCTAATGTCCAATCTAAACCTCCCTTGGTGCAATTGAGGCCGTTTCCTCTCGTCCTATCACTTGTTACTTGGGAACTAGTGACAGAACAAGAGGAAATGGCCTCAAGTTGTGCCAAGGGAGGTTTAGATTGGACATTAGGAAAAAATTCTTTACTGAAAGAGTGGTGAAGCCTTGGAACAGGCTGCCCAGGGAAGTGGTTGAGTCACCATCCCTGGAAGTATTTAAAAGATGTGTAGATGAGGCGCTTAGGGACATGGTTTAGTGGGCGTGGTGGTGTTGACTTGACGGTTGGACTTGATGAGGTCTCTTCCAACCTTAGTGATTCTATGATTAACAGTGATAGAATTTTATAGTATTAACATCAAATATTAAAATTTAAATATATTTAAATATTAACAATCTTGACAATATTAATGATAAGAAGATATTTCCATTATTATATCATGTTAAAATTAATTATTCTGGAGATGAATTTGTGGTAAATACGTTGTAGTGATTGGCAACCATCCCAATGCTAGTAATCAGCAGAAAGTGTATATTAGTTCTTCCCTTGCCTTCCAGCTGAGAGCATCATGAGCGACTTGCATGGCATGGCCTTGGCATGGACCCACAGAGATTAATTTCACCCTTAGTGCTAAAGCATGATCACAGAATGTAAGCCTTGGACAGAAATAATAAAGATATTTACAGGTGCTGAACTTGCCAGTTGTGTATTGTGTATTTTAACTTAGGCTTCTCAGAGAACAAGGACACGGATAGTAATGATAAAGGATCATTGGCCCAGTGTTAGACATTGCAGAAGAAATTCCTGGAGCAAATGCAGAATAACCAAAAGCTGTACTTCTGCTGCAAGACAGAATGCAAATGCATTAACTGTTTTGGAGCTAACAGCTCCCTGTGGTGGCAGACATAAACCCAAGACCCCTAGAAATTTGGGGTCAGCTTGCGTGCTGTGGTTCTTTCCTCAGACCTCTGTCTGAGTTTCGCCTAGGGAGAGCCCAGAGGCTTGCCCAAAGAGGCAGTGCTCCCTGACTCAGGGGAAAGCCCTATTTCTGGTGGTGACAGCTGAAAAGCCCAATTTCATCAGGGCTTTCTGACAGCTGCTCACAACTTGTGAAATCCCCCAGGAGCCCATGAAAGTTGCCTTGTCTTCTGCCAGTAAGGGCTATGGGGTGCTGCAGGGCAATGGAAAGCTGTCTCTGTGTTCTCTTAGAGAAGGTACTAGTCTTGTCTTACTCTCTTTTATTCCCTATCCCTCCCTAGTGGAGGAAAAACAAATGAGAAGGACACTGCAGTTTTTGTGTCCTACATGCTGGAGAGGTGAAAAGATATTTATTATTCTTATTTTGAATATTGTGTTCTTTTCAGCAGTGTTCATTCTGAATATTGCATCCCTTTCACTGAAGGAGAAAAGGGTTGAGGCTTCTTGCAACTTGGCAGTGTTTTGACCATAGGTCACCTTATGCAGGAGGCTGTTAATGTTGCTGGGTATTTACTGAAATAGCTGAACGGCACATGCAAGATTAGGGCTGAAAGAGTCTTCCCAGGCTTCAGCCCATCCATAAGGGGACTGAGTGCAGTAAGTAAGAGGGTTATGTGGGACAGTGTTACTGATGACTGCTTGTGTACTTGCTTATTGGAGACGCTTTGCAATAGGTAGAAGGCTGACTGGTCATCCATTCCTGCGTGCCCTGGTCTATGGTTGTGATCATTTTGCTTTTTTCCCAGCTCCTGTTCACCCTCTGAGCTCCTCCCATCCCCACACGCTCTTTTCTCTTCTGTTGGTACTCATCGTGATTTCTTTCCCCATTCCCCAGGGCTAGGCTGTTGAGTTGTTGCTTCCTTTAGTAGATGCCTCTTCATTAAAGTGCTCCTGCTGAGCATAAAGAGGCACTTATTTGAGTAAGTACCCATCAGGGGGAGTAACCCATATTAGGCTGGTTTAACAGGGAAAGTTCTCCCCTGCTTTCTCTAGAGCCAAGACAGTGTTGGAGGCAATAGCTTCCTTCTGCCATTATTGTGTCAGGCCTGTCACAGGAGGACATGGATGCTGGGAAGCTGTCTGATCTTAAAGAGTAAGAAGTTAGATGGAATTTTGTTCAGAAATTGTCAGACTTAATTCCTGTCTGATAGAAGCATGCTCTGTATTGGCTCACATATGATACTCATTGTTATCGCTTCAAAACAGGCAAAGAAATTACATGTAGCATTATTTTTGGATTTCAAATGGCTAACTCCCACTTGGCTATTTCCCTAGCTCAACAGTTCTCACAGAAAACTGGAGCCACCTCTCGCTTTCCAGCAAAGGTGTCATACTGACCATAACAGTGAGATCTCAGTAAGACTTAAGTACTCTTACCAAATACACTGCAGTGCATTTACTATCATGCTATAAATATTATCCTATGTTACTAGTTGTAAGTAATGTGTCAAAAATAAGTGGCATACATTTTGTGATGGAGTCATCATGATCTTGCATTAATCCTGTTCCTTCACTACCTAGTTCATGGTTCTCAGCAACAGAGCACCCAATCACTCATACAGGTATAACTATGCAAAGTGTTCAAAAGAATTGAAAAGCAAATTAAAACAGATAAAATATACAGCTCATCAACTTGGAGGACATTCATTTAAAATGACAGTATTCACATGGAATTACCACACTAGCAAGGCACTCTCCTTTGTCAGTGTTAGATAGTCAGTGATAAGCCAACTGATAAAATGAACATGAGACTTGAATAACACTCGTTTCAGATGTCCTCGAAGGCTGGAGCATTCATACAGAATGGGTATTGCACAATACAGTGGGTTTCCAAACTCAAAATCATTATGGTAGGAGGAAGATCCTTTCAGGAGAGAACTTAGTGGTGCATCTGCTTTTTGTTAACAAAAGCCTCTTAGCTAACTCAATGGCTGAAGGGTCTTGAAGGGGAACTCCTATCTGGCAGAGAGAAAAGGAAAATAAAATGGGGCTGCAGTCTAAGTAAGGGGTCAAGGCTAATGGGAACCCCAGAACCACTCCCTTCCTGTAGGCCACAGTGGACCATAAACCAAAAATATCCTGATGGATACAAGATCCAGGGACGTTTTCAGTGGAAATAACCACAGAGGCCAGGATGCAAGGTTAGGTGAAGGTGACAGCCTAATACACAGAAAGAATAATGGATTTGCCTGGCAAGAAAACAAAGGAAACTATACACTAAGGCCTGAAGCCATAACATTTTAATAAGAACATCATTGACTGCATTTGATAATATTCTGTGTGGATCATCCTAAACATGTCCAAAGAGTATTATAAAGTAGCACGACTTCAAAAGGAAATGCAGGCTTTATGGAACAATATTTCAAAAGTTTTCATCTGAAGCAGATGAAAAATTCTCTGAAGTACAAAGACTCACAAACAGTATTAGGGCTACAGTAACCCACTATCATATAACTGAGTTAAAGTGCAGCTGCTATAGTGAGCCCATTTGTAGTTTTTTACAAGTGGCTAGAAAAAGTGCTATTATTATGTATGACATGTCCTGCAAGGGTGTGTAGGAGCCTCGTGTAGATCAGGACTTCATTGACCTGCATTGACAGGCATTATACAAGCATAGGTCAAAAAACTCCTGCCAGCCTAATTTAGATATGACTTCTTTTAGTGCCAGATTTTCACAGAGATTGATTTGAGAGTCCTAGCCCGAAGTATTCCTGTACTGTCTAAAACACTGGGGCTGTAGACAATCTCAGAAGACCCTGAACAAATTGAAATATGTTTTCTTAACAATATGAGACATTCATTTCCCACTTGGCTTATTTTGAGTGTCTCCAGGACCTCCTTGAATCTAGGCAATTCTGGAATCTGGGAATGCTGCCTGTAAGATTTATATTGAAGATCATACAGTTGACTTGCACTTTTAACAATAGAGATCTCAAAAAAATTAGATTACTGTTCTAACTACTCTGGTGTAATATTGCAGCCTGTTTTAAAAAAAATAGGGCATCTAACCTTTGAGCTCTCAGTTTTACTGCAGATCCTACTTTTATTTGAGCAGTGAAACTAAAATTACGTTTATGCGTTGCTTTTTAATTAATTATAGTATTACAGCAGTGCAGCAAGCAGAGGACTCGATGTTTAATAGGGTTCTTATTCAGAAAGGTGATCATGCACAAGGAAGGAACCACCTCAGTGCTGCATGGTTACAGTAAGGAGTAGCTTCATCCTAGGAGGAGGTAGAAGATTTTCCAGAATGCTCTGTTGGGGCACTGCAAAATGTGTGAGGGAAAAGCAGGGAGAGTAAGTGTAGTTGTGGGTTTCTTTCCCACCCACGTCTTCTCCTTTGTCCACACACCACTAGCATTTGGTGAAGGATGTGAGGAGTACGTTGCACAATCCATGATGTGATGTGGAAATCCATATGTGTTAAGTCTTCAGAGAGCCCTTACCTGAAATGCAGCAATGTTGGTGCAGAGTCTTAAATCCTTTCAGATCACTGTGATCTTACTCTGTTCCCCAGGATCGCCTAGGAATGAGCAAGTTAACAGGGTTTATATCAGAAAGCCAAACTCCACCCTGATGACATGCCATCAGGGAATGGACCCACCAAGGGAAATTTTAGGGGGCATTTCTTAGTAGACTGACACCTTCTGTGAATGCTTGCATGTCAGGAGATTATCTGGCCTCGTTTTAGAGGCAGAAGGAAAGATGTTTCAGCATCACAGGCAGAATTTACAGCTCAGTGTTGGTGTTAAACAAAGTCATGTGAATTCCAAGAGCCATTGTATACACAATGCAGTATAATGTTTCTGAAATGGAAAATGTTAGTGCTGAGGGTAGAGACAGGCACTGAAAAGAATTAAGAAAAAAAACCCAAACCAAATACAAAACCAAAAAACAAATTTGTGGTTCTAAGCCCTCTGATGGTGTAAAATCTCCCTTTATACCAGTGTAGAAATTCAGCCAAGAGCTATAAAATTCTCTCATCACTGCTTGGGCTGCACTTTGGCTCTTGTGTCCAAGAACAATATTTTAAGCGTGGCTTGAGGAATAATTCAACATATGAATTTGATAAGAACAATTTAGAATTTTGCAAGCTCCATAAGAATGAGTAATATTTTTTTTTCCTGGTAATAGCAGTTACTGGTATTTTTAATGTTCATATTGCTTGTTGTTTGATGGATGCGTCATTTCAGAGCAAATGCCTGTTTCAACTCATAGAATGATGTCATGGTACAAGAGAGGAGACAAAAACTAGAATTCATGGAAGGAAAGCAACAGAGAATTTTTTCTGTTCTATTTTACTGAAACTCTTCTCTTATGTTTTCCAGTTTATGTAAACAAATTATGGCCCAGAGAAAGTAAGAAGCAGAAAACATCATCAAGACTGCAGAAGAGAAGGAAAATGAGCGCAAGGACCTTGCCATTGCCTTGTTTATTAGCATCTGGCTGAGTACCAGTATAATTTAGCCTCTCTCAGGTCCCTGCCAATGTGGCTGTCTATCTGCATAGACTTAGATTAGCCTGTTGACACTATCAGTGTAGACATTCCCAGTCCTGGCACTGAAGACAGATCAGGATCGAGGTTGTGATCATACTTCTTCCTTGCTCTTTAGGCAAGTAGAAATAAGTTTTCACAGAAAAGAGCAAGTGCTAGTTCTCTGAAATAGTAAGATTATTGGTTTTCCTTCAAATTCATGAATCCTTGCTCTGCCTTCTTGACACTTCTGGCTGGAGAGGGTACATCTCTGAACTCTCTTCAGGCAGTCAGTAGTTGACAGATTTGATCTGACATGACTTGCCTAGCATCATACAGGTAGTCTGTGAACAAGCCAAAATAGCTGACATGAAATGGTTGACTGACTTATTTCCCTTTTGCACTGATGGTTCAAAACAACCTCTTTCACTTGTGGGAAAGATGTGGGAACTCAGTAGATCTGCCCATATTCTTAAGATTTGTGAAACTAAAGACTGTACTCATTTTGTTGCCTCACATATGTGTGGCAGTTTGTTAACCTTGGTATTTTTAAGCCATGTGATAAATTAACCACCCAGGGAAAGGGGGAGAGGCTATATAACAAAATTTGAAGAATTGGAACATCTGAGACATTTCAGCTAAAAATTGTGTTGCTCCCATGTGGTCTACATCATAGAAACACTTTTATGACTCACAAGAGAGAGGTAAAGCTACAAACCAAGCTGTGTTGCTCCCCTCTTCTCCTGTGATGTAATTTGACATGACCGATAGAGCCAGACATGCTACGTTAACCTACAGTAAATTTGAAAAAAATGTGGTTGTGAACTCTAGTACTTGAGAAATAGCTTTCAGTCTTGACATTGGGAGTAGAGATTTCCTAGTGAACACAAACTGGCTTACGCGGTATCATACTTGGCTTTCAGAGTCTGCCCTCGAGTAGCTGCTACGTGTTGATATTGACTGTGCAGTTCAGCTAGCATCTCACCACATTACACCTCAAACCCCCTATTTAAAAAAGCAAACAGAAGCTAGGATTTCAACTACGGTACAGACTTGTAGAGGCCAGTTTTCCGATGCATATTAAAGGTTATTTTTAAAACCTCCTTGGCCTCGGTAGCCCAGAGTCCTTGGGACTAATGCAAAAACGGAATTTGATATTTTGTAAACTGTTTGCTTTGAAAACCAGAAAGGCAGAGACTGTAGTTCATTAATATTGTATTGCAAAATTGTTTTGCTGTTGACTTGTACACATTGGATGATCATCCCAGAGTTTGTGAGTTGTTTCAGCTGCTTGTCTGCTGGTACCTGATACCTCTCTTCATCCACTTGTATAACCAGCAGACACTCAGATGTGGAAACAGTGGTAGGGTACAAGTGATCCAGTGATGACTTTTTGTAATGCAAAACACAGGACTTCACATGAGCTCAATATTCTGAGTTGCAAGTTGTGCCACTGGAGTGATCAGTAACTGTTTGCTATGGCATAACTTGATATGGCAAATTAGGAGAATACAAGGTGTTTTAGAAAGGAGAGGCCATCTGGTTCAATGTGCCAAGTCTCCTATGGCTTACAGTAATCCCATCTCCCTGCTTTTTCACCAAGATCCTGAATTCCCATCTTGAGAAACAAATCTAGATGTCCACTGAATTCATTGAAATACACTGTTCAAGTTGTCTTTCCTTTCAATTTACCACAGTATACCTCCCTTTCTTTTCACTTAGATTATCATTTCTTGTTTAACACTAGAAATTTTTCCCATTTTAAAGTAAAAGAAACTATATTTTAAAGGAATAGACTTCTTTTTTCATTCACACACACTTCATCGTGGGACACCAAAGAGAAATAATCAGTTACTTTCAGTGTTGCAGATTTCTACTCAGTTAACTTTCCTTCTGTTCCTCTGGTAGGGGACATTTCTTTTAATCAGAGATGTGAATCATGTCACCTTCTTCATAGTACTCGTCTGATCTTACCTCCAGGGCACTTCATCTTCCTTTCTTGGAAGAGTAAGCATGTGCTCTGTAATGCAGTAACTACTACAGTTTATTAATTGTCCTGTATGTCTGGCTGACCCAATATGATGTTGTGTTGTGTAAAACACAGCAATAGGTATAGTTTCTATATCCCTTCAATTTAGCATTTGAAAAGGTCTTTGGAAGATGCCGGATTGTAAGATACATTCACATATTTTAATTCCATGTGGTATCTCTCCTTCATTCTACCCTTTTGGTAGAATTGTTTCTAGCCCTCCATAAGCATTGCTGAGAAGTTTGATAGAACTGCATATTGCAATGTGTGGCCCATCTACATAGGAACATAGGAGTAGCTTCTCCAAAGGCCTCTCTAGTCCGGGATCCTGTCACTGTGCGTAACCAGTATCTGCAGAATAGTATGAAAACCAGTTAAGCATATATTAATATTTCCCTCATGTACTTTTTTAGCCTCCAGCAGCCTGCAGGTCAGGCGCTTCCTGGGCCAGAGATGGTATCTTTGTGTTTGATAGCCCTTGTCAGATTTTATCCTCCATGAGTCTGCTTAGTCACTTTTTGATCCCAGGTAGGCCTTGGGGGTTGGCAGTACCTTGTGGCAATGAGTTCCACAAGCAACTGTATGTTATGTGACGGGGTGCCTTTTTGTTTTTTTCCTTGTTATGAACCTGCCATTTACAAATTTCTTTGTTGTCTTCTGGTTCTTGTGTTATGTGAAACTCTGAGTAATTGGTCTTTCTTCATCTTCTCCATACTACTCATGGTTTCATAGAGACTAATGAGAACAATTTTATCTCCAGTGACACAAAGTTGACACACAATATTGAACTGATGTTGCACAACTGAAAAGAGAATTTACAGTGTAATAAACATTGTTCTAGACATTGTTTCAGTTTTCTGACAAGACCACTGATAGAATTAATTCAGAACATTAGACATAAGCCCCTTTTGAATAGAGATAAACTAAAGCAGGTTTACAAGTGAAAATGAAAGGACACATCTTTAGCTATTGGCTAATAATCTGCCTTATTTCATAATTCAGTAACCTCATGTGCTGGACTGGTATGGCTTGTTATGACTGTGAAAATAATGTATTGCTTTTCTGCAAGTGGACATGGCAGGATTGATGATATTTTAAGAGGAGACATTGACTTTGTCTGCAAGGCCAGGGCATGGAAGACATGAAAATAACAATTATTGATTTTTTCTTGTGCTGAGAGAAACATTTGCCAGCATTTTATGAGGGGGAAAGAGCAGATGTTCACCAAGAGAGTAGAGGTTTTCAGTTTTAGCAATAAGACATGATAATTTTTGCAGAGAACATTTCTTTGCAGTTATATCATCCTGAGATGGGGAAACAAGTCAGAAGACCAAAACATAAATAGCGAAAACTACCCTGAAATGCTGTAATCCCACAAGTATACGGGATGCTTTTTTAGGAGGGGGTGAACAAATGAATCAAAAGATTCAGTTTGGTTCCAGTTTGACAAACTAAGATCCAGCTGCATTAAAGAGACTGAGTATATACTTGTCACTTGACAGTTGATTTAAGCCTATGCTGAACTGTGTTGCTGCTTTCAAGACTACCACCCTGAATTGCAAAAGGTCTGAGATCAGCAGGGCTCTGGAGAGATGTAGCAGTCAAGCCAGACAGGGCATTGGGCAGGACCAGGGCTGAAACCCATGAGTGAGTCATTCAGGTTCATTGGGCTCACAAAGTAAAAAGATTACTTTTATCCTGTTGGCAGAAAAAGCGTCACTAGTCTTTAGAGAATATACAAAGCACTGTGACACATTACTGCAATGTCACTCTGTGGGAATCGTGGGAACCTGGGAACGCTGAACATAAATGAGGCAGTCTGTTTTCCAAGGCTATGCAATTGGTTGCTGTGCTTTTTACTGCATGAATTCAGAGTAATCAACTACTTAAAGCCAGAAATGGAAAAAAATGGGGAAAGGGTTATGTAATACAATGCCTGCAAAAGCTGGGGGTTGGATTTAACATCCTCTCCAGGAGTGCCGGAGCCTCTCCAAATATGGCCACCAGCATTTAGCAGGAAGAGAGATTACTCCCTGTTCTGGCTAGTCCCTGTCCTGTCCTTTGGTCAGCCCCTGCAGCACCCTGTGTCATGGCTCTGGAGCCCCAAAGCCTTCTGTCGTACCCTCAGCACCACAGCCCCCAGTGCTGCTATGGTAAGACCGGGTTGCAGCTGGCATGCATTGCAAAAGTGTGGCCAATCCATTCAGCCCTCCGTCTTCGTGGTACAAATGAGTAAGGCATAAACCTGGTGTGAATCAACTGAGTGGTCATCTTAGCAACACTATCTCCTGTGCCTTTCCCAGCCCGTGGCTTTTGTCTTATCTGTGCAGCCCCACATACAGCCTGTTTCTTCCATATCTCTGTAGGTTGGCTTCCCCCAGTGCCACCCACAGCCTCCTGTTCCCAGCAGGAGCACAAGGCTTCATTTGCTCATTCTTTGTAAGAGAGCATACCCATTTGCTCACAAACATCAGGCAACAGGACTTTGGGTTCCCATGGCAGTTGGGCAGTAGAAGCTGAAACAGTGACCAGGGCAGGGTATTGATAGATGTATTTTTAATTGCCATAGGGAAATTGCAGTGATTGCCTGCCTTTAGCTTGATGATGATCAGCTCAGGGCTCTTCCGTGTAGCAGTAATATTAATGTGCAAGAAGGCTGGGTTTACACTGAATGGATGGATGGATGGATGGTTGGATGGATGTGTGCAGACCCTTGGGCAACAAAAATCAGCTTCCACAGAATTTCGTACTACGGGCCTGGTTTCCTTCTTAAAAATGAAATTTCTGCATTAGGCAAGCCTCATCATTTTCTAGTATCTATGAAGCAAGGTACGGAACATAGGAAGCCAGAAAGTGAACAAACTTTAGCAAACTCTAGAATTAGATGCCCGCTTCAAGGCTAGGACATGATGCTTCTACAGCAATCCTTGAAGCTTGACATCTGCAAATAGATGAAAACAGTGTTCAAGGTCGGCTTCTCTGGCACCTTTCAAAGTGATGAATTCATTTGAAAGATGAGTGCTGAAAGTGGTGACAAGTGGAGTGACATTGTATTGTTGGAAGTGCAACATTTCATACATGGAACATTTCAAAACGTGGGGAAGCGTTTTCCCCTTGGAAATGCTTCTTTGGAGAACATCACTGTTCACTGATCTGGCATAGCAATCTCCTCCCTGTGGATAGTTTGCACATTGCAGAAGCTAATTCACCAGGCTTTCTGGTTTAGATTCTAGTCCAATATTGATAGTAATGAACTAGTGAATGTAAGACAAGGCTACGGCTGGGCTAGGGAGTGCTTGCTTTCATAATCTGACATTTGGAACCAAGTACTTAAGTCCCAGAAAGGATCTGTAAGTCCATTTCTAAATAAAATTGAATCATCATAATGAAGCTGCTTTCAGGTAAGCATCAAGAAAATATACCCTAATTTGTATCCATAAAACAGTCCTTTTTTCAGCATTTTTACAGCTACAGTATGGATTTTAAAATGATAGTATATTAAGTTAAAACTGTAATGCTTTTAAACTGGTCATAACCTTAGCTAGACTGAATATAAAGGTGTTATTTACCTGCAACTGTAGTCTGCTTAGCACACAACCATTTTAGAATTATGTGTATCAAGCAGCACTGCAATTACAGTGTGCATAGCAGTGACTTTATCCTGCAGAATGCTGATGATATCTGAGAGCTGTGCAATATTTGTGTTTCTTATTAAAGCATACGCAGAAGGCATCCCTTTGAAGCATTCAGCCCTTTTAAAGTTCGGTCAGTGTAGTCATGTTTTCCTTCATTGGTCCTTCTTGGAAGACACCCCTTAGCCTTGCTGAGAGTTTGGCAACAACAGCAAAAAAGCATTCCACCTCTCTTCACTGCTATTGTGGCACAACTGTGAGTGCTTGGACTCAACAGTCCAATAAAGATCGAAAGAAGCTCACAACTGTCTGGCGTTCGTTTCAGGCATCCTGCGAACAGTGATGTCAAGTCCTGGGCTTCAGTTCAAGGAAACTCTGAAGCATGTGCTTCATTTTGAGCTTATACCTAACACAGCCCTTAATGCTTTTCTGAGCTGAGTGAGTGTTGACTCAGTAACCACTGATCATTAATGGAGAAGGAAATGTACATTTAGAAAAAGTGCCTTTGGCCAGGCCCTGACCTGTGCTTTTAATGTGGCTGAACTGAAATCTGAGTTGAAACTGAAGGTGCTCTTGGACCACGGGTAGATGCTCAGCCTGCCACAGGTGATGCTCAATGTTGCACAGATACTCTGTCATCGTTGCAATGCCATCTGGCAAAAAGAGCACCCCTTATAATACTTTTATTGATACTTTGCAAGAATTAAATATTATCTTCACAAAATTGCTGAGATGTTGGAAGTAACTTTGGCTGAAATGATTGATATTGGCAATGATAGAGATGGAGAGACCTCAGGACTTCTCAGTCCTGGACAAGTACTTTGCCCAATGAAGTCTTCTGCCTTCAGGGACAGAAATGGACACAGCTCCAGGCAAGATGATGTGGGAAGAACACCAAAGAGCGCTATGGCTCGTGCTTATCTGTAAATCAAATTCTTGGTGTCAATACTAATGAGTCAGTCTTGCTATGACCGCAAAGAGGGACAGCTAGGTCTGTGATGTTACAGATCAGTTCATCGCAGAGCTATCATTTGGTGGCAATTTATCATCGTCACTCTAGAGGTGTCTCATTAATTTTACTGAATGACATTGGAAACTCAGCATAGAGTCCTACTACAAATACACTGTGGTTCTGTAGCAAGGAACCATGGGAAAAGAAGACTTGGAGAGTGGGGTTTTTTTAATTGCTTTTTCAAGATCTTTTGATGTAAGATGTTACAAATAGGAAAAAATAGAGACACATATTATATCGTTTATAGCTTTCATTAATTTTTAAGGAATAAGTCAAAGAAATTTCTGAAAAGAACCAAGTAGCAGAGGCTATGTGATGAGCAGATCTAAGAGCCATTTCAATATTTGATGAGACCAAAAGCTTCTCATCACTAACCATCTTTTAATGGCACTTGCCCTTTGTCCGGGTCTGTGTGGCTGTGTGTTTCTAAGGGACTAACTTTTCTGACTTTCTAATGAAATACCTCTCAAGATGGGGGTAAAAGTGGTGGTTTGGAGCTGTTTGATTGCCATGTCAGTTTAGGTTATGTTAAGGTGGGAAACTGAAGCTTTGTTTGCATCTCAGCATGTTGGTGCGTTACTTCAAACTCTCCACATCCAGTGACTTCTCAGTCAGACAATTAAAAATACTGATGCACAGAGCCTTAGAGCCAGTCTGGCTGCCAGAGGGGTGAACTGTAACACAGAGACCCATGGGCCAAATTGAGCAAAGCACTTAAAAATGTGTATCCATTCTCTGTCAATGGAGTGCTCACGTCTATGTTTTTAAGTTGGGTGGAAAGCCACAGGAATTGGGTCCCCTTTTGAATGGCTCCGAAACCTGTGCACAGCAACCTGCAATGAGTCAGAAGCAAATCCGCAAGGTAGCCAGGAACTGAAGTCAGGAGCTCTGCCTTCCATTCGGCATCCTGACAAAAAATACCCCTCTATCGCTCCTATGACATCTCACGTAAGGGGAGGAGAAGACAAGCCTACTAATAGACCAAGTCTATGAAAGTTTTAGCATGACTTTCTCTTTTTATGCAGTCAGTTGCAGGCGTTGACTTGTGGCAATGCATGGACAGGGTTGAGGTCTCACAGCCGTAGCTGTGTTTTTGGTGCGCTGCGCTAACGCTGAATTACTGACAAATAGCTGGAAATGGATGTTCTGCGTGACTTAGAAATAATGTGAACCCTGAATGAACTTCTATTGGGTTTTCCTTCTATTTGCTGTTTCAACACGAGAACAAGGAGGGCATTATTTATAACAACAAATGTGAAGTCCCACAAGGAGAAATGATATTTTGAATTGATGGAATCTTGAAAGTGCAAATGTGGTTTCATAACTAAATACATTTTCAGACAGGAAAATAAGTGTTAATCAAAAGTTACATGTCCTTGAAAAAGCTTTCCTTTTTTTTTTTTTTAAACTTCCTTGGAAATATTCGCAGCTGTCTTGATGCAAAAGTAATCAGAATATTTCTATATCTATATCACAGTATCTCAGCAGTTACGCTATTTTAAAAGTACGTGAGAGGATTTCTTTATTGATGTGATCCACTCAGAATGGGACATGTCAGGAACAATGAGTTGTTTATAAACTGGAAATAAGAGATTTTAAAAAATTTAGATCAAGGTTAGGAAACCTAATTTTAAGGAAGTATAGCATTCTGTGGAAAATGAAAATGTTGTAAGAGACTTTCAGAAAGGCATTCATTCAGTGAAAGATCCCATTCAGCACAAGTTGATTTGGGATAGGAGTCCATGTTTTCCAAATTGTTTATTATCAAAGGAATATATCCAAAGGACTGAAATTTTTTAAAAGCTGTGCAGTTAATGTGGAACAAAATAATTTGATGCATTAACTTTGGAAATTATCAACAGAAAATAGCATTGCTTTACTTCACTCAAAATTAGGATATTAAAACATACAGATCCTGATCCTATTGTGTCATGCAGACAGACCACTGTGTCTTCATGGATTTCAGCTGATAGTGCAGAGTTTCTAGGAGAATCATCAATGTATATTTCATGTCATGAATCTTTTTTAGTTTCCTGAGTGTTCAAGTGGAGAGTAAAACTGGCCTAATTTAAAGTGGGTTGGTAGGCTAAATTAATTAACAATTTTATAGAGCTTCCTGTTCCTTGGGTAGGGTGTGCCAAGTAAATGTTAAAGATGAGTTTGCACTTCTGAAACAATGTATTTGGAGATTCTGTTGAGAAACCTATCATGGTAGTGATTGTTGCTGGAGGGAGAGGAGTTTGGACCACAAATCCCTAGTTCTTAAAAGCTCCTTGAAGTGAATGGTGTCATGTGGGAAAAAAAGAAACCATGGATTCTTCTTATTTAACATCTTGATACTCTTCCTTGTGAGGGTCGGGAGGAATTATTTCTGTCCGTTTCATTTGTTTTTCTCAGGTTGGGGGTCACACCATGCTGCCCATTCGTTGGATGCCTCCAGAGAGTATCATGTACAGGAAGTTCACCACAGAAAGCGATGTCTGGAGCCTGGGGGTTGTGTTATGGGAAATCTTTACCTATGGCAAACAGCCATGGTATCAGCTCTCAAACAACGAGGTGTGTGTAATACATTCTCAAACTGCATTGGGAAGGCACGTTAACTGTTGGTGTGGCTTCTCTGGAGAAGGGCAGCAGCAAATGTATTTAGTAAAGACAAAACCCCTGATATCAGGAGTCATGAACTTTGTGATGAATTTCTTCCTTTTCACCCTTTTCTCCCCAGGGCAGATGGAAGTTGTCCAAGCAGAGCTATACCAGTTGGAATTTAGCTTTTTCCTTTGTATAGGATACAGTCTGTCCTGGGTATTGAGAAAGACCATGAGGCAATGAAAAGGAGCTTAGCTATCTCCTGAATGGGCTTTGGGTGATTTCAATTCCATATCATACATTTCATTGTTGCAGAGAGGTTGTCCGAAACGATTCTTGAATAGATTGAAGTAATCTGGAGATCTCTTGATTTCCAGGCAGTCACAAGTAACCCTTTTCCAGAGATTAGCCACAGTGATACTCGTATGTTTAAGGCAGGAGGGAGGGAGGCAGAGGCACTGATGCTCTGTGTGAGCAGAGTGGAAACTTAGCCTCCTTCTGAAATGTGGTGAGATTGATAGATGGGTAGAGAGAGGAGGGGCAATGTGGGTGAACTTAACATCAGTGGAGTTATTGGTCTTTGATCACTTACATTACAGTGATTTTTCCAGATTGCATCCCACTGCTCATGCGTCTACCTAGAAACGCAGCCCTTGGCAGAGTTGGCTGGGTGACTGCCACCAGTGAGGCTGCTGTGGCAATTAGCAGTTAGCTCTTCCATCGATGACCCCCATGTAGTTGACACAGCTGTGCTGATCCTTTCCTTGTGATTTCTTGTAGGTGATTGAGTGCATCACTCAGGGCCGAGTCCTGCAGCGACCTCGCACATGCCCCAAGGAAGTGTATGACTTGATGCTGGGCTGTTGGCAACGGGAGCCTCACATGAGGCTCAACATCAAAGAAATCCATTCCCTCCTCCAGAACTTGGCCAAGGCATCTCCAGTCTACTTGGATATTTTAGGCTAAAGTCTCCTAGCATTTCTTCTTATGGGCTGCAGGAATGAATGTGTTCAACTGCCGCTGAACTCCATTAAAATGTGTTCTTAACTTTGACAGTATTAATGACAAAGTTGTGGAGAAGCTTTCAAAGGGCAAGCAATGTGCACTTCTCCATCTGTAGACACAGTATTGACTTTTTAGACATTACTGAGACGTATCTCCTCTCTCTCTCTCTCTCTTTCAGTTTCTATCATTTTTTTCTTCTCTTCTGTCTTTCTAATCAATTTGGCTTCTGCATTATTGTAACTCTGCATAGACAAAGGCCTTAAAAACCTGATCTGTTATATCAGCAGACTCTTCAGTTTGCCCACCACAACTAACAATGCCTTGTTGTATTCATGCCTTTGATGTGGATGAAAAAAAGGGAAAAATATATTTGACTCGAACTTTGTGATTTCTGCTGTACAGCTACTGGGAGTTTCTATGGATTCACCTCAATTTTTTTGCTTCGGCATGTGGGTGGAAAAAGAAGACTGGTGTTCTCTACATGAAGCATGTTCCTTGCGGAGATGAAGCCAGATGGAAAGAAGACAGTCTTATGTGATACACTATCTGGAGGAACTAGGGGATCAGATGGCATTCAACCCCACAAAAAAACACTGAAATGATTTGATGGAAGGCAAGAAGGGGTTTAGCATTTTCTCTGAAGAGTCTTTCTGAGGACTAAAGGGATTGTACAAGGAGGTGCTTTGCCAGCACCTTTCATTGTCAGATACAAGTAAAAGGGAAAAAGATGCTGCCTGCACTGCAGAAAATTACAACATGATAAACTAAACACATGCCCTTATTTTGTCTTCTGGTAGGGTATTGTCATGCCACTGGTATAAAAATGTTCTCCAGCTAGTCTATTTTAATAAAGGCTGAAGCTAGGCTTATTAATGTACAGTATTAATTTCAGGATCACATGTTGAAACTAAGGATTTTGATAAGATAGGACAAGCTATAGATGCTGGGGCCGGTGTATCTTATACTGTGCTTGTCCAGCAGCATATTCCTTCCTTGCTCAATCCTTTTTTTTTTTTTTTAAACCGTGCAAGCAAAACTGTGCATGGTCTTCTTAGATTAATGCCCTTTGTGCAGAAACTATCACTCATCTTGTAGTACACCCTAGTAGGCATAGCAAACTCATAATTATATAACTTATATTAGAAGGGGCTAATGGAGGACATTAGCCGTGTTAAGTTGCCTTTACAATGTTACAGATACAATAGGCTGATATAACATGAATAATCTAAAGCACAGAGATCACTGGCTATGTTTAAGCCATAGCAGGGGATAAAGATCTCTGGAGAAAACAAATTACTCTGAGGTTATGGCTTACTGTTCAGAGTGCAAAGACCCTGAACTCAGCACCATGTTTGTATTGGTACTAGTGCTGTCATTACCAACATCCATTCTTTCTTAAATAATTTATTTTTGGTTGGATTGGCATTGTATGTGTGTAACATTTGCATGGCCACTGTGTTGATGACAGCTGCATGGGCGTACCTGTTATTTTTCAAACCGGAAGTCGACGATTTCAAATTTAGAGTTAGGATTATTTTTAATATGAATTCTTACAAAAGAAAACCTACCTTACCTGTTCCTCAAGACTTTTGCCTCCCTCTGTGAGGGGGCGTTACTGCAAAAAAGTGATCTTTCTTTCCGTTTTCTCTTTTTGTTACTTCTTATTGAAATGAGCCAGATGAAAATAATCCTTCATCTTTGTGTTGGGGATATTTTATTTAATAAATTAAGCATTTTATTTTTGTAAGTGTTCCCATAGCACATTTAATATATAATTTGCTCACATATTTTATTTATTGAGGCACTTTAGGT
>VZTQ01008197.1:16832-37481 GCA_013400755.1 Pelecanoides urinatrix | reverse complement strand
CACATTTTTCTTACTCTTCTCTCCTATAGCTGCTGTGTAGTGTTTTTTACCTTTTCTCAAATACGTTTTCACAGAGGCGCCATCAGCGTTGCTGTGTGGCTCAGCAGGGTCCCATGGTGGCTCTGTTTTGGGAGCTGGCTGGAACCAGCTGTGTCTGGCATGGGGGAAACCCCTGGCTTCTTCTCATGGAGGCCATTCCTGCAGCTCCCCCACTGCCAAAGTCTTGCCACGTAGACCCAATACAGTATCAGCCAGGTTTCTTCATACAAGGTATGTTAACTCCAGGCAGTTTCGTGACAAACACATTAGATTGAATTTCCAAGGGGAAAAATGTCCATGTTTCACCTTTAGCGTGTTATATAGTGGTTTGATGTGAAGTGTTCTTATTCTGGCTCTCTTCTTCAAAGCTCTCATCCTATTCAGCTGCTCTATGTTTCTTCACGTTGTCCACACTTGAAACAGTTTGGGTCAGACAGTAGTTCAAAGTGGAAGTACTTCTGTTTCTCTAAGTTCCAAATTCCTACCCTGTTTGCAGTGCTTTCAAAAAAAAAAAAATCCAGGGTTGACCCTACACTATTGCATGCCTGACCTTGTTGCTTATGGTTTGCAAATACTCCAGTGATCACAATAGTCTGCAGGCACTGTCTGCCACATATATTAAATAAATAAAAATGATAGCAGGTGACCTTTCTTAACAACTGAGTTTATCAAGTTGGGCTGCATGGTTTAGAAAATTGTACAGGCAAAAGCCTTTTCATATTGTGATAATGTTAATTTTCTCTTTAAATATTATCTTCCCTCCAACTATTATCTTTCCTCCCTCCCCGCAGTTTTCAGTCAAGCTCAAAAAAATAGCCTCACTTTTCTCCCCCACCTGCTTGAATTCAAATGTCAGTGATAATCATTATGGATGAAACATCAGAAAAGTCCCTACCGTCTTCTAAGCAGTTACTTGTCCATTTTTGCCTGTACAGTCCACTGGGTTG
The DNA here is from genome assembly GCA_013400755.1 of Pelecanoides urinatrix. Classification (NCBI taxonomy): domain Eukaryota; kingdom Metazoa; phylum Chordata; class Aves; order Procellariiformes; family Procellariidae; genus Pelecanoides; species Pelecanoides urinatrix. The sequence goes on along the minus strand of VZTQ01008197.1, from coordinate 36,495 downwards.
CTGTCCGTATTCTTCATTCCTAACCTTTGAAGAGACTGTGTTCTAGGTGCATTCTCACAGATACTCCTACAGAAGTATGAGGAGCAACGCACTTGAGTAAACTGGCTAGGATTTTGCACATGGCTTTTGATAGTCATTCACTTCCCTTTAAAGAACAACATATATTTGACCAGACTATATCACACTTCTTTTGCATATCTCTCTCCTGTTCAGCATGGAAGAAAATCCTTGTTATTATTACAGGTTTTTACTTCTGACCCTTAAATATCTCCTTGAATATATAGTAGATGAGTACCTGATCACTTGCCTTCGTGGTTTAGCTGCATTTTCTGGAATCTTGTTTGGAGAACTGAAGGTTGGTCCAGAATGTGAGGGATCCTTTGTGAATGCCTGGGGCTAATCAGCATGTGAATCTCATAGATTGCAAAGTTTTCAGCTTCTGCTCCTTGAGAGAGTCCAATTCTAGCCAATTTAGCATTTATATATATGAGGCACACACATGTTGGCCTAATATAAAATAATCTTATAGATTAAATGGTACTGTCATTGCAGAATAACTGTTGCTAATGAGGCAAGAATTAGTACCAAAATAAGGGTTGTTAGTATGATTGTCTTCAGTTTTTTTGAGGTCTGTAATATATGTTAGAAAAAATACATTCATTTTTAAAACTTCTGCCTTTTGAAGTCAAAACTTTCAAAAGTAACTAGTTATTTTGACCTGCTCAATTTTTGAGGTGCATTAAAGAGACCTGCCTTCTCTGAAAATTCTACACAGCCAGATAATGTACATGCAAACAGGAGTTTTGCATTGAAAATCTTCATCTAATTTCTGTTTAACCTTTGATATGCAGCAGCCCACTGGGAATATATTTCTTATTTTGAAACAAAATACCAGTTTAGCTTCTTTTCTTTTTGATGTTGCCTGTCCCTAGGTATGCCTTTCTTTCGGAGAAGAGGTTCTGGATGATAAAGCACATACCTGAATCAAAACACAAAATGCTATAAGAATAAGAGAGTAGAGTCCAAGGTATCTTCAGTTCATTTAGAAGGAACAGTATGAGCCTTCATCTGGCAAGCTTGCACAGTTCCATCCATGAACTTAGGAACAGAACACTGCATCACAAAGATGAGATCCTTAAATTAGTGCTAAAGCCAGTGACAGAAAGAAGACTTGGCTATAATGCAGCCAAATTCAGTTCAAATTTTTCAGAAGTATTTTGTTGAGAAGAAGGGGTCTATTTACATGCAGGTTTTACATGCAGGTTTTGGGGTGGGCTCTTTTTTCATCCCTTTGGATAATCAAGCTGTGAAAGTCTTAATTTGCATACAACTTCCCATACCAGATAGGAGGAATGAGGAAGGGTTGCACAGAATGAGAGTATGATCAAATGGGAATCGGGTAAAAAAACAAAAAACAAACAAACAAACAAACAAAAAAAAAAACCAAAACCGAAAAACCAAACTTCAGTAAGTAGCTGTAAGGCCAGGGTCATTGAAGCAATTTTTATATTTTTGTTCTGTATTTTTATGCCTCGCACAACCAGTGTATCTTCCAAATTCAATTATTTTTACTGAAAGACAGTGGAAATCAAAACAGCTGGTGATGAATTTCCCTGTAATGGTCTGCAGATGTGGCAGAGAGAGTTAGAGTTTGTGAAAGGAGCTATACTGATTTGATATTTTGTTGCCATAGGCATCCCAGCTGTGTTGAGACCCAGCTTTCTGGAAGATGAGATACTTACCTATGAACAGCACTAGCAGGTACGTTTTCAGAACATAGGGGAAGTAGATTGAGAAGGCGAATGGAAATGGTAGCTTGATGGAGTATGTGCCAAAGGATTCAAAATATGGCAGTGATACACAAATTGCAAATGCTGTAAAATAACATGGAAAATCTTTAGTCAAAAGGAGGTTGAAGATCATCAAAAAGCTTCATATAAAAGTCAGTTACCTTTAAGGCACAGACAGCTATATTATATGCTGAATTTACCATGTCATTCATATGCATATGCACGTGTTGTTTTCTCCTTGAGTTCAGTTTTGTAGATCTGAGGTGCTAGTTGCTCTTAATACTAGAATTAGCAAGCATTTCCTATTCAATAACAAGTTCTGTCATGCCTGTAGTTGCATTGCTTTCTATATGATCTCAGTGGGCACATTTCCTGGTTTAAGTATGATAAGCTGCAAAGTATGGCTTGAGCCAGTAAGGTCAGCCTCAGTGGGGGAGAAGGCAGCTTTGGGACTTGCTGTCTAATGTGGTCAGTCTGGAATGGGGAATCATGTGTCTCTTGTGGGGGTATTTTCCTGCTTTACCCAGAAAAATGAACATTTTCCTATACTGTTAAAAAACAAAACAAAACAAAAACCACCAGACACACAAACCCCAGAGAACCCCTATTAAGGAAAAAAGTACAGAAAAGAGAAAGGTAGGTGACATACAGGTTAAAATGAGAGTACATAAACATTTATGACTACTTTGGCAACACAAAAAGAAATAACTTAAACACAAATGACAATTGAACTGATCAAATTTTATTGAAGAAGATTAAGGAAGCAAGTTATTAGTACCTTTCCCATCTCCTTACCTTTAGCCAGAACGGAAAGGGGATAGAGCGGGATGCACAGTGAGAAGTTGAGCCATGTCAGTGGTAGGTAGTATATTCCCGTCCTTGCTAACATGTTGTAAGTGTACCTGCAGCAAGAGGAACGGCAGAGGAGCTCAGAGGGAATGATCATGTCTTTAAAATAAAGATATATTGTGAAAAACCCAAGGGAATTGCAGGAGAGCTTGGAGCTGCCTATTTGAGAAAATTTCAAAGCAATACCGCAGCAGTTTTGTTCAGGTTCTAGTCAATGTCTGAAAGTAGATGGTTGATTGTTTCGGAAGGGTTGCCTGTGGTGCTACCCTAGAGCAGGCAAACAGCAATACAGCCCTCCAGCCCAACGGCTCTATCAGAAACCAGGATGATTTCATATTGATCCATCAGAAAATGGATTCCAGATAGAGATGTCACAACTGAGAGGGGCAGGCAGAATGACTGTTGCTTGGGACTGAGAAAATGCTGATTTATGACTGCTGAACCAGCTAAACTGGTACTGAAGGAGGCTAAACAGCAAGGTAATCACAGGTAGTTAATCCTGTGTAGTACGGCTGCCCCTCGCTTGGACCTCAGAAGAGGTAGTAGGTGCAAAAAAAGCAATTGCACTCGGATGTATTGCAGCATTTTATTCTTACTGTGGCTGTTGCTGTTGCTGACTGGGAGACCAGAATACCTAGGAGTTCAGTCTCCAAAGGTGAGCTAGTTTGATCTAAAAGTGGTACAGCAGCTTTCCAAACACAGGAGAAACAGGTCTGATCGCATTTTTGGTCAGGTGAAAGGCTTTTTGCCCTGTGGTCTTGCTAGAGATATGAAAATAAGGATTTTTAAGCCACTGTGAGCCAGAACTGTTTCTGACAGATGGAACCAGCATTAAACAAACTTTCTGTATTCCCTTATTAATTCATTTGACTAATTTTGCATCATTCCTGGACTGTAGAAGAGTTTGATAGGCTATAAATGTACCATCCTCTCTCAGGTTTGCTCTCTGCAATCTCAGGATTATCTCCATTTCTTATTATTACTGCTTTTAAGGCATAATCTCAACCCAATACAAAAAGGAAATAGCTACTCCTCTCTGTACACTTTCTTGGGCTGTTTATGGTATAAGCAGGAAAGATCAGATATAGAAAACCTTGCTGAATTTGCTCTCATTATATCATTAGCCATAATGCACAGGCTATTTATGTCCCTGAAGAACTATGTGGAAGAACTTGTAATACTTTAGTTGGTTAAGGGAAGGGATGGATTCTTGTATGCTTTTAGACATGAACACTTCTTTGACATGCTAGGACATGGCACAGATGCTGTAAAATGAATGAGGTAAGAATTCTAAATCTGTATGAGTTGTATAATTGCATTATTATTTGAATTGGTCATTTGCTGCTATAGACCACAGTATCTTGCCTATTAATTGGCTGCTGTTATTGCTATGATGCTGGACTGTCTTTCTTAGTAATGATAGAAAATAATGATACATTGATAGGACTGTTATGCACTGTTACGACTTTACAGCCAATATTGCTTACACTTTTGGCCTCTCTCCAGCTGCACAGAACTCTTTCATTTGAGATTAGTTAGGTTCTACTATTTTAGCTTTACAAACTTCAAAAAGAAATCGGATTGAGCAATAATCAAATAATTAATACAAGTAGTAATTTATTAATACATGTAGTACAAATACTCTGCAGCTTACTTAAAATCTTCCTTATCAATCTTACTTGAGACTTTCCTTTTTTGGATCTCTTTTATAACATACATTTCCTTTGCTGCCTAAATCCATATTCCCCAGTCAGTCCCCAAAGCAATGTATTTAAAATAGCAGAAATCTATTTTAGCAGAAAGAAGAAGATGAAGAAAAAAATATTGCTCCCATACAGAGGTTGCCGTGAGGGCTATGTCTTGTTAAAATGCTTCCCTGCTGTAAGTCTACAAACTGAGGTCCACAGAGGCTTAAGTTACATTTGAAAAATGTTACTGACTTCAGATATCGATGCAAAAGTCAGTAATGTGGAATTTTCACCATTATACTTCTACCACAGGGAGATACTGGTAACCTTCCACTATAAAAAAAATTTTTTAAATAAAAATCCTGAATTGTATTCCTATCTATTTTGCCTCACGCATGTTGTCCCTGTGGTGTGATATATGCCCTGCTACACCAGAATTCTCAGTCTCTGCAGCAGGAGCTCTTGGCTTTTTGGAAAGCACAGTGCAATTAACTCAGAATAGTCTTTCCATCTTAGTAACAAGTTCTGCTGGTGCTGCCTTACGGTGCTGTCAATCTTTTATCGACATGAGATACTAAAAAAAAAATTAAAGAAATAGGATTGTAAATCAGTTTCAGAAATTGCTGTTCCCCATAAGGTAGTTGTGATTTCCTTCTAAGTTTTTGTTAAAAAGGTCAAATCCTTTGAACTACAAATGTTAATGCAATGATTTACTTCTGTAAGTCGCTCTGCCTCTCAGCTATACTGATTTTTGTAAAAATCCGTAAGTAGCTTAAAAGGTCCAAGCTTTTATTTAAAAAGGATAATGTGCTTTTCTACCAATTTTGAAATAATGAAATGAGCCTGCAGCACAGCAGGGGTGAGTTTCTGCTCACAAGAATGACCCATTTTTCCCTCATGGTTTTGCCATTGTCTCCTTACCTGACCACATCTAATAAGTTCCAAAGGAAAAATAAAACACACACGATATATTTCCCTTGAACTTCTTCCTGACTGTTGATCACGACAAATAAAACAATTATTCTCTCAGTGATCTGAAAAGAAAAAAGAATTGTGAATTCAGGTAGCACCTTCTATAGCTCTCATTTCTGTGCCATTTCGGCAAAATAGGAGGCCAAGGTGAATCCAGCTTGCTTTACACAAATGCTCCAGTGAATGTTTCGCTGCTTGGCCTGCTTTTGTTCAAGGCCCCATTGGCCTCCAGCTCGAGGAACTGGAAACTGGTGGCTGCAGCACCATAGGTGTGCGATGGTAGGGGTGGAGGTTTGCTTGCCACCAGGGATGACCTGGGTTTGTAGCCCAGGAAGCCTGTGGATGAGCCGGCTGAGGTCATGGGAGCAAGGACTTCTCCCACTGCGCTCAGTGCCTGGAGGGCTGGTGGGGGTTCGCTTCCTTGCTTGTAGGCTGCCTGGGAAGCCATGGGATACAGAGGGCCCTTGGGTGGGTAGTATGCCAGACAGTGCTAATCTCAGAGTTCCAGCACTGCTTTCCATAGCTTGGAGATCTGCGTCCCAAGGGGTCTCTCTCACATAAGAGAGGAGGAGGAAAAGTAGAATTCCTTATTCTTCTTTCCTTCTTATTCCTGGCTAGAAGTGGGTTTAAGCTTGTCATTTATGTGAATTATTGACATAATATTTATGACATAACATTCTTCTAGTTGTTCAACCTTATCTGACCCACAAGGTATGCCTTTACAAATGAAAAGATATAAAAGTGGATTAAACAGGCAGTGTCTCCAGCTTAAAAAAATACTTTGGCAATATTAAAGCTCAAGAGATAAAAAACAAGTGCGTCTTTTTGCAGCTTTCTTGGACAAGTTTCCTATCAGTATCCGTCCCTGCCCTGTAAAATAAATATATCTGTAGTATTCAGTACTGCCAACAGTTGCTTGTGAAACTCCCCCAGAATGGTACTGGTTCACTCTGATTTGCACTCTATTTGAAAGTGTTGAAGGAGAAAACATGCATCTATTCTATGGTATAAGTCAGTATAGCTTCACTGGGTTTTTTTATACCCACTGCCATCTCTTCCATAAGGTGCCTTAGATTTAATGATTTTATGGGTTAAGATGTCAAGTCAGTGAAAAGTCATGAAATGAAAATGGATTAACAAGGTGGTTTGTACAAGCGCAGTCATTCTTCTTCACTGGTTTCCCCCTTTCCTTTACTCCTACCTTAAACAAAATAAGAAATTGGCCTGTCAGTAATTCTGTGCAGTAGTTTTGCTACAGAATGTTTACTGGTTCCTGCATGGAACATTTTGGCTGCAGACCTTTTTTGCAAACCACATCTGTCAGATAAAGCGGCTATCACTTCACTATTCAGCAAAATTACGTGAGAGCAATTTTTCATACAGAAAGAGAGCGTGTCCATCCCCTGAGAGATCTGGTTCCTCATTGTGAAAAGCACTGAGGGACCACAACAGATAGAAGTGGTTTTGCTGCCTCTCACCCTGCCCTGACTGTCATCTTGTGATGCTGATCCCGTCGGTCCCTAACTGAGGAATTGATTTCTAAGAAGCTCAGATGTTCACAGACTTCTGTATAGATGGGCTGGGAAACAGAGAGTGAGAGGTAATAAGTCCTGTGTGCGCTGATGCTGAGGAATGTGGCAAGAAAATGGGGGAACTGGAAGGATTGAACTGGAAGGATTTTGAAACCAGATAGAACAAAGATAGGAGAAGCGTGGTGGGACAACCATCACAAGAGGGAAATCAAAACCAAGGTGAAAGCATTGTGTGAGCATTGAATGGAATTGTATGCCAGAGAGAATAAATTAGAACTGAGTTAAAATCATTCTGGTGTAGGGTGGTAAAGGAGTGCAACATTGGTGGTGTGGGCATTTTGTTACTGCCCCTGAAATCAGACTGGGATGTGGAGAGTGAGTTCTGCAATATTGTTAATATGAGAGAGATTTCAGGGAATTGCCACAGGGAATTGTCTCACCTAGAGGCCAAAACTTTATCATGATAATGAAAAGGTGGACGTGGTTTTAGATGTGAGAGCTGGCAGATTTTCCAAATGGTCACTTGCTCTTCAAGAGCTAGCTGGGTGGAAAAGTGCTAGAAAACAGCATGGGTCAAGTGATCAGGAGCTGATCCCATTTCAGTGAGATAAAAGGGTAAGCAGTAGACAGGTAGCTACCATCCCCAATTTCAAAAAGATGAGCACTGGCTATGGAGACCCACAATTCAGCCTCGTGGTCTGGGAGTGGAAGAGGCTGTGAATTTCCTTCTCTCCCCACGGCATGAGCAGATGCACAAGGGGCAGTGAGTATCACCTAGCTGGGGCTCAGCAGACTTCCTCCATCAGACAGTTCACGTTTGGGAAGGGGAGCAGTGGAGGCACTCAGCCTCACTAGTTGCAGATGATGGAAGTCAGTAATTGGACTGTGTAAAGTAGGTTAAGCACCTGCAAGAGCAGGGAACTGGACCTGACACAAAGCAGGTTCTCTGCAGGTCTTCTGTTCCTGTTAGACTGCAGTCTTAGCCAGCAAACTATGGGCTGCATCAGAGGCCAAAACTGAAAACTGCCTGTGGTCTTGCTCTGGAGCACATCTGCAGGGCAGGACACAGGCCTGGCTGCTCAGGGCAACCGAGATGTCCTCGTGAGGATGGACAATGGCATCCTACCTCTTCTGTGTAAATCAGGAGGTTGCCTGCCTGCTTGCCTTTATTCATCTTGAAGACATTGTGCTTTTTTCTTTCATAGCACTCATGCCTTTAGGTAACCCACACAAATCGAAGGTAGATACAGGGGTTAGTCAGAGGCTGGGGACCTTTTCAGCAAGTGACAAGGCAGGGTGCTACTTGAAGCAGAGGATATTCCAGTAACTGGAATATCGTGCCCGTGTACACACACACCTGCATACACATATACATGTAATCGTGTACATACATAATACACACACGTACATGTATGCATATGTATACATGTGTATATACACACATACATATATACATATATATAAAAAGCATGTGCTGCTGCTTAGCCATGGCTCATTTCTTCTATGGACCATCTGTCCTTGCATGAATGAAAATATGGTATTCTCTGTTGCTACTCTCTTGCTTAAAAAAAAAAAGCAAAACTAGAAGTCCTATGTATTCATGTTCATAAAAAGGAAGTATGTGCTGATATCTCACAAAATATAAATACAACGGTTTCATTTTTCATTCCTTCTTGTTCTTGGTGTTAAAATCAAACTGGAATTTCCTTCCTCTCCCAGCACTGGTCTCTCTCAGAATACAGCAAGTTCTGTAGAATGGCATAAATTTCTGCAAGGCACCCTGGGCATTTGAAGCACGTAATTGAAACACAGCAAATTAGTCTAGCTGAGGTTAGGGCAGGAGCAGGCAGCACATTCACTTCCATTTTTTAATGATTATGCAGAATCATACTTGGTACCTGAAACCCTTACACAGCTCTTCGATTTACCGAGTGTTTAAAAAAAAAAGGTAAGAAAAGTGCTAATAAATACTTAGATTAAGTTAAAAATGAGTGTCTTTACCACAAAGTCGTAGTACATTGCTTTTGGTCTGGTAAATCCAATCCTGTTTGCACAGGATGAAGAACTGGTATTTTGTTCATAAAAACACCAGTCTTTTCTTACATGTTTCTTACTCTCTCCCCAGCTGAAGTACCAGTCCCATCAGACTTTACTCCCTCGCCAGACTAGTAAATTTCATTATCCTCTGTTTTGGCAAATGCAATGACATGTGGTGTGTTCTCCTGTCCTCCTCTCAATCATTCATGCTGCAAATGCCCTGAGAGACATCCCTTTGCACCAACTTTGTGACCCTCCCTTGTCTTCCCTTCCTCCAGAACATCCGTAACACAGGACTCATCTTTCTTTCATGGTGTGACTTGGTCTTGGCCTACCCAACCCTTCTCAGGTGCCTGGTGGCATGAGACTTTGTCCCTCAATGAGGCCATCCTGAATGTTTTTTTCCAGAAAACACCTTTTTTTGCTTTTCCACTATCTGTAATGTGTATCTCAAAGCATTCCTTGTAAATGCTACTAAACCATGATAAATGGGATATTAGGCAGAAATCCTTCATTCAAACTCCACTTAAATCTTGTCTCTGCTATAATGCCTACAAAACAAGCAACCACCACAAGGGTGCTTTCACAGCTTTGTTTTATTCAAGGTCAGATTACCTCCACCCATGTACTTGACATTGCTATAGCCACCTGTTCTGTCATCCTAGAGATCACCTGAGATGAACTTCACTGTGGATAAGCGTGTGTGTGCGTGGCCAGAGGGATGCATCTGGGGATATGTTTTAAGCTCAGAGTCAATGCAGATCAGGGCAACCACTATCAAATTCCTGCAACTTTACCAGTGCCCTGACTGTGTGCAGTAGGCTGCAGTAAGGTAAGCATCTCTAACTGCCTTTCCCCAGTTCATTGTGGAAAATATATCTTTTTTTTCCTAAGAGGCAGGGGGGAAAGTGAGGCAAGGCACATAAGAATACTGTTGGCACACAACTGCTCGATCTGCACTCTGACAGCAAAAGCAGAGCAATCCAAGTGAAAGCAGAGTTTACACCAAAGAGCTTGTACACCTTGCTTGGACAGCATGAGACTACTGCTAACATCAAGGCAAAAGAGTTGTGTTTTACGGTGAGAGAACACTTGGGGAAGGAACCAAGTAAGGATCCAAAGCTATCTTTGTTGTGAGGCAAATGTTTAGAGTCACAGTGCCGCATCATTCCCTTCTCCATGCTGCCCTGGAGAGCACTGCAGTAATTGCACTGCCCGAGAGGTCAGTTTTCTTGCTTAGAATATCCGTTTCATATCTGGTGTCTTTTGTGATGACACACAGCAGTGTTTGTGCAGGCTTCCCTGATCTCTGCTTCTGTAGGGCTGGGTAGGAAAGGAACGGACTATGTCAGGGCTGGGGAATGTGTAAACTCTGCCAGGACAACCCTTGCTCTAATAACTAATTAGCATTAGCAGGCTGCTCTTCTCTCTAAGAGACGACTTGAGATTTGTTACAGGACACATTAGATAGGATACTTTTTTTTCCCCCTAGATTAATGTAAAAGCATGTAGATTTAGGCAAGGAAAAACAGTTAAATGCATTTTGACTAATTTGCTACCATACTTAATGAGCAGCGTAAAGAACAGAGAATGTATTAGTCAATCAATTTCTAATGGAGATTTAAAAAGAGGAACATCTTCACCCATGCAATACATCATTTGACAAAAATGGGCTATCTGGAAAACTAAAAACATAACTAACTACTCTTAGTTTTCTACCTTCTGACTGCTGAGAGCAATACCGGTTTCACTGTTATTCAAATACTAAGAATGGGAAAGGTTTGAAGGTACCTCAATATTTTTGCTTTTTCCAATACATTAAGAAAAATACCAAAACCTGAGATTAACTCCCAACAGAAAACAAGAGTGTGGTAAGGAAAATGACAGAGTGATCTTGTTTTTTGCTGTAGCATGTGATCTTTTGGCTGGTTTTCTGCCTACAGCTGAACATATGCCCTGTAAATCCCTTAACAGCATCAGAACCTCTGGGTGTTGCCACAATTTGCCCATGTCTGGGTTTGAGAGGGCAGAGACCCTTACAGCAAGAATATGACAATTTTCCTTTCTTTCCCTTCCCAGTATTAATTCTTCTTCAGTCCCCTAACTTCCCTTTCTTAATCAATTCTTTTCCTTCCCTACTCCATGACTGCCAGCAAACCCTGTTTCAGGAGGCTTGGTGTGCTGGTGGTTTCCTCACTGCCATCCCTTTGTTACCCCACAAAATCTTGTCTTGTGCTTGTCTACAAAATAAATATGCACTTGTCAGTGAGGAAATGGCATGGAAAAGAATTACCTACTGAAACTTGGGCTCTGAAATGTTGTCTTCTGGCTGTAAACGAGTTGGCTGGGGAGGCAGTATCCTCAGCCACCTATGGCGCCCTAGAAATGGGGGCTGCCCCGTTTCTGCAGGTGGCTGCTCCTCTGGACACCTTCCAGGTCCCTGCTGTTGTGGATTGGGTGTGGGGCACTCACTATTCCATTTCACTCAAAAACAAAAATGTTGAGAGAGCAGCTCTTTCCCAAGCCAGTTCTGAGGGCTCAATTCCTGCAGTTAGCAAACCATTAGCAGACCAAGCTCCCTGCGGAAGCGTGCAGGTGGACCATTCATGGTAGTTCAGCCTGGGCTTGTCCCCAGGGGCAGCCATGGCTGAAGTGTGTAGGTTGTGTAAGGAGGGTCTTGAGAAATAGACTTACCTGCAAAAACCTGGGGAAGAGACGGCTTTTATCAATGCCAATGAGGATGTGTAGGATCTCCAACAGAGATAACAACTGGCAAAGGCGCATTACAAGGCCTATGGAGTAAAATGTGTCGGCCAACGAATCTACAGACAAAGCGAAGAGGAAAATTAGAGGGTGGTTATATAGTAAAAGTCTGACCAACTACTGGGTTTGCTCTTGCCCTATCAGCACTGGAGATGACAAGAGATAAAGTTCACATAGTACCAAACTTTTGGGTAGCTTTGGGGAGGGGAGGAGGCAGTCCACTCTCTGTGGCTCTGACACAGAGGCAGGAAACTGAGAAAAGAATGGGATCCCCTATACTTGATGCACTGGCAAACATTGTGCAGGATGTGTTGGTTTAGAGATATCACTTTAGGATATTTCTAAATATGAGGAAATGTTGAGGAAATATATGAGGAATGTCTAAACATGAGAAGATGTTGAATTCCTGCCTGTATCTGTACCCATGGCACTTCCTAAAAGAAGTAGACCACAAAGTAGGTATTTTATGTGCCTACAACTGTTCACCATTATAAATAATTTTAAATTTCCAGTCACTAGTTTTCTATTTTTGTGCCTTAACCCCAGGCAACGGAAAGAGAAATACATTGTAATGTTTTTGGAGATAGTCAGTCATATGCAATAACCACAAACATTCCCTCCTAGTGGCTTCAACAAGTTTAATATTCACCATAATGGCTGGACCTAGTCACATTTAGGTCTATGTCTGTGTCAAATGTTACTAGCATGCTGCTGAATATTAAAGCTCATTAGCCAAACAAGAGCTTCATTACTGATGTGATACAGGCAGAACATAGGTACCAGTAATTTGTTCATCCTTTTTAATGGAAGAAACAATTTTTCTAATTGAAATTACCGCCTCTGGTATTGGACAGATATAGGATCCTAACTTCATCTCTAATTTGACGTGTGTCACTGCCTCTTAAAACCTTTAATGAAAACATAGAAGGAATCCTACCTTTTCCAAATGACATGAACCTGATGATCATATTTGTAAATATCCAGGAATGTCCACAGAATTGCATTAGGTCATACACAAAGAGGTAGGTGTTCATGGTAAAGCTGAGGAGGTGAAAATGATAAAGCAAACTGTATGACTTCCTACAATGTTCAAGCTTTTCGACCTGTAGAAATTGAACCCTCTTTGGATATGTTAGGAAGCCAAAGGAAAACAGATGAAATGTAAACACATCAGTGAAAACTGCCTGTATCTGTCAGTGGTCACAGAACAGTACTCTACTCTCCCTAATGTATCAAAGGCTCCCTTAGGTTGGTATAACTAAGATAGGCCCAGAAAAATTTTCTGAATTTCCACCAGTTATTATGGTGATCTGTGACCATACAGTGAAATTTGTGCCTCCAGAGGAAAAAGTAACTAAACAAAGACACTCTGCCGAGTGCTGGATTCAAGCCTGAGCCCTTTGGCTTGGCTCTGCCTTGACGCTGTGACCAGACTCGAGGGGCTGCTGGGGTCACACCCGCCGCAGCCCTGCTGAGGGCCTTGGACTCCCACAGACACCAGCCTCAGGATTTCTGCATCTGGGTGAGGCTTATCCTCTTCTTCCCAGAAGACATACCTATAGCATGCACTTAAGACAGCTTAAAGTGCAATGCAAATAATTTGCAGTGTCTTCAGCATAGTTGTAAGTATTTATAAAAATATAGGTGAAGAAATGGAAGAGAAAGCCACATATCAATCTGCTTCAGATGCAGTCTGAAGGATATCTGTCTTTCCCTTTTTTAACTAACTTGTTCTACAGGTTTTCCAGATAAACATTAAATTAGGGTCTTTGTCTTTCTGCACAGCCTGTGTTTCAATTTGCATTTAATAAAATGAAACTTCTCCTATTGGAGCAGACTAAATTTTGTAGCTATTCTAACCAAATTTTCATAGGTTATGTGACTTTTTGCAAGACTTCATAGCCTCTGGAGATACTTAATTTCCCTTTCCCATAAATGTATTTTCTTCTGACTTATTCCAGAGAGAAAGGCTTGCCTGTCCTCCAGCTGTGAAAAGGACTGTTTACCTTTTTAGGAAATGAATTTGTTAATTTTGTACTAGAATTTATCTCCTGTGGTTGACCAATTAATTTCCTGCCCCAATAAGTACTAAGATCTTTTTAAGTTGCCCCTTGATCCGGTGTGTTCATGTGGTATGTCTCTGCCATTAAACTTTATTTCCTTTGTATGTGTACATTAACAAACACAGTGAATTTCTGTGTTTAGAAATATCTAAATATGATAAATGCATATACTTCATTCCCAGCATTGGACCAAGACCACAAATAACAATACACACTTCTGTAAACTGATCTAGAGAAACTGATCTTCTAAATTTTTAATCTAAGTATATCCTAGAGAGGTCACAGAAAATCCCTTTCTTCCTCTTTTCCTGTTACACAGGATGGCTGCTATTCATATCATCACTTCTATAAGCACAGAAGGATTTTTTGGCATAATTGACTTCCCAAGAGACATCATGATACTGTGAAAATAAGACATATGAGGACCCAGACAAAGGAATGTATTCCATAAACACTCATTTTGGGAAAAGTATGATACAACTGAATTGGACTAAAGTCCAGTGAGCTCTAAAAATATTGACCCAAAATCCCATTTGCTTTATTGCTGAATGACACTTTGTTCTCTCTTGTGGTAAGAAAAAAAGATAGGACACTGTACATTACAAAAAGGCAAAAAACTAAGAACGTTGTTCTTATTTAAGAAATGGCCTTATTACTGGATGGATAGGAATTACTGCAAGGGGTATGAAAGTTACAGGAACAGTTACAAAAATCTTGAGGCTTTCCAGTCAGCACGTCCACCAGTCTCTTTGGTCTGATATTGCCATGTGGACTTTGCACAGGATGCAAGCTGGGCATACGGTTTCTCTCTTCTTCTGAAGTTTAGTTTGCTACATCCGTCTCTCATCCTCAGAACTTGTCTTTCAGAGATTTGGGCTTATTTCCCAAACTCTTCTTCCATTGGCTGGCTAGAAAATTGTTGTCTTTACAATTCTTAAGCAGCTTAATCTCGGCTAAATAGGGTGTAACCAAGAGGACATTTACAAACACAGCTTCACACTAGTGTTTTGGCAATATGGCAGCTGTTGCATGTTAGAACTCATCATCTTTAAAATGTACTGGCAACTACTGAAATGTATGCACACTGTTGGCATTTATGGAGGGCCACATATTCCCAGTGAAGAGTAGAGATGTGCTGGTGGGCAGCGTGCCGGTGTTACCTGGAGGACTGATCCCAGCCCCACAGCTGTGAGCAGCACAGCTCCCTCACTTGGTGATGCTCTCCACTGTGTGAAGGAACAGCCCTGATCTCAAAATGGGGTTTCATCCTACTGTATTAATACCCACACAAAAGGTACCCAAGATCAAGCAGAAGCCTTTGGCAGAAGTGAAGAAATCTGCAGAGAATAAAAGGTGATTTCAGTGTAATCAAAGGAAACTGAAATGTAACTGTTCTCTAAGGTCTTTCTCATCCAAAGGCTGATCTCTTTACCTAGAGAACCAAAAGCAGACTGAGGATAACCTATTTCACTGTCCTAACAGTTTTGTGTCACAACACAAAATTCAGCCATCTGCTTTTATTTGAAAGGTCAGTGGCAGAAGAGATGGGCTTTAATCAGATTTCCTGCTCCCCTCGGTTGACAGCAGGCATCATACCATGTTTACCTCACAGAGCCTGCTTCTGCAGCACCCTTGCAGGCAACACACTGACTAGCAATCCACCACACAGTAGCTGTTCAGTTCCTGACCCTGCCCCAGACTTGCTGGCTGACCTTACAAACCCCACTTAGCCTCTCTGGTGCCTGGTTTGTAAAATGGACTTGCTGCTGCATTTATTCCTTGTAGTGTGATGTGCTTTAACACTTTTAAGTGGCTTTCATTTGAAGGCATTGTGGGAGCACTGCACATTTGAGTCCTCTGCCTGCATTGATGACAAGAGAAAGAAACAGACATGGGTCTTGCAGTAGAGAGACCCAGAAGGCTGGACTTGCTGCCTGTTGTTTTAGTTGTCAGTTCCACATTACTTACTGTGGCTGATTTTATACCAAATACATTGAAATGCTAGAGATGCATTTATCATATTTAGGATCAACCTTGCTTAGTGGAAAACTTTATGTGCTTTCTCTCTGGGCTCAAAACCTAGGAAACTAGATGAAACATAAGACCCCTCAGAACTAGCACACACAGCAGCATGGTACCAAACATCCTCTTTTCCCTTTTATTCACCAGCAGAGATTTTACCAGTGATACAGTTTTAGCTTGCAAAGCCTGATGAATTTCCACAGGCAAAAAACCATGTAAGTGTAATTGTTGCATTTTTTTATTTTTACCATGAAGGTCTTCAGTGTGTCTCTGCAGTAGCTTTCATCTGAGGTAAGTATGAAGTAGGTGCCCTCAGTGTCTGAAGGGTAGTCAGGACCATGCCCTCCGTGAGCTCAGGTAGCACAGCAGTGGCACCCAGCTCGGAGGAGCCCTTGGGCCGGCTGGGTGTCCCCTGCAAGGTGCCGGGATGAAGACCACACTCAGGTCCCTCTAAGGGGGGTCCCACCCAGGCCTGTATGAACTGAGCACTTCCTTGCCTTCAGAGCTATTGCACTCTGCTGCCTTCCCGTGCACCCACACTGGCTGGCTGCACATGAGGAAGCAACACCCACGCTGAAACCAGAAAGCGATGTTCCTTTTTTTTTTTTTTTTTTTATTTCTGCAGAAAAGGTTTGCTAGAAAAGCCCCTCTGCTGACACAGTTTCCTTTTGAGTCACAGTGGTCTGAACTTCTACCCCTTTCCCCTCCCACCCCTGTGACACGCTGGAAGCACTATAGCTCAGGAAGAAGCAAGCTGCCGAGAACCACTACAGAAGACGTACTTTTCTCTCACAGACACATACCCCCACTTTTTTTTCCCCTTCCTTTTCGCATTTGAGCACTCTAGGTCAACTGCGTTCAAGAGATATTACCTGTTGCAGGAGTCCGATTGCTGCTGCTGCTCCTGGTCTTTCTCCTTTTTTCTCTCTACAGCTGCAACAGCTGTTTGTTGAGATCACCCCTCCTCTTTCCTGTTCCCCCACCCCATGACATCACCGTATGTAGCACTGAGCAGGAACAACACTGCACTGCCCAAGAAAGGAGTTTGTAACCCCAAATATCTCCACTCCATTTGCCCTGCTCCTCACCCAGCCTAGCCTAGCCTAGCTTAACCTAACCTAATGTAACCTAACCTAGCCTAAATTGCTTGCTTACTGTTGTACCAGTAAGCTAGTCTGTAAATCCCCCTAACTTTGTCGCTTAACCTGGAGCAATACTTTGAAGGATTACTGGAGAAAAGAAACGCAAAATTAAAAACCTGTTTTTATCTTCTGTTTAAATCATCAGCATTACAACAATGCTAACAACACTATTAAATGATAAGGAAGGCTGGGAGCACAGCATAAAAGGAGCACTTTAAATTACTTCATATAGAGGAAAGAATTTTCCACTTCTTATCTAGGAATCTCTATTTATTCATGCCCCTGTGAAATACGGGCACTACTGGCAGAGGAAACATGCGTGCATCCTAGTTTACTTCTGCCCTCAAGTGTCTGGGATATCTCAGCATAAATCAGATGAAGAAGAATGTCATAACATGTTTATAAACTCCCTTCTGCCAATAAATAAGTTTCCCCATTGGCAATCATGTTGAAAGCATATCCCATCCTATACTGAGATTTGAAATTTGATGTTATGACTGAAGAAGTCACCAAGGACATAATGAGCATAGGACGTTATGTGTAAGGTACAGGGCTCATAAATCCACTATTACATGGATACTCTCATTCTTCTTTGGGACATATAGGATACAATTCAGCTAGTGGGTTGTAGTAGATCTGGCCAATCAGACCTGATGCTAGCCCTTAGGATCTGTTTTTCACAAGAAAAATCCTTCCCTGAAATACAAGTTTCTTTCTGTGTACACCCATAGTTGAAAACGCGTGTAAGGTCTCTTTAGCTGTGTGATTTGCAGTGGTGGTTTTGTAATGTGATGGCCTGAGGGTATGAAAAAGGAAGATTGGAAACAAGAGGAAACAGCTTTTATTAGACTAGACAGAAGTGGGAACACTTCCAGGCACACAGGGTTTGGAGAAAGGCTTTTGTGCTTAAAACATTTAACAATTTTGTAAGCTGCAAAGACATTCAGATGAAAGCAAATATTAAATGACACTATCGGAACACGAGTTAGCTGGGTATGGGAAAGACTAGAATAAGTCCTGGAAAAAATCTATCTTTTATTTTTGGAAAATAAACTTTCTTCTGCACTCCAGCTACTTCTTTTGCAGACAAACGTCTATCTAGAAACTACTTAACCAGCATAAAAAAAATTACTTGTATATAATTGCTGGCATCTCTTATAACAAGCTTAATCACTGTTCAGCACATGTTAAGCCTGAGTCTTCTGGACTTCTCAAAATCTAAACAGATTGTAACCGCACTTGGTTTCCCTGTGTCATGAGGTGGGAAAAACACGTTTTCTGTCTAGGCAAGGTGCTTGTGTCAGGAACCATTGCAAGGGGATGCTTTATGCATGAAGTTAACAGCAGCCCTGAAATGTTTCATGTGATATGGAAAGAATCTCATTCTCTTCAAATAGGAAACACCACCAAGATAAAACATCTGCTCCTTTTATGCATAGCTTTTGTTTCCAAATCCTTGCTATAAAAGCAATATGCAGATGTGTTTTAGGAAAAGAAAACATGTGTCTTATAATTAATTTGCAATGTTCCTAACTCTTAAATTTATGTCTCCTTTCCTCCATGACTAGATTTTTTGGCTACCTGAATTCAAGCCTATGTTTTGGCCAGTGGATTACACTAGTTTAAGCACTGGTAAATCACAGCTCTTAAATTGTGCTTAACTGGAAGCGCACAGTCCAGTACTACTGACTTCATTTAAAGTAAAAGAGTAAATCTTGGGCTGTCTGGGGGCCATGGGGCTGATGTGGTGTAGTACTGGACGCTCTTATTTCTCACTAGTAGGCAGAGTATTTGCACAGTGCTGGTTGGTATTTATGTCATGTGAGCAAGACTGCCATTGAGAAAAGGAAGGCTGTGCGGGGGCAGCAGAGAAAGCAAAGTCATCTCCACTCTGCAAGCAAGTAACAGGGAAAAGTGTCAATATTTTTGCCTATACTCTCAAACTGGGCAAAAGGGGAAGGAGCAGCCGTGCCAGCTTTGTGCCTCTCACACCCTGGTGATTTTGTAAATTCAGCAGAGGCCCTGGCTTGCAAACAGGTCCTGCCTCACCAGAGCTGACTTGCTGGCATCATCTAACAGAGTAAGTCACACCAGACAAAGTTCCTGTCTGCTTTAGGATGAGGAAAGGTGTACTGGGTGAGCGAGCATTGTGCCACAAGGGTCCACCAAACAGACACAGAGCTGGCAGGAGTTTTAGGTTTTCAACATCAGGTGAAAAATGGATAAAGTTTGGAAATGCTTTTGGAGGGAAAAAAATCCCAGCCAGTTTGTTTGGCTTTGGCCACCTAGGAGCGATCTTCTGCATTTACCATTTTTTAGGACAGTTCAGCTCCAATGCAGGCAGTGGTATTCCAAGTGGTGTTTCCTTGCCACTGCCCTGCAGCTGGAGCAGAACGAGAGGAAGGATGAGGCAAGCCAGACAAGAGCCTCCTGGCATCTCCTGTCCAGACCTCCCAAAATGTCGCTTGGAGGAGATGTGACGGCCTTACCCTCCTTACTTGTCACTTCCTGGGAGTCTTTGAGGAAGCAGGTCATCTGGCTTCTAGATTGACCTTTGTACGCAACCAGCCCTACAACTGTGTAGGAATATGTTGATTTTGGGGATTCATTATTTTCAAGCATTGATCTTAGGTCGTGCAGAGAGAAAATTAGAAAGGCAAAAGCCCAGGTAGAGCACAACCTGGCCACTGTTGTGAGAGACAACAGGAAGAGCTTCTTCAAGTATATTAATGACAAAAGGAGAGCCAAGGAGAATGTCCATCCTTTATTGGATGCTGGGGGGAACATTGCCACCAAGGACGAGGA
>VZTQ01008197.1:0-16137 GCA_013400755.1 Pelecanoides urinatrix | reverse complement strand
CCTTACGAGGAGCGGCTGAGGGAGCTGGGATTGTTTAGCCTGGAGAAGAGGAGGCTGAGGGGAGACCTCATCGCGCTCTACAACTTTCTGAAGGGAGGTTGTAGTGAGGTGGGGGTTGGTCTCTTCTCCCAAGTAGCCAGCGATAGGACGAGAGGAAATGGCCTCAAGTTGCGCCAAGGGAGGTTTAGGCGGGACGTTAGGAAAAAATTCTTTACTGAAAGAGTGGTCAGGCCTTGGAACAGGCTGCCCAGGGAAGTGGTGGAATCACCATCCCTGGAAGTATTTAAAAGACGTATAGATGAGGTGCTTAGGGACATGGTTTAGTGGGCATGGTGGTGTTGGGTTGACGGTTGGACTCGATGACCTTAGAGGTCTTTTCCAACCTTAATGATTCTATGATTCTATGATCTCCCAGACTACAAGATATTACCCCAATCCCCAGGCAGAGGTACTCAATAGAAAACTATTGAGTTTTTTGACTCAAGTATGCTGACTATGCTCTCAGCATAGGATAAAAATGCAAGCCATTGTGCTTCTGTAATACTCCTTAATCCTGTTTTTCATCCAACTATTTCTACATGAAAGCAACTTATTTTTATGATGCAAAGGATGACTTCTTTATAGGCTGATTATTATAACCTGGTTCTACTGTTCTTAAAGAATCTGAATCTGTATATTCAGGGACAATACAATCTATTTTTTTAGGGTAACAGTTTTTTACAATTTAATTTTCTTACAGGGAGTGTTGTAAATAGCATCACTCATTTAAAATTTTTTTTAAAATACCCTTTATCCTTTAGTAGAGGTTCTTGTCCTTCCTTCTCACTCCCAACCAGCTTCTTTTCAGCACAGTGGGAAATTCACTGGGTTTGCTAGGGAGGCAGTGAAAGGATTAACTAAACATCAAAGACACACCCAGTTCTGAAATGAGTCATGCTTCTACAGTCTCTGTGCCTCCCAGTTCACTGCACTCAGTTTCATTGCTGGATGAGACGCATGGGCCCATCAAATATGTCACTACAATAATAAGGAGGAATTACTCCTTGATGGGCTGGGAGATTTCCCTTTTTTTAAGTGTTAGCTATTACCAAGTCGTTCATAACAGAAGTTATGATAATAGCTTCTGACATTTTCTAGGCATTTAATGGTTTGCGCCAATAATGACCGTTACCCTGCTACAGGGAACTGGGAAGGCCAGGGAGATGGGCCCTATTTTTCTTTGGGGGAAAAAAAAAGAATAAAGAGAGAAAATGAAAAGCTTAGTATCTTGAAATTCTTCTAGGGACTAATAATCACATTCAGCACAAATCCTTTTTAAATACATGTGAGTATCTGTGACAGGATTTAAGGCTTGTCCCGAGGACAACAGCATGAGTTCTACTACAAGCAGCAGGAGCTTATTTTTAACTATTAAAAAATTATAATCACAAGAAAAGATCAATTACAGCTAAAGTGAGCTTTTCTCAAAAGGTGGAGACCAGAACTGAGTCCACCTCAAAACCAGATACTTGAAGAGAAAGTGTATTAATTGCTTAAAGAGAAAGCAATGTTTTTAAAGATACTTGAAGTCAAGCAGGCGCCTTTTTTTTTTTTTTTTTGTAGAAGAAAAGCTCTCTGTTTTATATAAATATGTCTGTCAAGATATTTCCTTTCTGGGAAAATGAACTGTAACACACTGTACTCCAGCTACGTCCAGAGGAAGTTGTGTAGGTTCTGGCCTACCAAGACAAGAAACTTGAGGAATACAGCCAACAATTAGAGTTACGGTGAGTAGACATGGTGGTAACTGGTGTGCAGGGGACAGATACGCTATTCGAAATCTCAGTATTTAATCTCCTTAATGTGGATTTTGACTTTGCAAATGCATTACCACGTTTTAACAGTTATTTTATAGAGGGGAGTGTTAAGTGGGTTTACTTCCACACTTTCAAAACCAGATTCTATTATTTGCTTAGAAGACTGAATTCATTGCTGAAGGTAATGTGTGGTTTTAGGATCCTAATTGCAAGCACTTGGGCTCAAGAAGGTTGTTCCTGGAAAATGAATCAACCTTGCAGCCTCTTGTGGAGAGAACTGAGGCAGAACATGAATTTCTCTGTGCTCATCTACTCATCACTTGCCATTGCTTCGTCCTCAGCCCCCCTGAGGGTTGCCAGTTCATGTAAGCTGGGCATTTCAATTTTAATATTGTACAGAGAGAAAAGGAATTCATCCAGGACACAACTAATGAAGAGCCTAAATTGCGTTTCGAAGCAAGGTGGGCTGGGCAGTGCGTTGCTGCAGCTGCCCTCCAGCTTGCAGAATGGGCTGTGGCTCTGGTGTGTCTGCAGGCTGAGAAGATTGTCCTTGCTTTCCCTGTCAGAGTTTGCTCCTCTAGGAACCCTCAGCACTGAAAAAGCCCTTGCACCTTACCAGGATTTCTCAATGTCAGTAGAAGTGTGGAAAACACTGATATAAATGACTCATCCTTGGCTATATGAGGATTAGTAGGAAGTTTTTTGGATATTAAAAAGCACCTTATTGGAAAGTATCAGATGCAATCTTACTTGCTTTGTTCACCTTTTTTTGCTTTGCATTAGATTTCTAAAGTGAAGTAAATTCATTTTGCTAGTGAAAACTGAGGATTGACACTTTCTTTTAAGATTTATTCTGTATCTTCGTCACCCTCATTTTTTGGTCTCCCCTCCAGTCGCTTCCTGGAAGGACCCAGCATTCCTCCACAACTGGGAGTGAGAAAACAGTTTCGGGCTACCCCTGACAAGGGGCAGGCTGTGTTGGAAGGGGTGAGGACTGGCAGGATGCAGCAGTCCATGGGCGCTGCATCCATGAGCAGTTCCTGATCCCCTCTCCCGCCCACACCCCTCAGCCTTGGTGTCGGTCTGCCTGCCCCACCACAGCCACCGCTGCAGCTTCCCCGTGGCTGCTCTGAAGGACTTCACAGCTGTCCATCCTAGCAACAAGGGCTAATCCTGGGTGATTATTTGGAGAGTTATTTCCACAGGCTTGTGTCCTGTTTTGCTTTGGGTTTTTTCTCTGTTTTGTGTTTGTTTGGGTTTTGGTTTGTTTTGTTTTGTTTCTCCAATTTAAAAATGAAGTAAAGCCAGAGCTGACAGAAAAGGCCAAACCCATGGAAGAATTGCTTTGGACAGCTGTAGTTGACTGTGACTTGTGAATAATTTTTTCCAGAGTAAAGTCTGGAATAAGCATTCTTCAGTTCTGCTATAGCTATTCTGAAGTTACATGTGGAATACCAGGCGTTTGACACCAATCCCATAAATCCACTCAAGAAAACAGACTCTGCATAGATGAAACCGTGTCACTTTTAGTGCAGTTTCCCAAAAAGTGCAGCACAGCATATGTAAACAAGGTGCTGTGAGACTAGCGAAGAGAACAGCCACAGCTGTGACTGGGACCTGTGCTGCACGGCACTAGTGCATGAGTCTTATGAGAAAATTTATGAAACTTTTTTGGCCTATAAGCAGTCCCATCTTGGAATGATTTTGTTTCATCTATGTTAAATTTTTGACCAGGATTTGTGATTTCACATTCACTATTTTATTCACTTCAGTTTGAAAATAATGTATGTTAAAAACTATATTTTGCTACATTTGTTTAACTTCTAGAAAAATATTAACTGGAAGAAATACCAGAGGGTTTCAGTTAGCCAGGGGCATAATATACTGGTAACACAGTGGTGATAAAATACAGATTGCTCCGATATGTTACAATGGCAAGGAGAAGAGAGAGGATCTTCTGACTATTCAGCTTTCTTACTTTACCTTAAAGACTCTTTACCTTTCTTTAAAAAGTAAACCAAAGATATATTGGTTTGCTATTTTCTTTTTCCTTTTTATTACAACTTACTTTTCCTTACAACTATGTCTGTCCCAGGGTTCCCATCTTTAAATGGGTCTTCTAGACATTGTCTCAGTATAAATAATTTCTGTCACCTCACAGTTGGCCTAAAAGTAATTGAAATCAAATGCTGGTTTATGAGCTCCTGTCCATCATCTCTGAGATCTTCTTCTTTCTTTCAAGAATAGTTCATTTTTCTTTCAATTCCCTTCTGTGAACCCTGTTGCAGTTTACTGATAAGCAGCATGCTCATAGAGAGCTGAAACAGTGTCTTGCCGTTCACCTACAATTCTTACACTTGTTTATAATCTCACTTTGCCCTCTAGTGCCCATTCTGTTTTTTTTCCGGCACTGCAAAGTACCTTCTTGACTGAAATATGTCAAGACATATTTTTATTTGGCAATGACATTTTTAAGGATAGTTATGAACTAAAAAGAAAGCTTAACGGTATGAGAGTTTCTGAACAATTAGTGGGCCATGAATTAACATATTCCCACTGCAGGCAAGTGAGGCAATAAAAACTGGGATCCTTCATGAGAGAGCAGCTGAAAATATTTCATACTATTTCCAAGGTTCAGTAAAAATAAGGCCATTTAAATTACAGTTTACTGCATTGCAGAAGCCACCTAGGGTATCAAAAACAGGAAGAGAAGTAGGCTGAATGTCCTTTTATTGTACAGGTTTGAAGAAGTGCAAGAAAACAAACAAGCAGCAGAAATAAGATTTGAAAGTCTCACAGTGGGGCCATGTCAAGTGCTGTTAGCTACAAACCCCAAGAAATACACATTTTGCTGTAACATTTCTGGCAGAGTGTCACCAGGCAGAAAAATGGCTCTGATACTTTGCTGTGTTTCTTTCGTCTGTTCTGTTCTTCTGGATCATGGTGAAATTGTTAGCTGGTTTTACTTCTGTTATTTCAGCTTCAGACCTGATACCCATGTCTCTCGTCACTTCTTTAGCTTGCATCCATAAGTGGTAGTGGAGAGTATGTATGTACACCCTGAAAAAGAGACCTGTGTCATAGATATGGTACCTGAGATCTGTGCACCATTGCTATTGTTCTTACCAGTCAATTTTTTGTTCATATGTACCCTCTGAATGATATTTTTCTGAATGGCTGGAGATCAGGGAAAGCTTTAAAGTCGTTCCTCACCTGACGCTTAAACCAACCTCTAGCAATTTCAGCCCTCGGGGACTAACATCACCCTCTCTTGCGAGCCACAGCCATGGTCTCTCCCCTCTGCTTCTTTATGCCAGACCTGTGCCGAATGTACATCAGCCTTGGCCACACGAAATAGCTTTTTTTGGAAGTTGTTAGGTTTTTTACCAAATTTTTACCAATATTCATTAGGTAACAGAGCCTGGATATAACTCTCTTTTCTCCCTTAGTAACATATAGCAAGTGACTAGGGAAAACACAACCATTTGAAATGGAGTTACCCAGGGACAATTTCACCAGGGTAGAATCCAGGCTTGATCTCACAGAAATTAGTGGACTTTTGCCCAGTTTGTTGCAAGTTGTTTTGAATAATTTTATTATATTGCAATTATTACTCAAGGCTATGTGGTTTGGAGGGGAAATTCATTGGAATACCAAGGGCTACATGTTTCTGTGGGTCAATTTGTGAGCAAAGGGAAAGTGGTAGGAAAATTCTTTGGGCAATAAAACACAGCACCGAATGGTGATGTTTGACATTGCAGTAGCCAAGATGAGTATGTCCATGAGCAAGTAGGATGTGCCACAGACAGGTGTGGCTTTAGCATGCTTTTATGTAGCAAAGTTATTTCAAATAAGCTTGTGAAAGAAGTTAAAGTGAATTGAAAACACAGCAGGAAGGAAAAAAAGCGTTTCCCCAGATCGTTAAAGGAGGCAAAGATACTTCAATTAAAGGTGACAATGTCCAACTGAGAAATTACTGCAGAAGCCATAGCTACTGCAAACAATATACTATGTAGACAAATCCTTCTAGAATTACTTTACCTCTTTGAACAAGGCAAATGTTAGAATGACTCAAATGTAAAAAACAATACATTCTTGGAAAAGAGCATACAAACTTTGAAAGAATAATGAATGTTCTTAACCTAAGCCAGGACCACTTAAATAAACAATATACTTCTTTATTTTTGATGCAGTCTCAACCAGTACAAATCTGGCAATTCCTGTGAGGATTATATAGTCCATTCACACATACATCATTCTCTATATCAGGTGAAATAGAAATGAAAAGTAGCAGCACATTTTCTCAGCAGAAAACACCGTAGGATGACAGTATTTGTCGTAAGATTACAATCTCTTCCTATGGGGTAACCCACACTGAAAAGTCTACATAGATTAATTTATAGCTAGTGTAGACACCTTGCTTACCAAGGGAAAAATTTACTTACATTGAATAATGCATTACATTTGCAAAAATAAATTTCAGCAACATAATTATTTAAATACAATCAAAATGAACTAGAAGCACTGCCACAAGATAGAGCATAGAACAAATAATAAATATAAATATTTTTAAAGCTAAGTTTTGTGAGGTCAAAATCTTTGTACCTTAGTTGTTAAGCTTCCTTATGACTTTATCAATCAATTGAAGACATCTCCTCATTTCTGCACGGCTGATCTCCCAGGAGCACAGGTTGTGTTGTTTGTCTTTAAGAAAAAAGTCTATTTTTTGGAAGTACTTTTTCAGTTTCAGCCTGTTGACTTCTTTACTCCGAAAGTAATGGGGCTGCTTCTTGAGTACACATGCCTCCAATTGCTCAATTTGCTGATAGAGTCCATTTTGGAATTGTTCTAAAGCTGTCCCATCCCAAGCAGCTAGAGTCAGATTTTTGCTAAAGATATAGAAGATGTGTTGGAAGATCTCTTCAATGACCACTTTCACAGTCTCTTTCTGTCTGGGCTTTAGAACCTGCTCAGGAAATCTGAAGGACATTTTCTCTCTTTGACATTGTTGAGGAAACTTTTTGCCCATTTTGTCCAAAAGTTGCAGGCTGTTCTCGATCACTTTTCTTTGCTGTAAAGGAAGGTGATTACACTGAAGACTGGAGATGGTGGTAGTGCTAAACAGTATGAGGCCAATTTGTATCAAGCCAAAAGCATTCATGATAAAGATAAGCTCTTATGTTCCTCCTTTCCTGTGTAAAAATTCTGAGAGACAGGCTGGAATGCTTTGAAGGTCATTCGTAGGCTCCTGTTTCTTCAAAATCTTGAAATTTAATTATTCTGTAGGAGAAGTTTTCTTTCATCATTTTTTGGTTTTTAAGGTTTTCCCCCTTGTGTATGCTTTTGATGCTTACCACTTTCATTTTCTGCTTTATGACTTCATTGTCTCTTTTTTTTTTTTGCCACTTTCTTTTTATTTCAGCTGGATATTAGAATGTTATATATATCTTAGGTTATGTATTCCCTCTACCTCAAAAATTACACAGGAAGTGTAATGAGAATTTAAAAGAAAAAGTTACTGAACTGTCCTTAGTTTCTTAATGTTTTAGCAGTGGAAGAACATGTTGAAATAAAATAACACTCTCAATGACAGGTCAGGGATCTGCGGAATACTACTGCCATCCTTTCTCCTCAGCATGATTTATACTTCCAAAATTCAGTTAAGCTTCCTCTACCTATTTTCATTCAGGCAAAATATTTTCTTTCTCCTCACCTTTATTTCTCTTGACCATTTAGACTCAAAGGACAGATGTCATATCATTAAAATATATGTGTCTATATATATATATTTAAAAAAATGTGTATATGTATTAATATACCTATTGGTATTTTAATGCATACACACTGCTAATTAAACGAGGCCTTGATCTCACTTAGAGACATGTGAATAAAAATACTCACGTGGGAACTGAGAAGGTTAGATAGTTGGACGAAATACTCTTTTTTTCCCCGCCATGTGAGTAACTGAGCAATAACTACTATTAATGCCAGTAGAGCACAGGTCTGAATTCTGATGTTAAATGGGAAGAGAATGAATAGAGGAGACAAAAAATACTCTAAAATTCAGCCATTTGCTTTCCCTACTGTCATGGTTTAAGCCGGCAGGCAGCTAAACACCACACAGCTGTTTGCTCGCTCCCCACTAATGGGAAGGAGGAGAGAATCGGAAAAAAGGTAAAATTCATGGGTTGAGATAAAGACAATTTAATAGGACAGAAAAGGAAGGGAAAATAATAATAATGACAAAAGAATATACAAAACAAGTGATGCACAATGCAGTTGCTCACCACCTGATGACTGATGCCCAGCCAGTTCCTGAGCAGCGGCCACCCCCTCCCCGGCTAACTCCCTTAATGTCATATGGTAAGGAACATCCCTTTGGCCAGTTTGGGCCAGCTGTCCTGGCTGTGTCCCCTCCCAGGTTCTTGTACACCTCTAGCCTCCTTGTTGGCAGGGCAGTATGAGAAGCTGAACAGTCCTTGACTTAGAGTAAGCACTGCTCATCAGCATCTAAAACATCAGTGTGTTATCAACATTATTCTGTACTAAATCCAAAACACAGTAGTATACCAGCTACTAGGAAGAAAATTAACTCTGGCTTGGATATCCCAGCCAGGGATATCCAAAACCAAGTCAATAGCCACCCCTTATTATATATCATCTACATCATGCCCAGCTGCCACACTTCNTCTATATATATATATTTAAAAAAATGTGTATATGTATTAATATACCTATTGGTATTTTAATGCATACACACTGCTAATTAAACGAGGCCTTGATCTCACTTAGAGACATGTGAATAAAAATACTCACGTGGGAACTGAGAAGGTTAGATAGTTGGACGAAATACTCTTTTTTTCCCCGCCATGTGAGTAACTGAGCAATAACTACTATTAATGCCAGTAGAGCACAGGTCTGAATTCTGATGTTAAATGGGAAGAGAATGAATAGAGGAGACAAAAAATACTCTAAAATTCAGCCATTTGCTTTCCCTACTGTCATGGTTTAAGCCGGCAGGCAGCTAAACACCACACAGCTGTTTGCTCGCTCCCCACTAATGGGAAGGAGGAGAGAATCGGAAAAAAGGTAAAATTCATGGGTTGAGATAAAGACAATTTAATAGGACAGAAAAGGAAGGGAAAATAATAATAATGACAAAAGAATATACAAAACAAGTGATGCACAATGCAGTTGCTCACCACCTGATGACTGATGCCCAGCCAGTTCCTGAGCAGCGGCCACCCCCTCCCCGGCTAACTCCCTTAATGTCATATGGTAAGGAACATCCCTTTGGCCAGTTTGGGCCAGCTGTCCTGGCTGTGTCCCCTCCCAGGTTCTTGTACACCTCTAGCCTCCTTGTTGGCAGGGCAGTATGAGAAGCTGAACAGTCCTTGACTTAGAGTAAGCACTGCTCATCAGCATCTAAAACATCAGTGTGTTATCAACATTATTCTGTACTAAATCCAAAACACAGTAGTATACCAGCTACTAGGAAGAAAATTAACTCTGGCTTGGATATCCCAGCCAGGGATATCCAAAACCAAGTCAATAGCCACCCCTTATTATATATCATCTACATCATGCCCAGCTGCCACACTTCCCAATACATACCAATTAATCACCACCACCTTTCCTGTCTTTTGATATGTACACACAGATATCGTTCCCTAAGTTTATGGTCCATCCCTCTAAAATGTCCATTGAGTTCATTTAGTCCATGACTTTGGCCTCCATCTGTCATAACAGTCTTTCACGGCAGGAGAGATGGTGTGTAGAGTTGGATTTTTGCATGAGGAGGCCAGTTCTGGTTCCATCACTGCTGCGCTTGTCTGGTTCTATCATCACTACACTTTGCTTGGTTTCATCATAGTTCATTCTTCATTAATTTGGGTGATTCTTACTGTAATACCATTGATACGGCATATAGCAACCACAGAAGTGATGAAATGCAGTATTATATAGCAATTAACATCATATAATTCAAATCATTGTCTATTTTCACCCAAAATCAAATCCCCTTGAGGTACACATCAAACTTCCCCATCCTTCCACATTATCCACCAAGTGCACCCAGGTCCTTGAGCAAAAGCAATCCCAAGGATGGGTTTCCCTTTGCCCGAGGCAGGAATAACCCAGACTGTCTTCCCCAGCATACTTTTTATGTGCACGACAGGGACTTTATCCCTGTCTACAGCACGTAACAGTTTTGATTGGGCAGGGCCAGCTCAATTGAAAGATCCCCTAGTGTTGACTAACCAGGTGGCCTTTGCTAAATGTGTATCCCAATGCTTGAATGTCCCACCACCCATTGCTCTCAGTGTAGTCTTAGCAGTCCGTTGTATCGTTCAATTTTTCTGGAGGCTGGTGCATGGTAGGGGATGTGATATACCCACTCAGTGCCATGCTCTTTGGCCCAGGTGTCTATGAGGGTGTTTTGGAAATGAGTCCCGTTGTCTGACTCAGTTCTTTCTGGGGTGCCACGTCATCATCAGACTTGCTTTTCAAGGCCCAGAATGGTGTTCTGGGCAGTGGCACGCAGCATGGAATACGTTTCCAGCTATCTGGTGGTTGCATTGTAAGCACACGGTGCTTGCCTTGGCGGGTTTGTGGGAGTGTGATATAATCAATCTGCCAGGCCTCCTCATATTTATATTTCAACCATCGTCCTCCAGACCAAAGAGGCTCTACTCGCTTGGCTTGCTCAATGGCAGCACGTTTCACATTTATGGGTAACTTGTGCAATAGCGTCCATGGCCAAGTTCACCCCTTGATCATGAGCCCATCTTTGGGGCTCATGTTGCATCCCTTCCTTGGTGGTCTGAGGTGTCATGAGCCCACCAAGCTATAAATAATTCACCCTATGTTGCCCCGTACAATGATGTCATCAATGTATTGCAGGTGTTCTGGAGCCTCACTCTGTTGCAGTGCAGTGTGGGTCAGTCCGTGGCAAATGGTGTTTCCACCCCTAGGCCAGTTGGTTCCAGGAGTACTGGACGCCCCTCCAAATGAAAGCAAACTGTGGCCTGCATTCTGCCGCCAACGGGGTTGAGAAGAACGCATTAGCGATATCAATTGTGGCGTACCACTTGGCTGCCTTTGACTCTAGTTAGTATTGAAGTTCTAGCATGTCCGGCATGACAGCACTCAGTGGTGGCGTGACTTCGTTCAGGCCACGATAGTCCACTGTTAGACTCCACTCTCCATTAGACTTTTGCACTGGCCATATGGGACTGTTAAAGGGTAAGCGAGTCTTGCCGGTCCCTCCTTGGCTCTCCAATCGATGAATCAGCTCATGGATGGGAAGCAAGGAGTCTCGGCTGGTGTGATATTGCCGCTGGTGCACTGTTGTGGTAGAGATCAGCACTTGTTGTTTTTTGACCCTCCATGACCCCACAACAGAAGGGTCTTCTGAGAGACCAGGCAAGGTGGACAGCTGTTTAATTTCCTCCATCGCGAGGGCAGCTATACCAAAAGCCCACCGGTACCCTTTTGGGTCCCTGAAATACCCTCTCCTGGGGTAGTCTATGCCAAGGATGCACGGAGCCTCTGGGCCAGTCACAATGGGGTGCTTCTGCCACTCATTCCCGGTCAGGCTCACTTCAGCATCCAGTGCAGTTAGCTCTTGGGATCCCCCTGTCACTCCAGAAATACAAATGGGTTCTGCCTCTTCATAGTTTGATGGCATCAGGGTACACTGTGCACCGGTGTCTATGAGAGGCTTATACTCCTGTGGGTCTGATGTGCCAGGCCATCAAATCCACACAGTCCAGTAACCCAATGGTTCCTTTCCTCCACCTGGTGGAAGCAGGGCCCCTCTAGTCCTGGTCATAGCATTTGTAACCCACTTCTCATAAAAGCAAATCAGAAGTCCCTTTATTAAGATTGGAAGTAGGATCAGTCATATAATAGAGGAGGTTAGGATTATCACAGTACACTGGGAAATCTGGCTCCTGTCTTTATTTTGATAGTTTTAAACTATCATTTTGCTGTCTCCCCATCCTCCTGTGCAAACATATGTCATTGCAGAGGCAGTTCTCTGCAGGTGATTATGTCTTGATGAAGAGGCCAGATAAACTGTTTTTTTAATCTGAGACTGGCTCTGTATTTATTCTGTTGTTACACCCATTGCTATGTGATTGGCTTCATTCCCAGTCTGGTAGTCACTCTGAGCAGTTCTGTGGTACTATTTTAGGGCTTCCTTGTGTTCAGCACATAGGTATTTGGGAGGCTTTAAAAAGTCATAAATTAAGCTGAGCAAAATTATTCACATAAGCAAACTCCTTCGATGCCCTGACATTGCTTAAGCAACCTTGGATTGGATGTACTGCTAGTGTGAAGAAAAAATTAATCCCCTATCACCTATGACAGTATTAAATAAAAAGAGTATGAACAATCAGCGTGGGATGGGACCAAATCTTTTCACTTAGTGGGAATGTTTATTACTTTGGAAAAACTGGCCTAAGTGCATTATTGTGTTAGATACAAAATGGCCATGGAGATGAATCACTTTTGCAAAAATACAGCTGTAGAAGGTAAGCACATAACATACTACAATCATCATGAAATCCATAAAAAATGTATTTAGTTCAAGAAAAATATTAAATACTGCTGCTACTTCCATAAGTTATACACAAGTGTTTTTTTCCAAACTGTAATCATTATATGAGCTTAATCCTTCTACTGATTTAAACAGGTAAACTTCTTCACATTCATTGTACCTCCCAGACACACAAGTTCTTTCTTTCCTCTTGCAAAGTAGTTTTTTACACGTTTCCCTCTCAATGAAGAACTGGAGATGCTATCCTGGGTGTCACAAGCATTACAGAGGGGAAAAACAGAATATGGTTTCTTCCAGATTTCTTAGAAAGATAGAGCTGGTCCAGGTGTTTCATTTTCATTCTTTTGTCTGTGCAGATCAGTTGTCCACTCTTCCTCACAGAACAGTTATATTTGACTCAGTCCATCAGGTTTTGGGGGTTTTTNTGTTAAAGGGTAAGCGAGTCTTGCCGGTCCCTCCTTGGCTCTCCAATCGATGAATCAGCTCATGGATGGGAAGCAAGGAGTCTCGGCTGGTGTGATATTGCCGCTGGTGCACTGTTGTGGTAGAGATCAGCACTTGTTGTTTTTTGACCCTCCATGACCCCACAACAGAAGGGTCTTCTGAGAGACCAGGCAAGGTGGACAGCTGTTTAATTTCCTCCATCGCGAGGGCAGCTATACCAAAAGCCCACCGGTACCCTTTTGGGTCCCTGAAATACCCTCTCCTGGGGTAGTCTATGCCAAGGATGCACGGNTGTGATTGGCTTCATTCCCAGTCTGGTAGTCACTCTGAGCAGTTCTGTGGTACTATTTTAGGGCTTCCTTGTGTTCAGCACATAGGTATTTGGGAGGCTTTAAAAAGTCATAAATTAAGCTGAGCAAAATTATTCACATAAGCAAACTCCTTCGATGCCCTGACATTGCTTAAGCAACCTTGGATTGGATGTACTGCTAGTGTGAAGAAAAAATTAATCCCCTATCACCTATGACAGTATTAAATAAAAAGAGTATGAACAATCAGCGTGGGATGGGACCAAATCTTTTCACTTAGTGGGAATGTTTATTACTTTGGAAAAACTGGCCTAAGTGCATTATTGTGTTAGATACAAAATGGCCATGGAGATGAATCACTTTTGCAAAAATACAGCTGTAGAAGGTAAGCACATAACATACTACAATCATCATGAAATCCATAAAAAATGTATTTAGTTCAAGAAAAATATTAAATACTGCTGCTACTTCCATAAGTTATACACAAGTGTTTTTTTCCAAACTGTAATCATTATATGAGCTTAATCCTTCTACTGATTTAAACAGGTAAACTTCTTCACATTCATTGTACCTCCCAGACACACAAGTTCTTTCTTTCCTCTTGCAAAGTAGTTTTTTACACGTTTCCCTCTCAATGAAGAACTGGAGATGCTATCCTGGGTGTCACAAGCATTACAGAGGGGAAAAACAGAATATGGTTTCTTCCAGATTTCTTAGAAAGATAGAGCTGGTCCAGGTGTTTCATTTTCATTCTTTTGTCTGTGCAGATCAGTTGTCCACTCTTCCTCACAGAACAGTTATATTTGACTCAGTCCATCAGGTTTTGGGGGTTTTTGTTGGGGTTTGTTTGGTTGGTTGGTTTTTAATAACAACTTGTTCTTCCCCACTCAGCCAATTTCTTGATTATTGCACTGGGCAAAGCATAATAATAACATTGCATGATTCAGGATACAGTCTCCCCTAATCATCTATCTTTATTGCTTAATTTAGAAACAAACAGTTCATTAAAAGTAATGACTGGAAGAGTTAACTGAGTGATGGGAAGCTGCAGCACAGATTGCTGTTTATTTCTCTGCCTGTGGTTGAAGCACAGACCACTCTAACCTAGAATGGAAAGAGGAAATAAGTTTACAAAGCACAGCTGTATTTCCAAGTAGACCTAACAGATCATTATTCTAGAAAGATTATCTGATCTGCAATTCCATGCAAGAAAGATCTACCCTTACAAGGTCATCTAGCTATATAGGTATTCATTACAGAAGTGTAAGACAAGAGCTAAACATATGCACAATTTCCTGTCTTTCTAACACCTTTAAAATGCCACAGATTGCCTCCCTAATGGAAGTTCTTCATTTTATTTTATAATACAATAGAGGAATGAACGGAATATTAGCTATCCCTTATGACATGGGTTCTTTTATCTCAGGCACCAAGGCAAGTGGTAAGTCTAAGTTCAGCCTACATATATGCTGGCAAATGGAGCAGTGCGAGGGAACATTCCTGCAAAATAGTGTGCTTTTGGCCTCTGATAACTACCCCATGTTAAATCACTTCATATAACCTCACACCAGCTTTCTCAAACCAAAATAATCAGTTCCTCTCAACATTTCATCTACTCTAGCTATCAGTTTCTTTTCTTCTTTAATTCATTCAAAACACACCGATTTTAACAAGTCAACATGCCACAAAGGAGTCCAAATAGGTTCAGCTTGTCACTGCACAAGATAGCTAGCTTCCTCCCCAGCTAGCTTAACACTGCCCATGTTAAAAGACAATAGTTTTTCTCCATTATGCTTTCATCACAGCTGTAACTTGCCAGTCCTCTCCCTTATACACCTACATTCTTTGTTACTACATTTTTTATGCAAAAAATTCAAATACAGGCAAGACTGGATTCTTTGTTCTCATCCTAAGACCATGTGGCTGGCCTGGTGCAAGCCTCGTGCTGTAGTGGACAAAGGCAGGAGTGGTGCAAAGTTCAGCTGGCAGAGAGAAAGTAGTGGCATCCCCTGGGGATAAGTACAGGAACAAATACTCTTCAATGTCCTCTCCTTTGCAGGCAGTGTGCCACTACGCCTTTTCTGCTTAAACAGAGGTGAACACAGTGTGGGGCCTCGTTTGCTTCCCTCAAAAGGCTGGAGAAATGGGCTGACAGGAACCTTAGGGCATTGATTTGACAAAAGCCAATGCAATGTCCTGCCCCTGGGACACATAAAACTGTGCAGCAGCACAGGCTGGAACTGTCCAGCTGGGAGAAGCTCTGGGGAAAATGTCTGGGGTCCTGTGGACAACATGGTCATGAGGCAGCAGTGCACCTGGGCAGCAAAGAAAGTCCCCACACACTGGACTGCATGAGCAAGGATGCAGCCAGAAGCCCAGGGAAGGGATCCTGCCGTGTGGTTTGGCACTGGTGAGACCAATCCTGGAACACCATCTCCTAGTTTGGGCTCCCAGAAATGACAGACACTGATGCATGGGGGCAAGTCCAGTGGAGGGTTCACCATGATTGCAGAGGGATGCAGGGCATATGTGGAGAGGTAGGGGGTGTTGGGTACCTGCTACTTCCCTTCCTCACTCCCTGCAGGATCATGAACTCCAGAAGAAAGCCTGGGTACCACAGCTTGCGTGGCCCCTGACTATCATAGAATCATGGAATCACTAAGGTTGGAAAAGACCCCTAAGGTCATCAAGTCCAATCGTCAACCCAACACCCCCATGCCCACTAAACCATGTCCCTAAGCGCCTCATCTACACGTCTTCTAAATACCTCCAGGGATGGTGACTCCACCACTTCCCTGGGCAGCCTGTTCCAAGGCCTGACCACTCTTTCAATAAAGAATTTTTTCCTCATGTCCAATCTAAACCTCCCTTGGCACAACTTGAGGCCGTTTCCTCTCGTCCTATCACTTGTTACTTGGGAGAAGAGACCAACACCCACCTCACTACAAACTCCCTTCAGGTAGTTGTAGAGTGTGATGAGGTCTCCTCTCAGTCACAAAGTTATCTATCTTTCACACATTCCAGGAAC
>VZTQ01008186.1:0-10931 GCA_013400755.1 Pelecanoides urinatrix | reverse complement strand
GCAGGGACCTGTGTCCATTCCCTATTCACCATTTCTGGTGCTTCTGTGTATTTCACACACTCTCTCTGCAATATCACAGAGGAAGCTGAGGCCTGACAACAATTAATACTTTTGAAAACTTTGACTGAGAGGGAAAATCTCATCATATTCACCTGAATACTGCTAACTGGATTGGTCACGAGTTTGTCTCAAACAGGTGACCCACGTCTGTCACACACTGCATCTCTTCAAAATCACCCTAAGACTGGAAGTGAATTTGGTTGGTTTAGTGGCTTTTCAATTTTTAGTTTTAACTTTTGATTTGCAAACTATATTTGGATATAGTGCCACTTGATAAATCCCAAAGGGCAAAATGCAGGGTACACACCATGCACAATAAAAGAAAACAAAAAAATTAAACAAATAGATCATTAACACTGGCCTTTATACTCCCTTACTCATAAATCAACATTCTTTACCTCCAAAACACTTTTAAATATACATAAATTAAAAGGCCATTTCAGATCACTTTCTCTTCTGACGAATGGAGTCATTAAATCTTAAAGGTTTCACTGTTCCTACACTGTAACATTTCTGTCATTGTGCTTCTGTAAATAGGATGCTGATAGAACTCAGCAACGTTAATAAGCTGCAAATCTTCCCTGATGATATTACCCTTTATAGAGATATCAGAATGTGTTTTCTTTGTTCATGTTTGTAGACACTCTTGTTGACTCTTCAAATATTGTAGCTGACTTCAGAGGAGAATTATTTGAGGGGTAAAAACCCCACGTTTCTTTCAGTGTGTTTTGGCATTTTTCAACACACTGCCCTGAAGACAGACTGATGGGCATCACCACTTTTTTCCTCAGCAGTTTTTGGGTTTGCTAGTAGTTTGTTTAGACCAATGTTTTGTCTATAATGGGGGATTATCTTTGATCTCAGCAAGTCATCTTCCCTTTAAGGCAAATCTGCTTTCTTGACTGAGTGCTGGTGTGATAGGAATCGATAAATTTGATCCTTCATATATTATTTCTTTCCTGGTAAATACTATGTACACTTCCCATGCTGATCTAGTGCTCTCTTGCAAACCACTGCTCAAAATCCTGCTATGAGTTGCACCCTGCAGCACCAAGTTATACCGACTCAGTACATGTACTGAAGGCACATGGTAACTTTCAGTACTTAGGCTGGTAACGCAGCTCCTGTGGCCTACTGAGACCTGGGCTAATCTCCAGTACAAACCACTGGTGACATTTTCAACAGCATTCAAAGACCACATTTTAAATTCTTTAAACCTTTCTAGGCACTGAATTCATTGCTCTATGAGCTACATGCTTAAAAACCTATAAAAGTCTGTCTCTAAGTGGCTTAGGAATTTATGTCCTATCTCCAGAAATGAAAGGCACTGACATGCCCAAATATCAGGGAAAGCCAGTGTGCTTTAAGTTTGTAAATTAAGCAGCCAATATGATACCTTGACCTAGGAGGCAGGAAAGAGATTCACATGAATTCCCATTGCCATCCCAGTGCATAGAATCATAGAATGGTTTGGGTTGGAAGGAACCTTCAAAGATCATCTAGTCCAACCCCCCTGCCATGGACAAGGCATCTTTTACTAGGTTCCTCAAAGCCCCGTCCAATCAGACTTTGAACACTTTCAATGATGGGGCATCCGTAATCTCTGTGGACAACCTGTTTCAGTGTGTCATCACCCTCATTGTAAAAACTTGCTTCTTCTCTTATGATGGGAGGGACTTTGTTCCCCCAGTCTCTGCCTTGAGGTTCAGAATCTTGAGAGATGTGGGAAGAGAGATTACCATAGAAAACTGAGGCAAAGAAAATTGTTGAGTACCTCAGCCTTCTCCATGTTGGTTGTCACCAATTCTCCCATCTTATTTATCAGGGTGTGGGGTACATTTTCTTTAATCTTCCTTTTCTGGCCAACGTACCTGTAGAAGCCCTTAATATTGTTCTTCACATCCTTTGCTAAATTCAGCTCCAGCTGTGCCTTAGCTTTTCTGATCCGCTCTGGGCAGCATCCCTATATTCTTCCCAGGATGTGTGTCCCTGCTTCCACTGCCCATGAATCTCCTTCTTACGCTTGAGTTTAACCAGGAGGTCCTTACTTAGCTATGCCAGTCTCCTGCCTTCCTTGCCTGATTTCTTACACATGTGAATCAAGAACTCTTGTGCTCTAAGGAAAATGTTCTTAAAGAGCTTCCAGGTGTGGTTTCTTCTGCTCCTTTATCCTTGAGGGCAGTTTCCCAAGGGGTTCTATCCACGAATTCCTTAAACAAATGAAAGTTTGCTTTCTTAAAATTCAGAGTCCTGACTCTACTCTTCACCTGACCCATATCCCTCAAGATTGTGAATTCCACCAGGGCATGATCACTGCAGCCCAGGCTGCCACCAATCTTACATCCCTAATTAGTTCATCCATGTTGTTAAGCAATGGGTCTAGTAACTCTTCTCATCTGGTTGGGCTGTCTCCCACCTGATAATTGAGAAATTATCTTTGACACCCTCTAAGAGTCTCCTGGACTGTTTACAGCTTGCTGTGCTGCTTTTCCAGCAGATGTCAGGGTGACTGAAGTCCCCCAGCAGGATCAGAGCCAGGGAGTGTGATGCTTCCTCTAGTTGAATTAAGAACGCTTCATCAACACCCTCCCCCTGATCGGGCGGACTGTAGTAAACACCAACCACAGGTTTCCTTTGTTGGCTTGACCTTTTCACCCATAAC
Source organism: Pelecanoides urinatrix (assembly GCA_013400755.1). Classification (NCBI taxonomy): domain Eukaryota; kingdom Metazoa; phylum Chordata; class Aves; order Procellariiformes; family Procellariidae; genus Pelecanoides; species Pelecanoides urinatrix. The sequence goes on along the minus strand of VZTQ01008186.1, from coordinate 8,209 downwards.
CTCTCAACCTGTTCACGGCTGTTTTTCAAAGACAGATCTGTGCAGTCAATCTGTTTTTTTACACAGAGGGCAACTCCCCTATCCCTCCTTCCTTGCCTGTCCCCTCTGAACAGTTTATAGCCATCAACTGCAGCACTCCAGTTGTGTGATTCATCCCACTAAGTTTCAGTGATAGCAATTAGATCGTAGCTTTCTCGTTGCTCAATGGCTTCCAACTCCTCCTGTTTGTTGCCCATGCTGCATGCATTGGTATAGAGGCACTTCAGTTGGGCTATTGACCGTGTCACCTTTTTAAAGGAACAAGCCCTAATTCCTCTGAGGCATTTCACAGGTGTTTCCCTGTTGGTTCCTAATACATCTGCAGCCCCTGGCTCTTCTCTGTTACTCAAAACTCCATCCGCTTCCCGCATTAAGTCTAGTTTAAGGCTCTGTGCATCTCAGTCCTTTTTTCTTTCTTTCACTACCTTCTTTCAAAAAAATGTCCCAGCCTAACATCTGTACCAAACATTCCATCATCACTCATACTCTACCTGGTCTTTCCTCATTATAATCTATTTGTTATATTTATGGAAAACATTTGAGCCAAATCCCATCCACAAATACAGAGAACCAATGAAGTGCCAGCATGCTAGAATGGAAGCTAAGGCAGAAAGATTATTTTTCTCTTCCAGCAATTGGATTATTTGCCAAAATGTATAACTTCATGTCAAATCCGGCAAAGACTTCCAGCTGACCACCTATATATATAAGTATTTAAATGTATATATATAATATGTAAAATAATTTACTCTAAGAAAGTTGCCCTTTTGTCTAATAAAACATAGCTTATGGCAGCCCTGCAAGCTGTAGGATAACTAAGTTCAATTCAGGTCCTCCAGAATAACACCCAACTGTAAATTTAGAGAGTCTACATTTACTGTTTTGCTGAAGTTGTTCCAATTTGTATAAAACATTTACATTTTTACTATCACAGCAGCAAGAACCCAGATGGCTTACCTTCCAGGTGAGTCTCTGAATATCTGACACTGTTGATCCCTCTCTTGCTTCTCCTTCTCCTGTTTTTTAGCTCAGGGAATAATTACTTAATCAGTGCAAAGGATAATATTATTAAGAAAAATAATAAGACAAAACCAGATTGAGGATGCATCTACAGTGTCCTGGGAGCTGTGAACCAAGAAGCAGGTGAAACCCGAAACATTGCTTAAATTGGCTTTTTATATTACACCTGTCTGTAGATTGGCAGACTTACATTAGGATGCAGGCTATGCGGAAATTCAGGGTACTCCACAGCATACGGAGTCAGGTCTCTGCGACAGACCCCGTGGGTACCTTTTCTGCTCATCAGTGGTCACTGGCCATGCTGGTGAAAATGAAGGTTGTGGACTGGGAATCTCTCCTAGACAGACACATCAAAGTGCTTTTCTGACAGCTCCCTGCAACCCACATTCATGCTTTCACTCGCTCACTGTAGATACAAGGCAAACTGAGACTCAAACACATGCTGTGGCCATGCTGNCATGGTTTCGTGGTGGACTTGGCAGTGCTAGGTTAACAGTTGGACTCAATGATCTTAAAGGTCTTTTCTAACCTAAATAGTTCTGTGTTTCTATGATTCTATGAATATTTCCCCTGAGATAAAAACACCCATGAAATAAGGCAATTTGGGCCCCCTCACTGGGAAGCAAGAGTTGGTACCTGCTAAACCCAACAAGTCCACTGATGCCCAGAGCATCCTGGAGACACAGGACAAACCCCTCAACACCACGTGAATCACCCATACTTACCTGTTGCCACAGGCAAGAGGCTGTTTTCCAGATTATTCAGCTGTGCTGTGAGGAGGAATGGTGATGACATTTTAGTGACATACCAATTATCGTTAAATGAAGAATACACAAGATCTGGAGAAAGCAAAATAAATCAAGAAGAGACAGGAAAGGGACACAGCTGTTTTCTTATTAATTAGGTGAATCCCTTGTGTCTATGTGCTGACAGATGTATGCATGACCACTCCTGATATTTTTTTTGTGAGGAGATAATTTAAGATGATAATTGCAAAAAATCACAGTAAGCGATATTTGAAGCAAGATTTTAGTCCCATGGCAACACCAAGCAAAAATTATACTATAGAAGACATTTAACATGGCTAACAACTTCTTTCATGGATCATGTAAAAATTGCCCCAAACACCATTTCTTTAAGGTGTTTCTATGAAGAACTCCCATGGTAGTTGATGGAGATATAGTGGAGCCTAGGGAGCACTTAGTTCTCCCCAAAGTAGACTGGTCAGTTAATAAACCATCTTGGCTCCACTGACTGGGTTGACTGGATCTCCAGAAACTACAATGGGAGACACAAGGGACTAGAGCTGATTTACACTCTGAATGTCCACAGTGCAGAACTATGTATCTGAGCTAAGGACCTACACACTGTTTAGTGTCAATAAAAGAGAAAAGGAAACATATGAGGAGCTATTTGTCACCTCCTGATGTTTGTGTCTGAGCAAGTTTTGTGCCTGAATGGCCCTCTACAGATGCCTCCATCAACTACAAAGAGACATTGGTTCAATGTGAATGACCTCACTAGAGATAACTAATATAGGTGAGGTGAATCCTACCCCTGCCCAACTTCAGACCAGATTGGACTGTCTTCAAAATGAGGTAAATTTCCCCAGCTTCAGCTTTACCTAGGACATCCCCTAGGGACTGGAGGGTTCCTGATGCCAATTCTTTCATTCATCATCTTCTTCCTTCTCTTTAATGCTTTTCTTTTCTTCGTTCTGACACCAAGGTTCCTGGATTAGTCAGACTCTCCTTTTTATAACACTTCTGCAAACTTCTGACTAAAGGGGAAGTCAACACGCTGCCAGACACCGATGTGTTTTGACAGTTAGAGTGGTCAACAAGCCATGTGCTTGCCCGCTCCCCTCCCAGCAAGGCTATCTTTAAGTCAGCTTGAACGAACCAGAATTTTGTACCTGTGTTTGCCCCTGGTGAGTATGTTTGTTTCATTTCTTTAAAAAAAAAGGGTGGGATTTTGGCAACAGCAGCAAATGAGGATCCAAGCCCATCTTAGCTAACTTCTTGTTTTCCCCGAAAAGAACAATTCACCCTGTCTTTATCAATATGTAAAAGATGCTAAGCAAACCTAACCAGTGAGAAGGGGAATACTAAAACCTGTTAAATTCTTCTATCACAACCACAGTTTTTGAAAATCTGTCCAGTACTGTAGAAGCTTTTTGATACTTCTGGATGGTCCTATATGGCTCAGTGCAGTGCTGTGCAGATACACCCAAGCCATATCTGAACACACCAGCTCAGATATTGAATGCAAGGTAACCATGCTAATGAAGTGTTCCAACCAGGCAATTAGCCCTCCTGAAAAGCAGGATAAACCTGACAGGAAAGCCTGGCTGTCTCATTCAGAACCGTTGCAGTTTTTTTATGTGCTGTTGCACTGCTCTGCGTATATACCCTTTGACTTACAATCTTCATTTATTTTGCTGAAATTAATGCAACGGCATGCAGTTACTATGGTGATGTGGGCTACCTAACTATCTTAGGCTACATCCATACTCATGTGTGAGCTGGTTCTTGCTGTGCCTGAAGTTTGCTGGCTCCTGACTACAATCAGACTGCAAGCCAACAAGTAAGAATGGCTGGATGATCAGGGAATGTGAATATAGTTTAAACAGAGACATTTGCTCTTCAGTAGCTATGGACTTGTTTGGGTGTCTCTATGTACCTACATGCTCCATATATCTATAGAGGACAAGCGCAAATGACTTGTGATCTTTATGAAGAAAGCAGTGACAGAACCCATGTCTCCCAGCCTCGTTGCTCAAGCACCGGTGTATGGGACTTTTGTTTTGCTGAGTTATTCTCTTGACTGCAAAGGGCAAGACTTCAGAGTAGGTGGAATTCACCCAATGACAAGATCCTCAAAGTCTCTGAAATACCTTGGATGCTGGAACACTATCTCTAGGGCTTCATGGGATTTAACAGATACACGGTACTTACATGGGTCCTCTGCATAAAGGGCTCAATTTGTAATTACCATAAGCAAGTAGAGAACTTCCAAGAGCTTTAATGATTTGTCTGTGGCTAGGAAAAGGGTGAACTTAATCAAAACCATGATTTGCTGTGAGTTAGCCACTCAGCTGTTGATGGTGTCTGGCTTTACGCTGCTGCTTGCTTATTATCTCTGGAGCCTCAGATACCTGAACATTGCAATGGCAATTTTATCTTGCTCAACCTTTTCTTCAGAAATAAATCTTTGTGTCCACTGATGGCTTAGTCAGCAGATTTGCTTGCCTAGTGCAGCTCACTGTGGCACACAAAGTTGTGCCATAGCACATTATGAAAAAGAACAGAATTGCTCTCATATACTATAACAAAGACAGTCTCCCTGCTAGGATGGCACAGAAATGTTTACTCTGTTCAGAGATTAGAGAATATCTGTAGAGTTTTCCACTGATAGGAATGTGTTGCTTCACAGCAAGCTGTTTGCAGAAGCTCCCTATCATTACCCAAACTGCTCTGTCTGCAGCTGCATGCTGCCTAGAATAGGAAAGAGAGGTGGGGCCCATTGCACGGTTGCTGTTGCAAAAAAAGCAAAAAAGCAGAAGCATAGTTCTGGGTAATGGTAGTAATCTCTGGGGAGATGTTGAGTCTTCCTAGCAGATCTGCTTCTGACTTACCTGCTCTCTGGAGCACTAATCAGTGTCAGACCAATACAGACTACCAGTGCAGAAACATATTTATAGGTAGATTTTGAAAAGTGTCTGTAGATGCAGAAATCTTGCCAAAATTAGGAAAAAAAAGAAAATTTTAAAAAAGTAGTACTAGGGGGATCAATGGAAGTTGGATGCCTAAGCAGTTGGGGATCTTAGAAATCCTAACTCCTTTCTGCGTTTGTAGGTATTAAGTAACTTTGAAAACCACAGCTGAGATTTATGGACGTATTTGATGTCTTTATCTATAGAGGGTTATATCTTTGGATGTTCTTCCAGTTACCAATAAGTCTGAAGCTCTTCAGCTGCTCTCCAACACCCGGCACGGAAAGTGGAGGGGGCTGTGAGCTGCAGAGACAGTTCTCTGTGAAGACGCATGAGGGTGACAAAATGCTCATCCACGGTTACGGGGAGGAAGGGGAATTAGTGGCTTGAGCTGTTTCAAAGGTGTTTCCGAGAGATGGGACAGGGGTGAGAAAGTGGAAAGCCTGCAAAGAGGGGAGGCTTCAACAGATGAAGTTCTCTAGCAACATCAAGCCAATAACTTTAGGATAAATTCACAGATTGTTTCAGCCAGTCTAAAGAAGTGCAGTGATCATGCAACAACAAGCCTGCTGGGACAGGCACTGATGTATCTGAGCTTTCGGCTCTGTCACACCTCTGCATTTTGAAGTGAACTGTCTCCCATGAAACGTCCCCTTGCACAGGATGGAACAGACCCAGCTGGTTAACATACTGTGCTCCCTCACCCAGACTTTCCTCTTATACTTCTTTGTTTTGTTTTTCCTTCAATGAAAGAATTTATTTTAATGCCATTTAAGCTGAAGGAATCTGGCGACTGTTACTGCGCGCTGTAAATCTGCTGCCCTCCTGGTGCAGCACAGCCCTCCCCCACCCCTGGCAGCAAAAGAAACCAAGAAGGAGATGGGAATGAGATCTGAACTACACTAAGAGGTCATTATTTCAAAAAGTTCAGTGGACAGTCCATTTGGCAGTACAGGTGTCACCTGCCAATAAAACCGGGAAGGAATTTGCTCCTTTCCCTAGCACACAGAAGTGAATTTTGTCTCACTAAAATGTAATACAGGTAACTGCCCAGTTCAGGGCGTACTTGCCTGCTCCCAGCACTGCAGATCAGGAGTTACTGCTGTATTTAACTGCTTGGGCAAAGAAAGAGAAAAAAAATGCCTCTCAATATAAATAAGAAGCAGAAGACTGGACTTCCAGGCAAAAAAACACCCTGCATATACACAATGCCTCTCCCTTTGTCTCTGTATGCCCATGTCTGAACTGCAGAATCGCCAGTTCACATCTCTAATACAGTGAGTTAGATAGCTGTGACTCCTCACGTACACTGCCCAGTCCAACCCACCCACGTCAGAGAAGAACCAAAGTGAGGGTTTGGTTATTCAAAACACTTCGTAGCCATGAAAGCTTGAACTTAAATGGAAATTCTCATTTTTGAGGTGCAGGAACTAGGCTACAGATAGAAGGCAAAGTATTTAAAACCCAGATCCAAGCAGTCCTAACGCTTTCTCAAGGCTGATACGACTGTGATGCTCGAGAAACCAGGAAGGTCTGAGGAGCCCTAAGCCGGTGAAAACACAGCTGGTAGCAAGCATTATGTAGGGCAAAAAGTGGAGTAGTAGTGGCAGTAAGGTCAGCAGGAGTCATCATGGTCATCTTTGCTGAACTCCTGCATAATGTACACCAGTGTTTCACCAATGCTTCCCACATCAAGCCCATGGCTCACAGCTGACCATGAGTGTCTTTAGGATGGCACAGAGCTAGCCTAAACTCTAGGCCTTGGGTAAAGATGTCAAGTGATGGATAACACCCCACTGCCCTCAGGAAGGAGATGTGTGTCCTGGTTTCGGTTGAGATAGAGGTAATTTTCTTCCTGGTAGCTGGTATAGTGCTGGGTTTTGGATTTAGTATGAGAATAGTGTTGCTAACACACTGATAGTTTAATTGTTGCTAAGTAGAGCTTACAGTAGTCAAGGATTTTTCAGCTTCCCATGCTCTGTCAGGTGCACAAGAAGCGGGAAGGGAACATAGCCAGGACAGCTGACCCAAACGGGCCAAAGGGATATTCCAAACCATATGACGTCATGCTCAGTATATAATCTGGGTGGAGTTGGCCGGGGAGCAGAAATCGCTCCTCGGGACGGGCTGGGCATCGGTCAGTGGGTGGTGAGCAATTGCACTGTGCATCACTTGTTTTGTATATTCTTTTATTAATATTATTATTTTATCTTCCTTTGCTTTCCTATTAAACTGTTTTTATCTCAACCCATGGGTTTGACTTTTTTTTTTTTTGATTCTCTCCCCTATCCCACTGGGGGGGGGGTAGAGGGAGCGAGCGGCTGTGTGGTACTTAGTTGCCGACTGGAGTGAGACTACAACAAGATGTTAGAAGGTGGGCTTGACTTTGGCCTGGAAAACCTCTCAACCCACTGCTTTCATGTCCTAACTAGGTCTAACTACCTCTTGGCACAAGCAGCATACCCCTGTGATTTGTCCTATGTACTCATTAGCCTTGCTTTGACAAGCTTTCACTTTATTTATGCTGTAAATATGTTTAGATTCACTTTCCAAACACTGGCCCTCACTGTGTAAAGTGAAGTTGGGTTTGCACAAAGGAAGCATAAGGTGAGCAGTGCCTTCAAAATCTACACCCATACCTGCATAAGGAGTGATGCAAAAAGGGTGGGTTAAGGTGAATTCAAGAGCTCCAAGGCAAAATCTGGTTTGGCTGGCAGGATGTGTGAGGTACTCCGAGCCCTGCACTTTGTCTGACATGGTTTCTGCTTCTCGACTGCAAGCTGAGCATCTGAAGTCTCTCCTTAGACCCTCAGCATGCGGTGATCTGCAGGCACGGAGCACTGCCCGCTCCACGTGAGCTCCCTGCAGCACTGTGCAGGGCTACCAGTCAGCCCACATGGCTGCAAACCAGTGGAGAGGGCTGGGAATCAACCTGCACTGGGGCAGTCTTGCTGCGGGGTGGGGGGGAAGCTTTGCTGTGTGTTGGTTTTTCTCTTGGGTTTAGTGTAGCCGAATGCACTCAAGAGATTCTCACTGATTTTCACAATAATGCCAAATTCAAAACGAGTGAACTAGGTCATCCCAAAATCTCCAAATCAATGTTAAAATAACTCTGCATTCAATATTATAATAAATGTTGGAATGTTTTAATTTACCTTCTGCTTTCTGAAACTTCAGGGCACATTCAGATGTTCTTATCAAAATTAGAAATAGTATATATAAATAAAAATACAATTAATATACATTTACATTACGTATAAGTATCATTATATAAATATTAAAATTTAAATACATAAATATTAATACAGCTATATGTGCAATATTATATACATTATATAACTATGTATATATAACATCAAAGCTAGGAATATGATTTTTCTAAATTATAAGATATTTTCCTGAACTGGTTTTTGCTGGGATAGTGTTAATTTTCTT
>VZTQ01008181.1:0-18645 GCA_013400755.1 Pelecanoides urinatrix | reverse complement strand
GCCAGGTTAAACCATGACAAGTTGAAACCCAGATTTCCCATTAAACTCAATTTCAATGAAAACTTTCTCATCAAAATAGTTACTATGTCCTATTTTATTTGGCTCACAGTGAAACATGCAGCTGTTATTGACCAGACTTTTGAAATGGGTTTTATTTGAAGCATTCATTTACTTAGCTACTGGCACAATCTTCCAAGAAAGTCTTGTTAGGGATTTTGCCATTCTTGTCTAAGTAGAAGTAATAATAAATAAATAAACCAGGTAAAATGAAATAACCAAACTGAAACTAAGAGATATCCAAACTGAAGCTGTTGGAACCTGTTTGTTTTTAACAAGCCCTTTGAAGCCTGCAGAAGGAAAATGCTCTCCTCGTTTGCAGTTCTGATGTTGAAATCACTTTGCCAAAGCTTCTACTTCAAACTTGCATGGAGCAATAGCAGTATTTCCTGTATTTTCAATACAGCATCGAGGCTAGTTTAAACAGCAAAAAACTTGGTTACTTCTTACTTCTGCGTAATTACAAAGGCCAGGAAAAAAATTAAGAAAACAAGATACTAATACAAATCAATATCTATTTTCCACTGCAGATTACATTGTCAAAAAGACCTTCACTGGTGTAGAACACTGCCACAAAAAAACCACATTCCAAAAACTATTTGCAAGTTTGTTGGGAAGTACTGATTTATTTCCTATGATGGCTGAGCCACCTTTTGAAAATTAATGAAACTGTAAGCTCTTTTAAAAACTTAATAGTTATAAAGAGTGATTGCAAATGTTCCTAAGGAGATACTGATTTTGATATCCACTCACTAAACATCAGTCGTATATATGATTAAGTGGGGAAATAAGAAACCACGGTTAGAGTTCGAAAACATAGCATTTTCTGAAATTTGTATAGTATTCACTATTTTCTAAAAGGAGCAACTGAGATGCGCACTAGCTTTGGACTCTTAGGGAGTCAGTGAAAGAGTAGAATGTGTCCAATATGCTTCCAAATTACAGTTCATTGGCTCTTGAAAATCAACAAGGAAAATGAGGTTACATGATAGAGGAAATTTAACTCTACCTCTTGAAGCTTTGGGATTTATTTATATGTACAGAATTTTTGTACTTTCAGGTAATATGACTAATTTCTATTTAGAAACTGGACTTTATACTCTGTCCAAAAATGCACACTGGGTAATCAGTGCAGGTCCTTAATGGAGAACTAAACAATGTAAGGGGACTGAGAAAGGCTGTCTGGGAGTGACAAGAGCCTGGAAACTTCAAATACTTAAAGAAAAGTATATCCTGACAGCTTCATGAGAGGCCTGTAGACTACACACATATGTAGTGGGAAGGTGAGGCTGTGAGCTTGGATGCAGGCCCAAATGGTGAGACATCTAAGGGAAAGGGATTCTTTGGGGTGAACCAACGCATTTTTATGTCCTCGACAGTTGTGGGCTCTGCATTCACAACTACTTTTTGGAAATGAGCAAGGTTATAGTTTAATCTCCCAAGTATTTCTTCATGCCTCCTTCCCTCTCCCTTCTCCCCTGCCAAAAATCAGTAGAATACACCAACTTCAAGCTTTCTAAGCAAAGCGTTTCAGTACATGTTCAGTATTTTTACGTTTGTATTTCATCCTCTACCTTTCAAATTCTGCTACAGGTATCTCATACAACTGCTTTTTAAAAAATTCTCTCACTGTTTATGTGTTTCTGTTAATCTCTGTTTCTGAGACAATGGAACAGAATTGCACAAAAATGAAAAATGCTCCTTCAATCATACAATTTTGTGGATGACCAAAAATGAAAACACAGCAGTAAGTACCAATTTTACAGGTTTTTGGAATGACAAATACCTTTAGAAGGACATTTCCTAATGCGTATCTTCAGGGAACATTATTGCCTGTATTAAAACATGCATCTGGTTCATTACTGATATTTATGCACAATATCAACTTAAACGACCATATATTTTAATTCAATGTATTTCTGGTTTCCTCAAGATTAGCTCTATGATTCATTGTAGGCATAAAAAATTAATAGACATCTAATTAAACATATAATTCACTGAGATTAATTGTGGGAATTAATCTCAATAAAAATGAACATCCCAAAGAAAGATCTTTTCCTACTGAAGATATACACCATGAAAAATGGTACAATACATCTTCTTTTATCATAAAATCAGATAAAAGTAAAACATGGTAATTGTTGTTTGGTATAACAAGATATAGTAGAGAAATGAGAGAATTAAGGGTAGAAAAGAACGTATATTATCTTAACAACTGTTTGAATTCATGACTGGTTAACATTAGACCCTAGGATTAAAAAAATAAATCTAACCACATCCCATCTACACTTTCCAGGAAAAGAACTGCATTATATAAAATACTTAAAACAGGGAAATGGAAGGTTTGTTGAAAGGCAGGCGGATGAGTGTAAATGGAATTGAACAGGACTGTCTTTTGAGATGTTTTGAGTGTCCTGGACAAATAGGCTTGTCACTGATCACACTCATGCTGACGATGACAGTGGTTTGATTAGGCAGCTGAAGTTGATTCATTTGCCAATGGATGTATTTATGTTTCCCAATTTTTGCTGCTTCTATTTTTGTCATTACTTTTGTTCCTTTTTGATTCAGGAGCTCTTTGTAGATGACAAATATTTTTGCAATAACAACTCATGGTGTGACCTGAAAGGGCTTTTGAAGTGTTTTATCGAGTTCCTAAAATGATATTCTAGATTAGCCAGTGTTTAGACTTGCCCCAGGTCAAGTTGTACTGGTGTTTAGAAACCACTCACAGAACTCCATGGTAGTGGTTTTCACTGCGAGGTGTAGGGATCAGTTCAACTCACACCTTATGCACTGTTACTAAGTGTTACTGGTAATTTTTTAGTGGTGTACAGCAGTACTCCAGAAAGGGGACTGAAAAATGCAATAGCTACTTGAAATAGCAGTGGGACATTTAAAAACTCAGAGTGCAACTGCTTGTGCTGGAATTTGACAGGAAGTTTAACCTTGTCTTTTTACTGCATATCTAGTAACCTCAGCTGCTCTAGATCTTTTATGTTACACCCCAGATATAAAAGCAACTTATCAAATGCAGCACTTTCCTGCTTTTTATGCTGGTGGCTGCTACGGCCTTAAGGTCAAGAGTTTTCAAGTTGAATTTGGTCAATACTTTTCAAATGTCAGCATTTTGAAATTATTTTTCCTCTCTTACTTCCCTACATAATAAGAGGAATAATGGCAGATCTACTCACAAGGTCATATGAGAAGCTGGACCGGGGACAGCAAGTTGTATTTAGGTTTTGAGCTACTTGTTGCTTTGTATCAATGGTTGTAAAGCTTAGACATGAGTTTTCAAAAAAAAAAAAAAAAAATCTTGGCTGTCTAATCCTTCCTAATCTGGGAAAAATATAATGAGTCCTGCTTGAAGAATTTGCTTGGAAAATATTGGAGAGATATTGGATCATAGATTAATAGATTATAGACGTATATTTTAGTATTGTTAACAGGATAATTAAATTCAACTAAATTAAAAAATTCTTATACTGATTTCAACTTTTTTATATTTATAAAGGATATATGAGGTCAAGTCCTGGATCATTGCAAAACAAAGGAATTCTGACAGATGTAACTGGAAAAAAGTTGGGTTGAGAGAAGGCATCCTGAGAAAGAATTTTAGGAATTGTTTTGAAACTAAATAATGTGATCTGGTAAGGAGGATCATGGCAAAAGTTAGGAGTGGAAATCAGTAAATTGCAAGATTTCCAATGGCTTTTTCTGATTTAAAACACTATGAATAAGTCTTTGGCTTCTTAAAAAAAAGAAGGCTAAATACAGCAGAAATGAGAAAGTTCAAAAAATTTTCAAAAGTCATTGCTTTTGAACTGTACAGTGAAGGGTGAAGACAACATGGAATGAAAATTTGTTTTGGATGGGAAAAAGAATATAAAATTGAGAATATTAAGTGGGGAATTGAACTTGATGTATCTTAGGTATTTGACTATAAGAATGAATGTTAGGTGGAGAATTGAGTCACAAAGAGGTGAAGCTGCTTGTTCAAAGTCAATTTGCAAGTTGGTAGAAAAATGTGGAAACTGCTGTTTTGTGTAAAATGGAGCAGGTTTACTTCATGGCTGGCCTGGCCCATGGCCTTTACAGTGGTAGGCACCTGGTTTTGCTGTTCCCTGTACAGACATTCTTTTACAGGGAAATATGGTCAAGGAGTTCATGGTGCACTTCAGCAGGTACCCTGGTCTTGGATATTCATGGGCTCAGGATTGCAGGACACAATCAATTACGTCCTGCTTGATGCCTTAACCAAAAGAACAGCCTTACTGGTATTTTTCTGGAGCTTTTTACCATTTCTAGGTTAACAATATCCTTAATTGTCACGTGGAGTTAAAACAGTAAGGTACTTCTGCAAATGAATTATTCCTTACTGAAAGCAACATACAGCACTCCTCAAACAAGGTAATAAAGCTCTGTTGGGATGTTGTAATTCTCTTCTATAAGACATTGCTTGCTCATTCTGGAATCGTTAAAAATCAGCCACCAAATCAATAAGTCTCATTAGAAATCTGTCTTTTTGTTTAATGCTATTGATTTAATCTGTTTTAGAAATCCCTATTAACCATTAGTCAATTAAACTCATGACAGTTATATAGATTAGGTAAACCTGACTACCATCTGAGAGAGCTCAGAATAGATTAAGTGATTATCATGTAAGATTCTTTTAATTAAAAGACACAGTTTAGATACTTTGTACCCTCTAAAGCTTATACGATAAAGTTTTCAACCAACAACAATTGTATATTAGTGATACATATATTGATATACTAAAAACTAAATAAGTGCCTGATAGTTTAAAAAAAGAGTTTGTGCAGTTGATATGGTGTATGACCTGCATAAAACCGAAAGGCAATGATTTGCTGAAGAAATGTATCTCTGTGTGACAAATACATTATTCTTAAGCCTGGCAATCAGGTTTCAATAGGTCAATAGTGTGCAGGTATAACTGAGGGAACCAATGCACCCTTGTACTCTTCTGAAACTTGCAGCATCTGCCCACGTTGTCTATAGTGATCCTAGTATCCAGAGCCTCTTCTCTTGACTCATCTCTCCAATTATTCAAATGCTGGGTCTCTCAGAAAGGCAGGGGTGAACTGGGGAAACTTGTCTCTTCCTCCTGTCTCTCCCTTGCTGACCCTTTAATCAGCAGTTAGTAGGTGCAAATGGCTCCTTCCATTGCAGAAAGCAGAAATAGGGACTAGGCAGTCTATAAATCCCATTCCATCTCCTACTCGGAGATGAGAGAAACTTTCTAGTCAAAACCAGCTGCATCTCAGTGATTTTTCAGAATAAGAATTCAAGTAATACCAAACCTGGGACAGAACAGATTTTCTATGGGATACAAGCCTGAGTTTTCTAAACAAATTACATTTTGAATATTCAGTACTGTTCCTTAAAAACTTGCTTATTCCTCACATTTTCATCTGTCTTTTTAGAAAAAGGGAGCTGAATATTCTCTTTGCATATATTCAAAGATTAAAAAGAAGCCCTTTTTAAACCATCACCCCATTCTTTTAATTCTTATTTGTAGAGACTGCAAAACAGAGGAAGAAAAATGTCTGTTCTGGCTTATTTGTGTTTACCACATAATTGTACTGAATTGTTGATGGTTCTCTGTGAAATCCAACTGAATGAAATGCCCTGAAATAGTAGTGTTTGATTTAAATAGGTTTAATTTTGTGTTTCTTGTTCACTAATAATTTGAAAAGAAGACACTTTTCTTGTGCAGTAGGCTTCCTTAGCTCTAAATACTGTCTCTCTTCTTTTTGAGTGCTTTTCAAGTGAGACAGTATGTGTTTCCATTGCAGAACACAGTGTACTGAGAAGCACTGCTGGAAATGAATTAATTGAAAAATTTCTAAATCATTTGTGTAGGCTCAGTCTATGAAAAGTCTTGAGTGCTGTAGTGCTCAGCACCTAAGCTGATATTTAAATGTATTTTTAAATTCAGTCCCCAGCCAAATTAGGCTAAAAAGCACTCACTGTCTTCCCTTATGAACCGTTCCTAATGATTCTCTTTTCAAGGTTTTCTTCCTTCACATCACAATTGTTTTAAGTGTAATTATACTNAAATTTAGCCCTATCCCAGCCGAAACCAGGACAACTACTATTATACTGAAATTAAAAATGCTCCTTCATTGTTGTTCCATATGCTTTTCTGAAGCATCTAGCTTCTTCCACTTTAAAAAGGATCATGTGATATATATTTCTGTGAGAACTGCAGATATAGGGGTTTATGACTTTTGTAACTTGCATTAAATTGTTGCCAGTAATGGGATAATTTTTACCATGCTCCCTCCCTCCCCATCTCTCTCACTATATATACATATATATAGGCATATATGTATAGCCTTATATATATGTGTGTATATGTCCTATTGCTAGTTTGCAGGTTTGTGGATTCTTTGGAATGAAAAAGGTGTCTTTGGAATTATTACTGCGATTGTGCAAACCTTTGCAGCATCTGTTATAACTGCTGGTCTAATTTCAGTGAATAGCTACTGTTGTGCTGTAGCCAAAACTTGTACAGGCATTTCCTGGATAAAAGAGTTTGTGCTGGATTTTAGATGCCCGTGTTCATATATCTACATCTAAGGCAGTCATCACAGCTCCTGTCATAGAGGGTAGAGTAGAAGTGGGCACTTCCAGGGATGTTTTATCTCATCTAAAGATAGATTACTAAAATAGCTCAGCAAAAGTGTGTTTTAGAAGTGCCTTTTCTTTCCATTATCTATGAAGGGAGTCTATGATTAGATCCGACATAGATGGTTACATCACAAAAGTCTAAAGTTAGGTGATATGAATACCACACTAAAACTTGATGTCTGCAAATTTTAGATCTAATTCTAAGAAGTGCAGCACACATTTATAAAGAACACTTTGAAGGGGGTTGGGCCGCAGATATCTATATCGCTTTTACTTTTTGCTGGGATTACCAACAGCTTTAATTTCTCAGCCTAGCCCTTGCCCATGCAGGGAACTTAGCAGCAGCCATGAAAAAAATGAAAAGTATTTTTATGCCTGTTAATTTAAGCAGTTAACTAGAAAACAAGCTTTTAAAAATAAAACCAAGTTATATACTCTGCATTAAGCAAAGGAATCTGAAAATTGACACAATGTCAGTGTCTGCATGGCTACAAAGTCTACTTGTGATCATAACCTTATAAGGAAGTTAACCTTATATCCCTTTGGTGCTATATAAGGTGTGGAGAACGTCTTCATGTTAATAAACACATCAAAGGAAAAAAAAAAAATCTCTGATCAGCAGGAATACCACATCATTAAGATATTTGTTACATGCTTCCAAAATTCACTGTCTTAGCTGGCTGCTATTCCAAGCTATCTATTTCTTTTTCCCTCCCCCACAAGTAGCTAAGATAATATCCTGGCTCTACTGAAATCTCTATGAGTCTCAACCAGTGAGGTTCCCATCTGACTGAAGTGGTGCAAAAGTACTAAAAGGCTGATGTCCTAATTGAAGTTCTGCTTAACAGGAGGCTCAGGAGGAGACCTGTATTGTGGGCTTTCTAGATCAGTCAGTGGCAATTTGTAAGATACTTCAAGAAAACAAACACACACTCACCCCTCCCAACCAGACCCTATGCCTCGATCTAGAAATTGGGCATTTTGAGGCATAGAAGTTATTCCAGATATTTTTAAGGTTCTCATGATTTGTTAACTGGCATCTAGGAAATGTGCAAAAACAGCTGAGAGTCTTTGATCTGTCTTATTCACTACAAAGACGAAGTACAGATTAAAGCTATATTCAGTGTTTGCTCAAAGATCTAGAGATGAACGTCCTTTTGATTATGAAAGTAAAATCAATGCCTGAGAAAACCACAGCATGACTTTTAGGAGTCCCTTCCATTATTAAGCCTGTCAAGTTAGGCTTAGCAGGTGGTAAACTTGATTACAGAGAAATTTTCTTTTTTAGTGTACAAACAATAATGTATTAACTGCTGTTGGTTAAGGCATCTCTTGAGATGTGAGGGGTTGGGGTCCTCATGACAGATCCATAATTATGGAGATGTTGAGGAAGTTAGTTCACTGAACTTGTGTCTGACAGACCTGAGATCCAGGTACTCCATTGCTGGAGATTTACTGAGAGGCATTGGACACCCTTAAGTTTTGGACTTAATCGCTACAACAGCGATTCTGAGAAATTTTAGATATTAGTTAAGTAGAATGTGAGGACACAAGTTATGTGTTTTACATTCAAAGAGTCTTTGGGTAACACACAAAACAGGTACAGACTCACTTCTCTTTCTTCCAGATGAGACCCTAAATACAGAGCTATTAAATCATATTCTCTTATTCCATGTTACTTAAAACTGAATTCCCCCCACCGCCACCCGCAATAGGAAAATTGCTATAGGAAGATGGAAAGTGCACCCATGCAGCATAAGCTAAAACCCCATGATCCTGGTGTTCTCCTGGAGCCCAGCCTGGCTCAGGATGGTGACTGCACTGCTGCGACTCCAGTCAAGCTGGAGATCCCCTAAGTTCTGAGCACACATCAAGGCAGAACTTTGAAAATATGACATTTTTTTGCTGGTGGAAAATCTGAACACTCCTAAGTACAAGCAACTGTTCTGAAGATTACTCTTGTGGATTTTAGGCATCTCATCCTTTATTTGCTGTGAGTGCTTTAGCTTCAGGACATAACAGTACTTGTACTTACTTCCCTGTGATGTGGAGGGTGAATATGTTAGAGATTGTAAGATACATAGATAATGTGAGAATGGGAGCCATACAAATACTGGCCCTTTTTTATGGCAGTGATAAACAGCCTATGGATGATAAAACCCATGCAGACCCCTCACCGAGGGAGTCTGGACTGCACACCAGGATTACGTACTGAAAAATTTCCTTATTATCTAAGGAAGTGAATCCTATAATAGGTTTGGTCCTTAGCCTGGAATCTCTGGCCAACCTCCAAGTTCCATAATGTTCTGATATAAACAAGTCTTTTGCTGGATACCAAAGACACTTCCCAGAGAAGAACTGAGAGTATAATTGAATGTTTAGACCCTGCTATTCAATCACGATTAGACTTTGTATGTCTTAAGAACGAACATTAGGCTGAACTGTTGCCTTCTTTCATTGAAGCCAATAGAAGTTTTGCCACAGAAAATGATAAGAAGGGAATGAGGTCCTGGGAGTGCTTACAAGGAGAGGTTAAAAAACAATTCTAATGTATAGTGTCAAACTGAGATTTGTTCTGTGAAAAATTATCATGAGGCTAGAGAAAACAGGAAAACCAGGAAGCTTACTCACTGAAAACCACACAATTCTTGTCATTTTGAGAGGAAAAAAAGTAAACCAAGCAGAGTTCCACTGTGTAAGAAGAATGCTGGTTGACACAGGAAAATATCCTCCAGTGATTAAATCACACAGCATTTACAAAGGAATTCAGCCTTGTGGTAGTCTGGTTCTGCGGTTATTTAAAATGGGAGTTATAGTAGGGGAAAAAAACTCAAGCTCAAGAACATTAGCAAAATACAATGTCAGAATGTTTTAATTTCTTTATTGTCCTTGAAAAAAAAGGAATGTGTGAAATTCTGAAAAAAAGTTACAATTTTGCATTACACTGAAGGCGATATTTACAATAGAAGATCTGAACTGAACTAATTTAATACCCAATTTGCTTTTTAAGTACTGCCTTTGCACCTTCTGAAATAGAGGATTAGTTTCTAGGTTTATGTAAAGATGGGAGAAAATTGGTTTCTGACTCATGTTTAATTTAAGCAGAACTTGATTCTCCAGAAGAGGTTGCTGTGAGTTCTGGGGAAGAAAATATTGCAAGCACCTCTGAAGATACTCTTTTATGAAAGGAAATAGGAATCAAAAATCTGCAGGGAGCCACCTCACTGGATTAAAAAAAAAATATACTGAAAATTTCTTTTGCAGTGTTTAAGAAATAGATGGATATGATCATGGTGTTGTAACATTTCAAAGAAAACCCTCAATATAGTAACAGTTTGCAGTCGCTAATATTAATTTAGAACAAAATGCTGAACTTTTCTGCAAGCAACAAAAATATGCTTCATGGATGTATTAATGTCTGCAGCCATTATAATGTTGCAAGCCTTTCTTCCTGTTGATTGAGAAGCAATGTGATGAGGCATTTTGAAGAATTTTTTTTTTTTACTTTGTAACTAGTAACATTGTTTCATTTAATATGTTGAAATGGCAGGAGTATGTTACCCCTTTCAATTTTTGCTTTTCAAAAAATAAGAGTGATCATTCTCAAATACATTATGTTAGTGAGTGTTTTAGCATTTGAAAGTTGGATCAGTAGCAAACAGAACTGAAGAGTTCCTGCACTGTACAGTTGCAGTTTGAACCATTAGTTTTCACTACAGTAATGCAGACTGAAATTACTGCTATTTATATTGTACTTATTTGTTAACTCTGATATTGGTATTTGAAAAATAAAAAAAGGTGCCTTTGAAGAAGAATACTAAATATTTTTTGCTCTGTCTCCGGTACGCTGCAGAAGGACCCCGTTTTATGTCTTCGCCCACTGTTCCAATCTGCTGAAGGGGTCTAGTGGTTCATAGGCCTCCTGTTGTTTTCTCCTTTTGAATCCGCTTGGAGATTGTGTTATTTATTTCAGTGAGAGCCAGACAGATGTCAGCCTTGGCTCTGAAGAGAATAGAGAACAGAGGAAAGAGAGGATCTTAGTTCTTCTCAGCTAAAACTATGACTTTCCCAAAGAGCTATTTATTACAGAAATTGGCCCTATTCTTTCCTTGTGTTAGACAGTTATATATTTCTTTATTTATGAAAATATATTTATGTACTATTTTATGTATACTATTCACAGTTTATCACAACAGTTGTAAAATTATCTCCTTTTTAGAGCTATGGAAACTGAGTCACAGATAGCAATGTATGTTTTGCATGGCCAGGACTAAAAATTGATTGCAAGCAAGAGTTGGTGACCATTCTTCTCCCCCACAATGTATTTATTTTAGTGATGTTAAATATTTAAGCATTCAGGTGATTTTAGATGCTAAAGCCAATGACAACCTCCTTGCTGATGGGCTTGTTGCCTTGCAATAGAAGAGGAATATCTTGTGCAAGAAAAAGAAAAAAAATTACAAGATTTACACTGGTATAGTTGTCAACAATTCATGGACCTTAACTTTCTGAATAAAAGCAAACACTTTAGGAATAATGGGCCTACACAACTAATTATAACTAAGACAGACCCTCTAATTCTACAGATTTTCATTACCACTATGTATCCTGAGTGGTTCTAGGTGGCTTTTACAATGAAGGGCAGTGGGATCTGCAGTTTGTTCCCTTAACACTGTGCAGTATGGTATCTGCAGTCCTAGTATATGATATGGGAATGCATAACCAGTTGTACAGCATTCCTATTTGTCTGGAGCTGCATCTGAAATGGGTTACTGGCTTTACTGGGCCTACCGAGTTTCATGCAGTTGCTGACCCAAAATTATTTGCAAGAGCACACCATGGAAAGGGAATGAAGAAAAAGGTGCGGGCAACTGACAACTAATTTCAGGAGGGACAGTCTTAAGAGCAAGCAGAGAATGCAAAAAGAGGTTGAATAAAAGAAAGGACTACTTCTGAAATGCACAGATCAGAGCAGAAAATGAAGGTCATGGGTTAAGTTTACAGAGCCTTTAAAATATTATAAGGAATCTTTTAACAGATTTTGGAATGAAAGGTGTGCAAAACCTAACGAACTCATTCCACAAAGGCATGTTTACACTGTCTTAAAACTGCTAAAAGAAGCTTTCTGAGCTTGTTGATGCATGGATGGGCATATTGCTTTTCTCTTTCAAAGATATATGTCTTTAAGAAGAGACAGAAGTAAAAAGAATTATTTTGTAATAAAAACAGTCTCTACAAAGCTCATCTTAAAGGTCAGAAAATGGAACACTTACCAGAATGCACCTTTTATTTCAGTACTTTGAGAATAGCTATTGGCGCTATAGCTTAGAGTGCCAGTATTCAACTTCTAAATGTTTATGCCCATGTTTTTATACATTAATTCCAGCTGTAAGGAAGATAATCAGTGCTAGATGGTGACAAATTAACTCTAAATTCCTAAGACAGCTGTATCCCTTCCTCTGAAGGCTTACTACTAGCACACAGATCAATAATTGCAAAGAGGAAGGCTACCCAAAGAAATTCTTAGTTTTGGTGCAAACACCTGGGGACTGATCCCAGACGCTCAGCACATCCTGTGAAGAGGCACTGGAGGAAGAGCTGTTAGAGGGCACCAGTGTAGCCACAGTAGTGAAGTATTCTGTGGGGTGTTATTAGTTAAGAGCTTGACCTGGCATCATGCATAGCGCTTCTCAACTGGAAGTAACCAGTTGGTTCCCACTCAGAATAGCACTGTATGCCTAGATGTCCCTAAAAACATAAATTTGTCCTCAGAAAGTCCTGTTTTTTACATCTCTTTCTGAACCAGCTGAAGCAGAACTTCACTATATCTTTCACCATATTTTCTCTGAATTACAAACAGTTCATTTAAGAGCCATTTTGGAAGCTTGCATTGAAGAGTTCTCTTTGCAAGTGTGGAAGAATATTGGCTATTCTAAATATATCAGCCTTGCCTGCTGGTATTTCATCCTTCCAAAGGATTTCTAATCAGCACTGAATATTATGGATTCAGCTTAAAAGTACAGCATGACTACTCAGCAACTCTTAGGTTGCCATATACTTTTTTCCCTCAGTTTGTCAGGAAAATAAAGGTAATTTGAAGCCTTTGAAATAGCAGTTAAGATATGTGGCTTGAAAAAGACATATCAGATCTTCTCACACACACTTTGGCTTGTGAGTTCATAGTGTGGACTCTGAAATCTTGTTCATTTGGAAAAGCCAGAGTAAATAACATAGTAAACAAGCAGAATGTGGAGACAGGACCTTTTATTTCCTGTCTTGCCCTAATGCCAGTGAGAGCCGTTCCCAGCCAATGACTATCACTGGACTCGAGGCTCTATCACTGTATAAACAGCACAGAGACTTGCACAGAGAAGTTTGATCTTGATGTTTATGACAGCAGGCAATAGAGGAATAGAAATAAACAGGCAGTACATGGAACTTGGAACAACTATAAAGGGGAAAGCAGTGGGGGAGGGGGGCAACTTGTGACTTCTAGGTAGATGTCCCCAAATGTGAAAGAAAGTATATGTGTTAGAAATAAATCAAGAGGCTGATTAGAAGGGAGAGCGAGCATTTCAGTAGTAAATGTGAGTGGATTGCTTGTCAAAGACATTGAAAGTGAAGACAAGCAAGACAAGCTGTGTATATTTAATGAAATAAAGGGGACCTTGTAGAAGTATTCAAAGTGTGGCACCAGAGTGACCAGTTATGAAAACAGCCTTCACAGTGAGTAGAACGAAATTGTATTTGCTTAAGTCTCCAGAGCAAATTGCTGAAATTGAGACAGAGACAGCAAGAAACTGCATGAGACTTTGGATAGGAAAGGCCATACTATGCAGAAAGATGCAGGAAGATGGTGAGAAAGCCTTTTATTTCTAGATAGAGAGATGAGAAACAAGCTGCCTCTCACTCAGCCATGCCTTCCCCAGCTGTTGAACAAAACCTGCAGCTAGGATTCTGTAGCAAGGATCTTGGTTGGGAGGAAAGTCCAGCAGATGAGCTGACTCCAAAAGCCGCATAAGCTTTCATCAGATTCTGTTATGTTTTGGGGTTTTTTAATGTGTTTGATCAACACTTTACCACGAAATTTTCCCTTTCAGAAAACTACAGTTTCACAATGGGACCATTTGAGTTTGAATTCCAGCCACTTATACGGGAAGGGAATACATGAACAGCTTTATGTTTTGCCAGGACACCAGGCACTAGAGAGACAGGCCAAGATGGTGTTTTGGACAGAAGAAAAGTTACGACTATCCTTATTTATTCCACCTTTGGAACTAGCTCATAAATCCCAGCAGGAAATGAAAGTCATGACAGCTCTGAAATATTTTTTGGTCTTTTTCCTTATTCTCTCTTCTTCTTTAATCATACTAAGTTAGTAAACAACTTTACTTTCAAGCATATTAACTGTAGTGTTTGAAATTTAAGTCTCCAGTCCTTTAATCTAGCAGATTTTAGCTAATAGTATGTGTGTTCACATGCATGCCTGAAGATTTATTATTGCAACTCTCATTAGCCTGAACAGGGCCATGTGGATAATTTCCCATGTAACATTTTGAAATCTAACTTTCTTATTAACCTTAAAGAGATTCATGGGGCTAATTGCTGGCAATCATGCAGGACATGAACCCCAATATGTTGTTTGTAAACAGGTTCTTGTGATTTCTGAGACGTGTACTGATATTTCCCTCAGAAGTAACCAAAATAGCCTTTAATATAGGTAGCAGCTATGGCAACTGTTTTAAAATATTTAGACCACATAAAATACACAAATCATTATAGCGTGTAAGTTATTGCTGGCTTGATACTACTGTGATTTATACACACTTTCATGAAAAGTCTGGTTTCCAGCATGAATATGTAAAATGTGTGTAAAAGTTCAGATGCTTTCTTATGTGGTTTCCTTTTTCTGATCTCTGCTCACACCAGTGGTCCTTGCTAGGAGAATTAATCAGGAAGGGGTAACCTGTCTGTGATTTTTAATATACCATCTTGATTTTTAAACAGACTAGAATAGACTGTACTGAATCTGAGGCTGCTCTGCCTGTGTAGCAGGAAACAGCTGATAAAACCATTCAGTGTTTTTTTCTTAAGCTTCATATTCTACTGTGTAAGTGATACTGTTAGAAGAGATTTGGGAGATGAACTTTGCCCCTGCCTTTGTCTTCATGCTAGCACTGTCTGGGGTGACTCAGCAGCATGCCATGGAAGCTTGAATGCTTCCTATAGAAAACACAGCAGAAATGTCTAAGACCGATAGGAAGAATTTATTGCTCGGGGCTGCTGGGCAGCAGATGGTGATCTGGGGTAGCTCTCTCTGTTTGCCCAGGAAACAGTTGCAGGGAGGGGCCTTCTGCCTTTAAGTAGGGTCGAAATGTCTTTCACCAGGGATATAAGGATGACTGAGGGAGGATGCAGATGATATGGTGTCAGAAATTTTTCTTGCTGGATTCATTGCCTCTGGGAACAGAATGTGGAATCTCTGGATGAGAAGAAAAGAAACTGAGGCAGGAGGTTATAGAAATTACAGCAAAATCTTACCCCAAGTATTCTCAGGGACTTATTTTCCCCTTTCCATGAAGATGACAACCCTTAGTAAAAAGTCTGTGAAATTTGGATCAGAGCTCTGTGATCAGAGCTTTTAAGGTATGGATGCACAAATGTTTGCTTATTTCTACTTCATAAAAATATATACCAATAAAATGAAGTTATATACACTTGTTTTAAAATTTATATGCTGATGTTATATTTTGATCCTTTCTCTGTGATTTAATATTTGATTCAGGGCTCCCTTTTTAGTTCTTTACAAAAATAAAGAAACTTAAGATTTAGCCATAGTATTGTTCTCTCTATGCTTGTAATTATCACAGGACATATATTTCAAAAGCACTAAGTCTCTCTGAAGTCTTTGAAAACTTTGAGCAATGCAACATGTGCCTCAAGATGCAGAGAGAATGGGTGGAACCAGGCATCTGGAATGTGCAAAGGATGTTCTTCTTGTACTGTATTATTTTTTAAACAATTCTGGATGTCCAGTCTGCAGGCTATATGCAAGCTTCTTTTATTACCAGATCTACACTTTCTTGGCATAACTCTTCTTCTAGTTGCTGTTTGAGATTCAACTTCAAAACCAATATTGTTGCTTTGAAAAAACTTTTTCTTAAATACTGCTCAAACAGACCAATGAGTTGATACTCCATTTTCAATAAATTGTTCGAAACTGAGTGTCACTGGATTTACTCTGCTATTACTGGGAGCAAAATTCGATCCATTAATTTCATTTATATTATGCTCAATGGTTGTGCATTTCAGCTGGCATCTTAATATGGCTAGCAATTTAATGGGGCTCTGTACGCTGTATACTTTCTCTGTGAGATTATTTTTATAACAGAATCTATGGACATCCCAACTAGTTCAGCAAGTAGAATATCTGTTCTTGAAGTTAATGAGTTCTTGTCTACCTGTTCCTGCTAAAAAAACCACAGTCTATCATTGATACCTGTTCAGTTATGCAATATCCCATGTCTTTTTTTTTTTTTTCCTTTACTCAGAACACCTGTAGCACTTGAATTCTAGGACAAAATAGTAAATTGTTTTGATGTGCAGACTTTTAGCAGTGCTTTTTTATCTTCACTCTGAATACAAACTCCAGCACATGTTCTGCATCTCCTCTTTGCCTGATGCTCTTCCAGAGCCCTATGTAGTTGCTCCTCCAGATAAGCTCTAGGCCTGAGTAATAGCGGGAGGTATGCTCTTGAGAATATTTTCTTCACTTGTTTTTAATATTTAGACCTTATAAGTTTGGGTTTAAAGGCTGTGCAAAAGCTTTCAATTCAGTCTGTGGTGGTGTATCTTGGCCTCCATCTCCCTGTTAGTATTCATAAGTCTGGACAAATGTTTCAGTATTTTTCTTTTTGTTAAATGTGTAAGTAGAGATACATGAAGGGAGACTTTGATTTGAATTTGTTTTCAGTGGATTTACTTCCTGGGATTGAAGGTACATATCCCATCCCTGACTAATTTTTTGGGAAAGTTTGTAAAAAAAATTATAATCAAGGGGTACCAGAACTCATGAATACTGATTCTCCTCTAGTAAGCAACTCTGGGAAACCCTGAAAGTGTGCTAATGCTTAACAGAGGGCTGATGCTTGTTTGGGAGAGAATTCACCTCCAGTTAGGTTCCCTTAAAAAGCCCTGTAAGAGTTAGGGTAGATGACGCAAGAATAAATGTGTTCAGAGAGTTGTTAACACTAGTAGGCAACGTGTATTTAACATGAGTTTGTATGTCATGTATAACTCTGGTGGCACTGGTGATTAGTAACTAAGCAAAAAGGTATTCCTGCAGGATACTGTTAGTGTAAAACAGACAGACTCTGTTAGGGGTATTTCACGGCTGCTCTTCAGAAGAGGCACAAACTCACTGCATAAATGAGTTAGTATGTGTTCCACAGTCAGTAATCAATTTCCTGTGTAGCACTAATGTGAAAATGGGGGCTTTGCAGTTTCATCAAGCAGAATGGGCATAAACGCAGAACGTTGAAAAAACACATCTTAAATTAACCTCAGCCTTTGAAATACAATTTACGTACATGGATGAGATCAAATCATGCTCTGGGAAGAGATTTTGAAGACTCTTGAGCATGAAACGAGTAAAAGGAAATGCTCCAAAGAAATAACAATAAGAAACTGCCATAGCAACTTGTTCATGTTTATCTAAATTAAATATTACTTTCAAATCTGCCAGCTTGCTGGTGACCCCAGTTTTCAGTATGAAATGTTAAATATTCACACAATACTGTTAACTTCCACTGCACTTCAAAAATGTTGAAATCAATGTAAAGCCCACTGAAATGGTATTTTTATTTTTTAACATAATCTTTAATCAGGTGAGGTTTTTCTCTTTCTAGTGGGCTGTGGATCAGCCTCCATTATTAAAGCAGAATGGGACTCAGCCATGGTTCTGGAGTACTTTTATTATAAAAACAAAACCAAAAAAACCCCTCAAACAATTGGTACATAAATAAAGATACCTTCACCATCCTCTAGTCCTGTGTTTGTCCTGTTTTATGGCTAGCAAAGGTAGCTGGGTATAGAGCTCTGAAGGGCTCATTATTAGGAGAATTTTAAAGAGGTTTTTCAGAAACTGAGTGGGACTATGTAATGTGCTGAAGATCTGAAGTTGAAGAGGGGAGATAGAAAAAGAAGGGAAATGAAAGATTGAGTAGAGAGTGAGCAAACTAGAAGAATGGTATCTGGGATGCAATGAAAATGCTACAGATATTTAGGAATTTTGAATTTGGTGACAGACAAAATACAGTTAAGAATGTCTGTAAGAAGGACAAAGGAAAGGACTGGAATTTTCTTTCAGATGGTTTATATTGCAGGAATGTAAGTGCCTGCATCTACAGTTTCTAACATCTGAAATCACTGAAGGTCTGATCACACTAGAACGCTATGACTGTGGCTGACAGACTTGAAATTTTCTGATATATGTTCCTATAGTTGATACACAGTCTATTCTTCAGCCCCTAATGAGGTGTCCTGAGTACAGGTCTGCTCTAAAAGTGCTTCAAAATTCAGATATATTTAGAAACACTTGTAATTAATTGTCGCAAATGAGTGGTCTAGAGGCTGCCCAAAGAATCACCATCAAAGGTATTAGTTGAAAGTGATTTTAATAGAGATTTATAAAGGTGCGACTTAACAGAGTTCCATGGCAAGGTTCACTCTATTACTTACTACATGGATGAAACATATAAAGAAAAGTCATGTTATGTCTAAGGGTTTATATGTAAGGGATTATATGTGTTTAGCAGCAGTCTAGGTTTCATTCACAGTTTTAGCAGCACTTAATCATTAACTAATTACTAACAAACTTTTAAAAGCGCTAATTTAATTAACTAATTTAATTTTTATGAAGTAAGTGTTAGTAGA
>VZTQ01008176.1:0-13455 GCA_013400755.1 Pelecanoides urinatrix | reverse complement strand
GGGGGGGAAAGGCAGGTAAGGGCGTTGTCATTCGTCCAGAAGCTTACAGCCCGTACCCAGCCTCCGGTGGCAGAGGGTGCTGTCGTGGACGAGAGGAGGCTGCTGAGAACATTCGAGCTGAACTGGCCTGTCAGTCAGGCGGGCTCCCGCTCCCAACGGCCGCCGGCGAGGAGGCACCGCCGGGGCTGGCGGGTGGTTACCTACCACATGCTCTCTTGGGAGACCTGGCTGCGCCTCGTCGCAGGTCTAGAGGCGGCTGTTGAAGTGGTCGCCAGATATAATAAGGCTGTGTGGAGAGCGGAGGTGGATCTCTTGTTTCTTAGGGATAGGAACGGTAAACAGCGCAGTTATGTTTGTTCCGTCTTGCTTACTTCCGTCCTTTTAGCTTTTTAACAGTTGGTTAGGAAGTACGCTTTTCAACTCCGTGTGCTGGTGCTGGGTTTGTTGGATTTTTTTTTTTTAATCCTGTAGATCGTTTACCTGATCTGCAGCCAAGCACTGCAGAGCTCTCACGTTGTTTGTGGAAGCTATACCTGTTTATGTAACAAACGTCTAAGTAGTCCACTAAAGTAATGAGCCTGCCAGTCTGAGGGGTTTTTTTGAACACCAGTTGTAGAGTCAACTTCTAAAAAAAATAGAGCCCAACTACTATACATGGTGTTATATGTAATTACCTTTTTTTCAATCTTGTTGCGTGGGAGGTATTTGCTGTTCTGAAGCTAGTGTAATTCTTACTGTGGATTTCGCTTTGTGCTACGGAGTAAAAATGTTAAGAGGAACTTCAGTATTAAGATCAGTAGTTACTACAGATGCTCAGGTGATAGTATTTAACATGAAGTTCCTCTGCTGTGGCCAGGTGGAGTAGTTAAGGCACTGAGGCAATGCTGGGAGCACCAAATGCACCTTGTGGTCATTAAGTGATAGCTATTGTTTACGTGGTGTCTAGCTTGGGGCTTTTTTTGTTGGTTGAATAGGAGCAGTAATCGCCAAATTAAAATGCTGGCTAAACAGTGCTAGTTACTACTGTTTCTGCAGTTTTCCAAGGTGCTATTACTTAATCGTTAGCTTCATCTTATTTGTTATGTAAAGTGACTACCAAAATGCTGGAAGATAAGTGTGTAAGAATTGTGCTAACTGGACAACACTAAGTATGCAAAAACTAAATTAAAAAAAATTAAAAGGCTGTATTTTCAGTTCACCATTGTCTATGTGAAAAATATTTACTTGGGAACAAAATCAAAGAAATGGAGACATTCAAATCTGTGTATACAAAACAGCCAGTATAATAATGTAAAAGTTTTGATCCATGAGTAACTTATAATTTTGGGTTTAGCTTTTTCTTAAACTATGACTTGCAAGCGATGTCTTAGAGAGAAAAGAATGTAGTTAACATTTTTGGAAAATTATGCTAATGGCAATGAAAGGGGTAAAGGGATTCTTCCTTTTACTTTTTTCTTTTTTCTTCATACCCTATTGTAACTCTCATTAGGCAGTCTTCCCTCCTCCCCTCCCCCACCATTCCCCAGAGTAAATCTGTGAGGGCCCTTGGCCTTTTTTCCTCTCCAGAAGAGAAAACAAGCCTTAAATAAAGGAGGGGAAATTTCCTTGCAAGACAGTTCAACTGCTTGTTGGACTCGGCAGCACTCAAACCATTCTAAATCAGGTCAAGCCATTCTTTTTCGTAGAAAGCATACAGAGCAGAAAAAAGGAATATAAAATTAATCTTCCAGGCAAAAGAAAAAATGTTCACTTGACTTTGGGATAAATGCATGTATGCTTAGTTAACAATTATGTTTATTTTGGGAAGGCTGCAGCATCCAATTTCATTTTGGGGCAACAAAAACTCCAGTTGAACGGCCATGTTGCTAATGTCAATCTGAAGGCTTTTTCTTTTTGTATTCTGATGAAGTATCATTTAATCTCGTTGTAGTGTGTATTGAGGCGTTGGAAAACGGTTTTTGCCAAGGCATGTTCAACTGATGTGAAAATCTTTACTGAAATTGGTAGGATCAATAAGCATTCACTATGAGACTTGGGTGGCTGAAGCTTCATGCATAGTGAATATGCAAACATGGTGAATAATAATATGCTAAAGGATAAATTGGTTTTCCCCCGATTGATGGAACAAAGATGAGGGCCCTTTGCTGAATTAATACTTTGGATGTTGCCAACAACAGTAAAATTGCACATAAAATTTTTGAACTGGGTAAAATACCACAATGAGAAGAGGTACCATTTTGGCTAACTAGATTTGTTTATGTAAGGAATGATACCAATATAATTAAAACTGTTTAGAAACTGATAGCAGTGGAACTCTTGCAGGGTTGTTGTTGCACCAAAAAAGGTCATTACCATCAAAGAGTTGCAGATGTTTACAGCAGCCTCATTATTGCCACCTCGAAACCCCTGCTGTAACAGTTTGTAGTGGTATTGCTCTGTTTGCTACCAACTCTCTGCCAGAGGTTGCAAATGGCAGAAGGGAGTATTTTTTTAGTGCCTCAGCTAGTACCTAGCAAAGTCCAGCTGCTTAGGTTAGGTGGCCAGTGAAAATGGGCTTCAGCTAGAACATTCCATGAAGATGGCTTCATGCTCAGGCTTCTATATAAATAACAAAAAGAATTTTTACATATCCAGCAAAGTCATAACTTAAGACTTGCCTTACGGAAATGCGTAACATTTTTGCTTATGTCTGCTGCTTTGGTGGATAGTGTTCACCCCAAAAAGCAAAGAGAAAAAGGATACTTGTTTGTACTTTAATCAAAGCCTTCAAGCATGAAAATGGGGTGATGGCAAGATGCTTTAGCTTTACAGTGAGGTAAGTTCATTGAGATCATGATCAGATGGGGAAATAAGACTGGCTGCCATGAGTTTGCTGCAGTAAGGTGGAAATGTCTTTTACACCAAGATAGTTCATGTGTCTTGGGTAACTAACACAGAAAAAGCAGGATTTTTTTGTTTTGTTTTTTGGGGTTTTTTTGTTTGTTAAGCAGTGAAGGCAAGCCCTGTGATGATGAAGTAAATAATTGAGATAAGAAACCCTGGGAAGTGTCTGTTTTCCTAGTGCTCTCTGTAGAAGTCTTCTCATGCCCTACCCATTGTATATTGGGAACAGTACTTTTCCTGAAGTATGTGAATCCTAGAGGGAAGGATTCTTTACCTACCCATGTATTGATATTAATCCACAGTATAAGATTGTGAGTTTGCCCTACGCCATTGAAGTGGTGTATCTTGGCCTGATATGATTGGCAACAAAGTAATTATTAGAGCTGGTAAGAGTTTTTCCTTCTCTTAATGGAAGATGTAATTGTTTTCTAATTCAAAATTTCTGTTCTAATACAATTTCATGAATGTTCTTGGTACTCATGGACTTTTTTTTTCCCCAGCCTTTTTTGCTGGAGACATACATGTTCATCTAGCTGTCTTCGTAGGTTTAAAAGATAGAGCCTCTTTCAAAGTAGCTTCATTTACACTAAACTTTCAAGGTTTGTTTGCGAGTGTGATGTTGAAAAGATAATATTCAGCTGAGATCTTCTCAAGGCTAAGTAGAGGGGAATAATTATCTCCTTTGCATACAGAGCCTTTCTGAATGCATTCCAAAATGAAGTTTGTGTGTGAGAAAGGTGGCTTGGCTTGCAGTGATAATGTGTTAGTGTTGCTGTTTTTTTCTGTAGTCCACAAAATTCCAGAGTTTGGTTTGATGTCATATTTTAAGGGAGAGGAGAGCACACTGTGGTGTTGATCTCTTTCTCTCCTTGTTTTTTGCAGGCTGCCATTTTGCTTCCTGTGCAGGTGGTCCCAGTTTTGTGTTTTTGCAAGAGTATCACTTTACACTTGATTTTATTGAATTTTATTTTAATGGTTTCTGAGCTTCTCTGCAATTTCTCAACATCATTTTCAGCTTTAATCCTCTCTTCTAAGGTGCTCACCAAATCCCACTAGCTTTGTGTCAGCTGCAGATTTTATAAACAAACTCATCACTGAAACAATTAAACTGAATATTGACTAGAACTGTGCTTAGAATGGATTTCTCTGGGACTCTGAGGTGTCCTCAGTTACTAAGCATTCATTCCTGAGTGCTAACCTGTTCTGGTTCTGGCAGCCAGTTGTCTTTTTGTATGCTTTTGGTGAAATAATCTGTTTCCTGATTTTGGCTATTCGTGATGTGTTAAACTGCCTGCTGGAAGTGGTCAAACAATTTTCGCTCAGTGGGGCAAACCCAGAATTCTGAACTGGTGCCAGTAGTTCTTGGAGAGTCCCTTTTGCTGTTCTTCTTGTGGTTAATAGTGCTTCTACTGCAAATGTGAATTTACCCATCTTTAAAGAGTCTCTAAATACAAACAGAAGTAAAATCTATGGTGATTTGCTTATTCTGGTGTTCCCAATATTGAATTGTGCTGATTGCAGGGCAGTGGGGGAATACATAAGGAAAACTACCACTGTAGAATTTTGATCCTATAAGCAGCAAGGGTTGTGAATGTACTAGACTGACAAAATTGAATCACCGTAATCTTCATAATCATACAACAAAGAATTTTTTTCCCAAAGTGAAGAACAAGTATGGATGTTTTATTCTGATAACACTCAACTCAAGCCAGGCTACTACTCAAAGAATGGCATGTATTACAGGATCAGTTCTAGTTTGCAGTATGAAGTTGAGTTAGAAAAGAAGTCTATTTAGGCAATGAATACTGGGGCCGTTGGAAAGCATGACTTGCACTTGAATTCTGGGTAAGTCACAGTTATGTACCAGGGAAATCTTATGACTGTTCTCTATATCAAGCATGGTGGTCACAAAGACACAAACACAAAAACCTGGATCCTCAGATTAGTGGAATTTGCCATAGCTTGCTCTTTTCTCCTCCATGCTTTTCTTTCCCCTAATCCAGTTTATGAAAGCTGTGTTCCTCTCTTTTTGCTCACAAGTATTTAACTTCTAATTTTGCAGCTTCTTCCTGTTTATAGTTACCTTTTTTTTTCATTTGTGTTATGGTTTCTTCCAGTATATTTGTTCCTTCATCAATGCTGTTTATGCCAGTGTCATGCATAGTGACTACAAGGTGGAATTATACTACCTAAGAAATAGTCATTTAAATAAGATACTGCTTGCCATTTACGCAAAATTTGAGAACCAGTTATGAGTACTGTCTCAGCTTCTTGAAATACGGACTTGCTTTTGCCCAGATATAAGCATGTTTAAGACAGTGGGATCAAAACAAGGCTGGATTTGGCCTAAATTTTCTAACTGCTGCTGATGTGACTTACATCCTTCCTAAATATGCTTTTTCTCTCACACTTCATAGCACAAAAGATGGGATATCCTTGACCTGGCAACCAGAAAAAAAATAAAATACCACAGACAAAAACATAACTCTGACTCTTACTCTCTGAAAAGAAAAAGTAGATTTTTTTTCCTCTGTTTTAACAGTGTTGGTTTGGAACACTATTGTGTGTTTCATGTGTGCTCAGGTTTGAGACTATGAAGTTGTGAATCCACATGCAAATCACAGGTTATATCAGTATAATTCCTTTTTTTTTTCTGAAGCAGCAGAATATATTTGCAACTTCTCACCTTTTTTCGCCTGATACAATAGTAGCTGTCAAATAAAATCATAAAACTTACCAGTATGTTCTAAGTCAACCAAACAAAAGCCCATTTTGTATCAAGTAGAAGAATGTGTTGAGATTCTCTCCTACCTAAAGGTAGAATTTTTGAGACAAGTCCAAGAACTTCTCATTAGCTTTCTTATCTTAAAAATGTATTTTATCAAAAATCAACCCAATGGGCATGATGATGGGGGGGGGGGGGGGAATGGTCAATTAAGAGAGAATTGTTTCAGTATTTTGTTAAATATATTTTCTGCATGCAAGGGCAGTTTTGTCATGTGTACTACAACACAGTTTCCCTGGGTGAGTGACAGCTATACTCTGTTACACAATTTGATCAGAAACGCCAATGGCATATAGCAGACCTGGGATGTGTAAGCTTTTCTAGATGCTATCAAACACCTGGATAAATTGGGGTCATCTCTGCTGACATTCAACTTGTAGAATAATGGCAAGATACAGCCTTAAGATTGCTCTGTTCATGCTCACTTATGAGCTCGTTGTTAATGGTTATAGGTAAGTAGGGCTCTGGAGATATTTTTATTTTATATTTATACTTGTTCCTCACTAAATCAGATGCATGAATATGAAATACAGCTGCTTGATAAGGCAGGTATGTAGTTTAAGGTGTGAAGTTTGATTTCAGCTAGAATGTACTAGCCTCGTCAATATGCAGCCTTTTCCTAATTTAGTGTTCATACCCTGGCTAGGGTGTAAGAATAATTTGCTTCTGTTCAACTTTAGTCAATTGATCTTGAAGCCAAAGTAAATCATTCACCATGGGACCATGGTACAGAGATTCTGTTACTGCCCATTTCACGAAGTCACCCTGCTCTTTTGTTGAACTGAAAGTAAAGCCTGCTGAAGAGACTTTACATAGTGGTGGCTGGGACGCTGTGTTGTCCTGGCTGGCGGAAGGCAGAACAGTCTGTGTGTTAATAAAGTCTTTAACTGCTACAGCAGTTTGCTGTTATGCTTATGAGTCAGAGTCCTACATCTCCTTCCAAGCACTCTTTAATGCTCAGGTGGAATGTAATACATGTGAGAGACCGTTATCACATTCAAAACATTGTGTTCTGGTACACCTGTTTGATTTTTAGGACTTTTAAAAGCTTTTATCAGTCTGAAACCCTCTAACTGTGCCTCAAACATAGATGCACCTAGCCTCAGGCTTTTTTTTCCCCCTAAGACAGAGAATAATCAGAACTATAATTTAATGAAAAAAGTGTTAATAGGGTTACAAAATTGATTTTTTTTTTTGTGGCTCAAATAGCAGAATTGGATACTGGTTTTGAACAACATGAGAATAACCCATTTCTGATAAGATACCCAGAGTTAATTTCTGTGTAACAGGCTGATATCAATGGTTTTCAAATACTTCTGTTAGCAACTGTCAAGAAACAGAAATTTTCTTTCTTTCACTTCCTCTAGACTGTATAAAACATATGCAGGTAACCAACCCTCCTTAATTTCTGACAATTTACAAGTTCCTAAAAATACCTAGGACTTTTCTGTGAAATTACTTTAATGATTACTTTTTCCTCTATAAAACATGTATAGAACGATCTGCGAAAAGCAATAACAAAATAAAAAAACCTTAGATGTCAGGTCACTCCCTGGGGCAGGGTGGGGAAATCTGGGAAAAATGTTCAATTTTCAATTATCATTTGTTGTCTAAGGTAGCTGTCAGAGTCAAAGAGACTTAAATGACCTGAAAGTATTTGAAAAGTATTACTATAAGGAATCAAGGAGATAGGTGCCATGGAATCTTAACATACTAGTATCTGGGAGAAAGTAGGTAAGTTTAAAACCTCAGACTTCTTGTTCAGGATAAAAGATGAAAGTATCGCAGAAAATAGACTATCAGGTGACTGTGGGTTTGTACTGGAGAGGTGTTGGTCTAGCAGGGATTTAGCTCTAGTGCACGTGGTAATTTCAGTAAATATAGAAGGATGTTAGAAGCTTTCAAAAGCAGAGAGATTCCACTCCAGGGAAGCCGATGAGCTAGGTAAACTTATGTTCCTTAGTTACAAAGACCCTGATATTAATATCTTGGAGGAGGAAACTGGGTAGATATGTCATTATTGTTTTGCTAGTAACGCCCATAACTTTGTTAATTGTTTTCTGTATTGTTTATTGGCTCTTTGTTTTACCTCCTGCAGGACAAATGGATTTTTCTAGGGATGTCAGGGGTACAATCCCCTGCCTCAGTATTGCCTCCATCCATTCTGATATGTGCTCATGATAACATTAAGGACTTTGACTGTGCACCTTTTGCCCCTGCCTGCCATCTGCCTTCTCACTGAACCCAGCACTGTGAACAAATCATTAGGCAGAGAAGCTTGCAGTCTGGGTGCTTGTGGAAGCCACTAAGATTTTTATGAAAAATTACACTTGGGTATAAATGTATGCTGAAGTTTCAGTTCATGTGTGTTAGCATCATTTAATGCTGCATGTTACTATGTGTGGTACACAGATTGGTAAGCAGCAGAGATGCATGATGGTATTAAACTTGCTCAGAAGCCTTTCAGAAAGCAGAGAGAACTTGCATTTTGCTCATGAACTTCTGAACTTCCACTAAGATTGGACGCATTAAAAATAATTAGCAAGGAAGAAAACAAATTTGTGAGTGGGTAGATGCAAGCAGTGTGAGATAGAAGAGTAATAGGACAACCATCCCCACAGCAATCAAATAAGGTCACATCTAAAAGGTAACTGGAAACCAGTACTGGACTGTTGTGTAAGAGGGCACCAGGAGCAAGGAAACAAATACAATCAGTTACAAAAAATATGCTAATATAGCCCTACTTGTAAGAGATGTAATGACAAAATAAAGCAAGCTAGCAACAGTGTAATTGGAAATGCAGGTGTGTAAGGCCTGAAACAGTGTGTAAGGCTTGAAACAGGCGTGTAAGACAGAAATCTCTAGAAATCTCTTACAAAGCATTCATTATTCTGCACCACAGTAAATGAATTGAGCTGTTTTGTTTGTACTTAGAAAAGAGTGGTACATTATTGTTAATTAATAAATTGGGATTTATGATCATAACCTTCTTTTGTTTGGGGGGAAGTGATAAAGGTTCTTGCAACAGGAAAAACTGATTTGAAGTAATGATGTATGTGTCTCTTCCCTCTTTCAGGCCTTCTGACATCCTTCCCACTACAGCCAGCTACTGTCCTGCCTATTAGGCTGCTGGGAAGAGACTAAGCTTGCTACTTCTGTCATTGCGTAGGACAGCCAGGAGAAGAAAAGGACTTGCTACTTTTGTTGCTCATGTTTGTTTCTGCTGCTGCCTCATATCCCTCAACTTTTTCTTCAGAAGCCTATGCAAGTAGGAAGTAAATCTGACTCTTCAGTATAGGCTGCTGGAGCAACTGATTGTTGCTATCTTAGCCCAGACAAAGCAGGTAATCTGCTGTTGTAAGTTGCTGCCTACTTTGGGCCAAAAGCTAGTCCTTCTCCCTTGCAAGACTCTGAACAGGCTGCATTTTAAAACCTAGGAAAGAGCTAAATTCGGAGTAATCCAAATAGAGAATGCACAACCGTGTCTGCTTCTGAAGCTGCTACACTGAGGGCTTTCCCAAACAGCCCCTGAAAAAAAAGGTGTGGCACAAATCCTTACACAGGACAGATCCAAACTGGAAGGTTAACCCTAAATGTACCAGCAGCATGTTAGATTCTGAAATCATCCCATCCCAATTAAGTAGAAATTGCCCACTTGAAAAACAATTGGCTGGCTGGACAGACTTCTGGCTATTCATATTGCCTGGCAAGTTGGCCTGCACAGCAGGCCTGTAAAACTGTTTGTCACGACATGAAGAAAGGGATCAGACCATACGCATGAGTAAAGGGCAATAGCAGGAAGATCGTATGTCAGCCCATGGGCAACTTGATAGTAAAGCTGTTATCCAAAACTCATGGGGAGCCAGTGGGTCTCACTGTTGTGTAGGCAGCACCCACAGAGAATAATATTCACGCGGTGTGGTACTGTTACTACTCTGCCAAGTCTAGAGATGAGGCTCCATTATCAGCATCGTTAATATATCCATAGTTATTCACTCCCTGTCCTGCCACCCACAAAACAACCAAAATTTTGGCCATTCTGAAGAATGAAGGATCCCAATACAGAATGTTGCTCCTTGTAAATACACGTTCTCTTTCCTGTACCTAATTCCTGTGTTCTCTTTTCTTTTTCTTTTCTTTGTTTTGGTAAATCTGCCTTCAAATGTGCAGATGTGCGTGAAACCTGTTAGCTCATTTCTGTGTGCCTAGCTGGTATGCATGGTCTGTCTGGAAGAAAATGGACTTTTGTTTATTTGAGGGAGAAGCAGAGGAAAGGAAGTGAGCATCAGAGGAAGCACAAGAGGAGGTAAGAAAGAGAGAGAGACCATAATGGGAACGAGAAACAAGCACACTTAAAACTAATTGATGNTGGGAACGAGAAACAAGCACACTTAAAACTAATTGATGGGAAGAAATTCGGGCTAAGGAATGGGAAGAAATTCGGGCTAAGGAATGGGAAGAAATTCGGGCTAAGGAATGGGAAGAAATTCGGGCTAAGGAATGGGAAATGGAGGTTCCTGGCAGCTAGTGGGAAGCACATTTGACAGAGCCAGTTCTTTTGCCTCTTCATGGCTGCTACAGCTTTTGCTGGTAGCTGGTGTATAACTTCAAACCTAATTTCTATGCATACTTTCATCTGATAGGTGTTTTTGGAACATCCTGCATAAGCGACTTCATATGGAAGCAGTTATGATTGTAGTTAGTTAGACCGTGATCTCAGGGATAAAGTAGACTGCGTAGAGGTTGTAAACAAGTAACTCTTTTAACATGGTACCTTGGCTCACATACACTTTGTTATTTTCTGTTACAGTTAAAGCAATGGTAACTAATTTGACAAACAAGTACCTTAATGCTGCTGCAATTGTGGAGAGGCTACTGCTGAACTGAGGAGTAAGGAAGTCAGCCTTCAGAGAAGGCTTCAGAGAATTTCAATCATTACGAAAGTGCCATTTTCCAGGCAAGGTTATTCAACGTGAAGATGCAGTTTCTTCTACGTTGTTGGATAATTTTACTCAAGAAACGTTCTGGCTATTAGCAGGCACTGGTGAGTAGAAAATTTGTGTGAAGAGGACTGTGATAGTTTCCACAAGCCCTGCAAGGCACCAGTACAACCCACAGATCAAACAGGAATGGAGGTCTGCAGCTATTTTGGGTTTTGTGTCTAATGATCAGGCTTTGACAGAGACCCTCTGGGAAAACAAAGCACTGATTTCAAGAATTGGCAAAGATGTTACTGCGATGGGACTTGAAATGTCATGGGTGAAACCTTTCCTACTTTGTTTCTGAAAGTACACGTGTGATCTGGGTTTGTCCCTCTTTGGAAATTCATTCATTTTTAACTCAAATAACAGCAAGTGAATTGCTGCCAAAGTGTTCTGGAACTATACTGCACATAGCTACCACATTTTTCTTTTCCTGAGAAATACAGCTTTCATGTCTTTTGTACCTTGGGTTAAAGAAAGCAGTGTTAATTTGCATTGGATGCTAAACTGAGTTAGTAAGCTGTACCAACACTCTTGTTCAGATCCCTAACACTGGCCTTCTTATTATGTACTTCGGGCATATGGAACCATGTTGACACATGATGGTAGAAGTTCTGGCTCAGCATGCCACAGTGGTGAATTTTCTCCTCCAGTATTTCCTCATGTCTGCAAGTATACTGTGGAAAATAATATTCTTGTGTTGCAAATGTAATTTGGCCAAGCACCCAAATTCTTGCAAGATAGACAATCCCCACTTTGAAAGCACAAAGGCAGCATGCAATTTCCCTGAAAGAAAGGACAAACTAATGGTGGAGATATGGACAGAACACACAGGTCAACACCTTATCCAATGATCTAACTGGTAGAAATGTTGAATTTTTGTTGACATGGTGAATTTGCCCTTGCAGCTCAATAAACTGCATTAATTACTTAATGGGAAGAAAAGGAATATTTTGAAGGCATTCTGTGGACAAGAATTATGACAGGTAGGTTTAAAATTCTGTGGTTTTAAATTTGGTTTCCATTTAGTACAAAATTATTTAAAAAACAAGCCTTCCAAGAATAGATAGTGAAAATAAATAGCAACTTATCTTATGCTAGTAACAACTTGCTGAGTAACTTCATGGGGTGGAAATGTTTGTAGGAGGATGTACTTTGATTTCAAATACAAGCAGGGCTTTGTAAGCATGTTCAAATCACTATGCACATAGCGGCTTTGTTTGTGCCTAGAATCTACTCCAGATGGGTTATATATAAATGGAGTACAAACCTTATGCTAAGTTACAGTATTATGCCGCTAACATCTTTAAAGGTTTCTTAAGATACTTCGAAATTTTCTTTCCAATCCCATAGAAATTCTGCTATCCATCCGATCATAGATTTTTGCATTATAAAGTTATTTTAGTACCATGTCCAAAAAGCACATTACAAATCTGTCTCAGCATCAGACTGTGCTGGTTTTGCCTTGCAGCTGAATTGCTGATTGGGTAAGTCTGTGACTACATCCAGTTTCATTTTTTGATTTTTAATTGGTACAGCTCACCATGACTCGCAATCCACTGTCTCCAAGATCCACCACCCACAACTACTTTTTGGCCAAATTTAAGACTGAAAAGGGGACCAAATAGTGGCTGGGTCAATTCTGTTGTGTGCCAACTAGTTGCTCGTTTGCTCATTGGCCACCTGCCTTTGGTCTGGATTATATCATATCAGGGAGCTGCTCCAGCTGGCTGGAGATTGGGGAGTATGAGCTGTAGTCAAGGATACCTGCAAAGCACTGGGAGCTGCAGTGAAGAGTCTTTGAAGAGAAGCGCAGGGGAAAAAGAGGGACAAGGAGCCAATTTCTGATCTCAGCATCACTGATGTCACCAATGAGAATCTGGTCCACAGAGTGCTAGGGAAGGAAGAATAGAAATAGGTCAGAGGGAAAGGTGACAGAGGGGATAATTAATCGTGTCAACTGTAATCTTAGTGACTACTGTGCTTTAACACTTGTAATGCCTCTAACTCAGCCAAGGGTGCAAAATTAATAAAATCTTTCCAAGACTGGATTGTCTGTCATAGCAGCTCCAGCAGTGATTTTTACTGGTGGCACACTCAACTGCAGATCCATCTGAAGAGCAACATGCACGCATCTAATGAAGAGGAAAAGGTTTAAATCTGCTCATGTTTCAGGTGGAATCCTATAGTAACAAGCTTCCTTACACTTAAGATCTACTTTCTTGTGGTGTTCTACACATTTCCGAGGTTGCTTAATTTGCTGTTACTCTAAAGCTAGGTGAATACCAACAAGCCTTTTTTTAAACATTTTTCAAAGCTTCAACTACACGTTAGAGCACATTCTCCTCAAAAATCCAACAAACCCACAAAAAATTGACCTTCCTGAAATATTTTCTTTTGAAAATGCTCATCTGTTAGAACTCTGTTGGCAAGTCAAAATAGATGAAAATAAATGTTATGTTTGGTGCAAGGATTTTTTAGCTATTTCACTAGAGTATTTATTCTGAACATAGTTTTTCATCTTCTAAAATAAAGAACAAAAACTATGAATGAAGAACCCCTCATCTGATTCCAAATATTCTTCCAGCTAAAGAAGTTATTCTTAATTATTTGGTTATAATGATGCCATTCCAAAATCTTTCATTTTACAAACATTTGGTGCAGCAAAATTTTTTGGGTAGGTTGACCTGCAGTCATAAAACTCAGGTAGAGCCAACAGCCAGTTTCATGTGTCTAGCTACAGCTAGGGCTGATGTGATTCAGTATTAAAAAATACATTTTGGTTACTGTTTTTGTCGTGGTTTA
>VZTQ01008174.1:0-10342 GCA_013400755.1 Pelecanoides urinatrix | reverse complement strand
GGTGGGCTTGGTTGAAACTTCTGCCTCTAGCTGCCTGCTAGCTTGGGGGGATTTTTGAGCTCATTTCTGTTCATGGAGGTCTCTCTTTAACATCCTAACAATTTAGACTTTTTGTACCAACGTGCTTTGTTTGGATTCAAAACCATGTCTTGTTTTGAAACTTGTTGCGGTGTTTGCTATGTGTTTGTAAAGCTGGGAAGGCGAGCGAAAATAAGCTGAAATCAGAAGCAAAATACGCAGTTAGATGCAAAAATGGTTTTAACTGAGTGATCTGGTGGAGTTACAGATTAAAAGGAANTTGTTGTTGTTATTATTATTATTATATATTATTATAATTAAAACATATTTTTAGCAGCTGAAATTTGAGCCCGTCTGGGTATTTATACAGCAAGATGTTTTGGATGAGGAATAGGCCAAGACAGTCACGTGGTTGGGGCCAACGTGAAACAAAAGAATCCATTTATTATCCAGGCAGGAAATTTGTTCTTTGGGATGTTGTAGCTGCAGACATAATGATTTCATTTCCTCCGGTTCACCCAGATTAATGGCTTGTGCTCTTTTGTTTGTGTGCCTGTGTTATTTCTTGCAACGCGGCTTCCCCCCGTGCTCTGTGCCGGCGTGTGCGAACACGTGTGCAAGCGCCCTGGGCAAGGCGGGGGGACGTGGGCTCTCCAGGTTGGGCTGCAGCAGCCTGGTTGGGTTTTTGGGGAGGGATGGGGTGCTGGGAGAGCTGAGCGAAGGCTGTGGGACCGCCTGGCGTGTCCTTCCTGGCAGTGGTGGGTGTCCTGGTGTACATGCGTCTCCGGGGGTCTTCTCCTCGTGCATCTCCGGGGGTCTCTTCCTCCTGCCGTGGTCGCTGGGGCAGCAAGGGGTGTTTTTCCTATGAAGTTGAGATGGGATGGGGGAGATGGAGGTGAGCGTTGACCTTACGGAAGGCTGGAGAGCAGCACGTCTTCTCCATGGCCATGCTCAAGGGTGTACGTAGGTGTTGTGTACTTGGTGGGAAGCCCGAATATTTGTACCCTCCCAAATATTGCGTTGGGAAACAGCTCCTTTTTCTAGGGAGGCGTGCAGGGATGCAGGTGTTGGCCGCGTGGCGATGAGCAGCTTCTTCCTTGCCAGCTGGATTGGCCTTTCGTACCAGGCAGGTCCCAGCCCCTCGTGGGGCCACTGGTCATCTGGAAGCTGGTGGCACTTACACTCCCTCCTCGAAAAAAACCTGACAGACCCGTTTTTGTGGACACGGCAAGATTAGCAGCAGTGTTATTTGCTCCCTTCTCGCTTTCTGAGCGTTTGGCTTTCGAAAACGATGTGAGGGGCAAACGATGCCTTTGCGTTGCTATCGCCTGAATGGTCCTCGCAGGGGTTTGGCACCGAGCTTTTAACTTACTGTGTGCAGCGCGACCACAATCTTCTGTTCTGGATTAATCTGGAGTAACTTGGTGGAGTTGGAAGCGCCTGTCTGTGACGAGGAGTTGAACATGGTACTGCCTAGGATCTGAGCTGGAGAAGGGTTGGTGACCACCTTGCTGCCGTCGTGTCCGCCTCTTCCTCCTTCCTCCCTTCGGTGTTTCAATTTGGGGAGGAGAGGGCGTTTCTGCCACCCCTTCAGGAGGAGTTTTCCCTGCAGGGACATCCCTCGCTGAAGGAAGACCCTCTTGGCCATCAAGGTGCATCTGCCATTGTTCCTGCCATCTTCTGGGTGCGTCCGTGCCACGACCCCATCTTGCACGTGTGTTGCACCTTCTTGCTTTTGTCCTCCTGAGCTTTTGTGCCGTGAGGGGTGCGTGGGGCTGGAGGTGCGAGCCCACCGTCCGAAAGCTGTGGAGGGGAGGGGTGGGAGCTCCTGGTACCCTGTCGAGCTGCAGGCGCTTTCTCCCCACCTGCCTACCCTCCCAAATCACTGCTGTGTCGCCCAGGTGACAGAGTTTGTGAGGATGTGACAGCTCCATTGTGTAGAAGATGATGAACAGTAATGAGACCCAGAGCACAACGTGCACTTAGAGTGATTTATTTCAGCAAGGAAACCACAATCAGGGAGGATGGGTCAGCGTCATCAGGAGAAGAGGTGGGTATGGAGATGAGCTTAGGGGGAACTTTATCATCAACCAACGCCGCTTTAAAAATGAGCAGAGCTGGCGTTGCGTGAAATGGAGCTGTGCTGGTCGTGCCGGGACCATCCCTCGCCCGTGGCGGACTGTGGACACCTCGCGGGGGTCGGCCGGTGACCGGGCTGGCAGGCTGCCGGAGGTGGCTCTGGTGGACTTCTCCTTGCTTACCTCCCTGCCGTCCCACGCTGCGGTTTTTTGGTGAGGTGTCACCCATGTGCGAAGTCAGCTCTACGCCTGCGCTGGGGAAGGAGGTTGTCCTGGTGAGGAGGGGGGGGAAATAATCCCCCGAACCCGCCCTGGCGCGGCGCCCGGCGCGCAGATGGCTGTCCTCATGCTGGAGCCATTTCCCAGCTTGCACCCGCGCAGGCGCCGGGGCTGGAGGCAGGGGTGTGCTGGGCAGGCTGACTGCCAAGCGGTGCCTCCTGCCAGCATCCTCCTCTTTCTCCTCCTCTT
This sequence comes from Pelecanoides urinatrix, assembly GCA_013400755.1. Lineage (NCBI taxonomy): Eukaryota > Metazoa > Chordata > Aves > Procellariiformes > Procellariidae > Pelecanoides > Pelecanoides urinatrix. The sequence continues at coordinate 7,778 of VZTQ01008174.1, read as the reverse complement.
CCTCCTCTTCCTCGCCTCCCAGGGCCGGTGGGAGCTGTGGCTGCTCAGCAGCTCAACCGGCTGCTGCAGCTTGCAGGAAAAGCTCGGCGTAAGCATGGTCCCGAGCAAAATTTTGTGATTTAAGGTCGACTTAGAGCAGTGCTCGTTTTTCCTCTCTTCTCACCGAACGCGGATCCCGGGGCTCCTGGTGTGGGGGGGTGCGGAGGAGCTGGCGCTGCCCCTGCGCAGGCAGGAGCTGGGGAGGCAGGCAGCACTTTGCCCACTGCTCCTGGCACAGTTCGGATGATGCCCCAAGAGCTTAGAAGAGGGGTCCTGAAGCCCCTGCTGTGCACCCTGTTGATGAAGAGCATCTTCCAAAGGGGCGATTGCAATCACCGGTAGCTGTCGGTGTAGTCGGGCAAGGGTTTAACACAGCCCCGCTGGCCCGTCAGAGCTGGTACGGCACCTTGTGTGAACGGGCATTTAGAAATCCTGGCAAACGCATTTTGTTATTTACTCAACGGACCAGCTGTCATGTGCATATGTACCTAAAGATGGCTCATATTGATAGTAAAATTTGCAGGAGAGGATGCGGGATAGTTAAAGATCCTGGCTATTCGTCGGCTGTTCTGACCAAATCCGAAAGTGGAAAAAGAAAAGAAGAAAAAGATAAGTCCCAGGCAAAGAGAGCCAAGGGATGGGCTTGCAGGGCATTTCGTGAAGCGGCATTTAGACGTGGGACCAGAGCAAAAAAAAAAACCACCCAGCGGGGTCTGCTCACAGGGTCCTCTGCCCCGTGCGAGGGACCTCTTGGCTTTGCCACATCCCCTTTTCCCCCTTTCCCAGACGTGCAGCCTCAGGGTGGGGAGGGCTGGGCAGGCGACGGGGCTCTCTGCCAAGGCATCCCCAGGGGACGCGGGCAGCACCTTCCCCCATCCCGGCCGCGTCCCGACGGAGGCTTCCCCGTGCCGCTGGCAGCCCCGTGCGCTGCCGCGGCGGCACAGATTTATTTCCCTTTGCCTCTCGCGCTCTTTGCCTCATTTGCACTCGCGAGCTGACTCCATATGGTGCAAAAACCGGAGAGACGATGCTCGGCACGGCGGCCGGCGCCGGGAGGGGAGGCGGCACGGGGAACCGCTTGCTGACGAGCTTTTGCAGTTTCTTCCGTTTGAGGTTCAATATTTCCACCTCCTCCCCCCGACGGCTGTGCTGCGGTGGCCGGGGCTGAGCTCGTCATTCCAGCGACAGCCAGAGCATCCCTGTGCGTTTCTGCTCTCACTCCCCTGCCGAGACCCCCAGCGCACGAGCTGGGGATCTTCAGGACGCATCCTCAGACCAGCAATGCTGTTGCTGTTTTTCGGTTCTTATTCACACCTGAAAATAATTGGCCGGCATCCCTGTGTCAGGTGCTGCATTAAAAAATATAGGATCCATCTGGCTGCAGTGGTTCTGCGCCGGGACCGTGCCGGCAAGCTCGCCCCGTGCTCGCTCCATGCTTGCTTGCCCAGAGCTGGGATTTTTTTTTTTGCAAGCCTCTAATTTTGATGGGGGGATTCAGTTTCTGGCTCGACTGAGCAGTCTGGCTTTGGCTGTCAGCAGCAGGGGGGTTTGTCGGGTTGAAAAGGGAGGCTTTTCCCCAGAATTTTGGTGTCGGGGGGAAACGCCAAGGACTTGGCTGCGTTTGGGAGGAGGTGTGCATGGGCGAAGGGATGCTGTTCTCTAACCTCGAGTCCCCCGACGGTGCTTGCTCGCCATCTGAGCAGTCTGTCATGTTCGTAGCTCATGCAGAATCCCTTTGACATTTTAAAATAAGATCTAGTAAATAGGAGCCGGACGATGCCAGGTGCATCTCTTGTTGTGAGGGCTCTTCGACAGCACGGCTGGCATTTTAGATTTAGGGCCCGGAGATGCATGTTTTTGTAGCGAGTGCGAAGCTTTTCTGGAGAACGTGGTCCAAGACAATGACTCATCCTGAATCTCTAAAGAAGTGATGGCGTGTAGGGAAATGCAGGATAAATGTTTTGATTTTTAGAGCTTTCCTCATAGGCAGTGCTATCCCAGAGTAAGGCAAGATAAATCCAGCAGGGACAGGTCTGGTGCATTAGTTCAGCAAAACTTATGGCACCTACTCCAGCGTTGCCTCTGCGCTGGTGGCCTTGAAGGTTGGCTTTGTAGCCGAGCACGGTGCAGCCGTAAGACACGTGTGAGCACACTGCTGGGAGATCCCCCTGCAATCCCACGGGCAAATGTCCTGTGCACATCCAGGCGTGAAGACTGCGCGTCCTTTTAATTTATCCTAGCACGTGTGATTGCAGATGCTATTGATGTTTATGGCTGCTCTGCCTTCTCATTCGACTAATTCTGTATTTAGAGGCTATCATTTCCAAGGGAATCCCGGTTGATTAGGAGCCCAGTTCCACTGAACTCTTTAGGCTTCCATGACCTTTGTCTGTGAAATCTCAAACCCTGCTCTTAATTTTTTTTTCTTTTTTTTTCCTCCTCTTTTTGGGGCTCCTTGCTTTTCTCATAGAATGATGAAGATAAAGCCTCCTCTTAATTGTAGAATCATAGAATCATTAAGGTAGGAAAAGACCTCTAAGATCATCGAGTCCAACCTCTTCCCAAGAGAATTGCTCCTGGCAGAATGTCCTTCTCTTGGGTGAGCTTACTTTCTTCCATTCAACCTGGCTGGAGCACACCATGTGCAGCCAACGCTGGTACATGGCTGTTGACTAAGAAGTGAGTGCAGAAAAGTAGCAGAAGAGACGAAGTTGTTGACATTGCTCCCCAATGTTTGGTTTATCCTTGCCATCCCCTAAGGCGCTGTGCTCCTGCTGGGATGTACGATGGGTTTGGGGTACTGGATCCTCCTCGCTCACTTGGCTGGTGAGGTGGTTGTCCAAGCCAGCTGGTCTCCACCCAAGAAGTCCAATGGTGTGAGGCTGCTGTGCCCAGCTTGTGCCAAAGCCACCTGACTGCATGACAAGGGATAGAGTGTCCTCAGGCTCCTGACCTTCAGCCTTCATGTGCTTTGGTGTGTGCTCCAGGGTGGTGATAACGTTGGATGGTGAAGAGCGGACGATTGCCCTTCCCCAACCTAAGCAATCCCTCATTCAAGCCAGACCTTCTCACAACCTTGAGTTGGAGGGTGCTGCTTCTCCTGGGCAGCCTCACAAGCTTTTCAGTGGGTAGGGTTTCTAGGAAAGCTTCTGCCCATCCCTGGGTGGCTGAGTTCCTGTTCCGCATCTTCTGGAGGATGAACCGAGTAACTGCCAAGCTTGACATATGGTGATTTTTGGGGCAGGCTGTGGTGTTCAGCGATGTTTGCTGGCAACCCAGCCTCGAGAAAGCAAAGATGAGGATTTAAATGCATAGTGACATTGTTCTGGAAAACGTTCTCCTGAAAGATAGCCTTGTCATCTCACAGCCCTGGATCGCTCCTCTGGCGGTGGCGTGGTGGAGGAGCTGGGCTCTTGGGATGGCTGGGTCTGTCTCGGTGGGCCAGAGCGTTTATGAAAGTACTGTCTCAGCCCTTGGTGCTGCTTGACTTTGAGTTGCCAAAGGCATCTGCGCCCATCTGTAAATACTTACATATGGACTATGATCTGTGCGTATAATATGTGTGGATTTTGTATATCTGTGGCCTGTGTGCAATTACAAAAATTATGCTGTTGGCGACTGACCTTGTCACTACAGAAGCAAATGAGCTTGTTATATTTGGAAAATACTGGGTTACCTGTAACATGCCGTCCTGAGATTTTTCCCATTGCCTCCGATGTCTGGTTTGAGCTTGGTGGATTAAAACTTGTTCCCAAATTTTCTAAAATAGGTTTACAATTTCGAAAACAAAAGATATTGAAAGCCCTATCTTCTCTCTCTTATATCTATATTTGATGTGGTCCCCTTTGCCTTTTTTCCCTCATGATGTGTGCTTTTTTTGGTAATTCTCTGTCGCTTCCTTCCCTCTCTCTTATCTCTCCCTCTGCAGTTCTCTCTCTTTTCCTCTCTATTCCTCTCCCCCTCTCCCTCCCCTCTGTAATTTATTTGCAGGCAGGTTGTCTCTTTGATTTACTGTATCTCTCCTCGCTAGGATTATGATAAATGGATTGTATGGCTCCGGCTGAGCTCGTCCAACACCACGTACCCGTGCTGGGTCAAGTGTGAAAACCGAGGGGAGATGCTGGCACTGGGTCTCCTCTGCGTGGTCTACAGGGAGGAGCGACTGTTGGTCCTTATGGTCCACACTTCACACACCTCACCAACTTTTTTAGCCTGTGTTAGGCGTGGGGCTCGGTGGAGGGGTTTTTGTCTGTGCTTTTCTCTTGCCTGACACGCCGTGTTTGCCGTGCGTGTGCGTATGCACATATGCTTGCAAAAATTTAAGCAGGTATTTTATTGGGCGCTTTCAGGCACATCAACCAGCATATTTCAATTTACTATATCCTGATATGGATGGTGTTTGCTGCTGGTAATTAGAGCGTTTCATCCTGCAGTCACAGCAGGCAGCAGTTTATTGATAAAGTTGTTATATAGTTGCTGAGCAAACACCCCCAAATCTGAGCTTCATTAAGTTATCGCCTGCCCTGCTGCGATGCATCTTCATTGCGCGCTGAAATCCATGCCATTGACGGGAGATCCCGGAGGAGGTCCGGGGCTGTGCTGTGCGGCCGCAGCTTAATGCGTCCCGTCACAAATTGACACAGCGCTCTCGTCCTTGGCTGATATATATAAATTCTTTCCCTTTCCAACCAAAAGCGAGGGTTTTTTTGGCCACTGCAGATCTTCTCGTGCTGGCTGGTGGCCGTGGATGGTGGTGTCGTGGCTGAGATGTCTTTGCAGAGCAGGCACGGCTGCTCCTCTTCCCCAAGAGGTTCATCCAGACCTCAAAGCGTCGGCGGTTTCCTTTAAAATACAGGCAGAAGATGTTTCGTGTTGACTTGTTTTGTTGTTGTTTAGCGCATCCTCTCCCTTCTTGACTGGGTTTGTTATTCGGCGGGTAATCCTTCATAACGAACCCGCGGGAGATTGATGGGGAGAGCTCGTTATGCACTTCCAGAGCAGTTTCGCCATCGTTCTGTAGCGGCAAAATGCACCATTAAAAGCGGAGAGCCATGGGAATGATGGGACGTAATTAGTTGTTGCTGTAATATTTTTGATTGAAAGTGTGTAGATACTGTAAGCGGTTCTTTCGGAAGCTGGAGCTCTCAGGCAACTGTTAAGAAGAGCAGCGCTTATCAAAGGGGAGAGGCTGATCCTGCTCTTACCCTGCCCGCCTCTCCAGCACCGTAATTAAACCATCTGGGAGATGTCTCGGTGTTCATGCCGCGCAGCCGCTGGCTCCTTCACAGCACGAGGGGCGAGCGGCGGCGCGCCCTCCCAATTAGGAGCAGGAGCCAGATGGGGAGTCCTGCTGCAGAAGAGACTTTTTGGATGGGATGTGCGCCCAGCAGCTCGCCGCTTCGGTCTCTGCGGCAGAGCTGCACGGATCTTGTGTTCCTGCTTTTTCCCGGCTTAGTCTGAAGTTCAGGATATATTGAAACCTTGCATGGGCGCACTTGGATGGTGTCTGTGGGATGTTGTGGTCAGAAGCATGGTGATGGAGAGCAACCTGGAATTACTCAGGCAACCTCCTGGTGTGTGCTTGAAGCCCTTCATCTACGGGGAGTAGGGAGAATTAAATTCAAATTATTCCACTGGCACCTCTGGGACTTTCTTTCCATTGACGTTGAGAGGCGTGATGCAAACCACGAGTGTGTAGGCAGTGGTGATGAAAGCCATGATGCAATCTGCGCTCGACTTGAAGTCACGACAACCACGGGAAGGCAGAGCTTGCGGCATCATAGCAGTTAATGTAATTTACCACTAGTCTTTGTAATAAAGCGTCTTGGCTTTGTTTCTCTATTGTTCCCTTTCTCTGGTAATGTCACCAAACTTGGACAGAAGCTTCCCAAGCTGTGCGTTTGCCTCGGGCTGATTTTGCTGAAGCTCTCGGGAGAGAAAGAGGGGGTAGAAAGAAAGCTTGGCATTTATGAGCATGAAATAGAGGGGAAAATACGGTGCTTTGCTTATGGAAGAAAGTCTTGCTGTTGTTCCCCTTCAGAAAGCCACTCTATGGGGCTGGGACTGCGCAGGGGACGTGCCCTGGGGCTGGACTGTGCACTGACCCCATCGGCGCTTGCTCAGGCTCCCTTTGCTCTCTGCGAGGGCACATCGGGACGAGTCTCCGAAGATCCCACCTGTGGAGCATCCTCTGCCCCTCCAGAGCCTGGACCTGAGCCCCTCGCTCAGCGGCTGCCCTCCCGGCTCCCCTCTCCCTCCGAAGTTCAGCTATCGACACGCACCTCTCCGCTCCCCACGCATCTCGGGGGGCTTATTTCCAGCAGCTGGCATCCTTTCCAAATCTCCCTCTACCCATCTGTTGTTATCAAGCCTCCTCTCTCCTTATTTTGCTTAATTTCTATCTTTTTCCTCTTGGTTGTCTTAGACGTGCCTGCGTCTCTGCATATGCCCAAGCATTTGCTTTCGAGTGCCTTAGGCTGGCTCCTGCCGTTATCTTCTTGCAGGAGCGAGAGCTGCTGCTTCTTGCCTTGGGAGAGGGACCACGTCCCCGAGGTATCTATTGAGGAGTGCAGCACTCGTAGAAGCTTCTTCGTGGCCTCCCTGAGCAGAAAATTTGTTGTCGTATCTCTTTCTTTCCAGATGACAATGTCAAAACGCGATCAAGTTGAGTTGGCCTTGCCTCCATCTCTCTCTGCCCGTAGCCAGACCCCGCTCCCTGGCAGGGAGAAGTCACACCTTCTCGTGGCGAGATCGGCAGGAGCCCTCCACGCTGGGGAGGCCTGAAATACGGGTTTCAGGCTGGGGATTTCAGGAAATAAGTTCCACTTCGTTTTGGGTAGTTCAGAAAGGTTTTTCTGGAAGAGGCTTAAATCCTGTCGGGAAGGGTGGTTGGCAGGACGGCATCAGCGGGTGTGAAATGAAGGCTCCCGCAGCGGATCCTGCGCTGCCCTGCTCCGCGCCCGGCTACTCTCGTCCCAAATAACTCATTTTTCCCCTGCCGCTTGAACGGTGCCAGCCCACCCTTCGCTCCTCTGAGATGCAGCTTATCCCGCTGCAGGCATCGGCTCCGGCATCTCGCACCCATTTGCCTGCGAGGGTGCGGGGAGCCCGGGACAGCAGCGAGTCCTCCCTGCCTGGATCGTGCGAGCACCATCACAGATGGATGCGCTGCTCAGTGGCGAGGATGCTGGTGCATTCTAATTGCTGGCATCTTTACTCGTTACGAGTGTAATTGTGAGTAGACGTTTGTTTTTGTATTGATAATTAGGGACTGGAACAGATGGCGAAGGCTTAGTTTAAAGTAATGTGTCCATTAAAGAAAATCTACTGTATACAGCTGAAGATTCTTCACTCTGAGAGAGCTCAGCTTGCTGTAGCAGAGCTCGTCTTCTCCCTAACGAGGGCTTCAGCCATTACAGCCTGGTCAGCTGCCTTCGGTGGAGGCTCATGTCCCGAAGACTCCTCCAAGCGAGTGTGTCGAGCTCCCTCCCGGGCAGAGCATCCCCGGGCACCCGCTGTGCCCACGGGCAGGCGTGGAGGCAGTTGCCGGAGGAGCGGTACCTCGAGCAGGCAAGGGGGGGGCAGCACCTCGCCCACGCGTGCCTGCTGGGCACGGAGCCCGTCCGCTGGCGCGGGGCACGCACGGGCACTGGCTGGTGCCGGCGGACAGGCGGCACGTGGTTCACTTGACGTGGCTAGCGATGCTGTGCTAGATGTAGGAGGGCAACGGAGCTGGGGAA